>JAOXJK010000012.1:156266851-156285799 GCA_025774025.1 Xenus cinereus
ATCATTGAGTTCCAACCCCCCTGCCATGGGCAGGGACACGTCCCACCAGACCAGGTTGCTCAAAGCCCCATCCAGCCCGGGCTCGTACCAGGTTGTGTGCACAGGAATGTGCTGTTGTTGAAAAGGGCTGGCGATGCTGGGGGAAACTGCTGTCGGTTGTGTGTCCCTGCGTGTGTTGTGTGTACAGGAATTCCCCTTCCTCTACCGAGTGCCGCTGCTTGTAGCCATTAAAAAGCCCAGGTCCTCATGCTGGGTGTTCAGTGAGTATTGATTCAGTCTGCAAGCAATTTTAATATTTCTTCAGGGACTTTCCAGCAACAGCACAAGTCATTAATTCACCCTCCCAAATTGCTTATTCAATAGCAGGAACATGGCTCCTGAATAAAGTCCCAGAATTTATGTGACTCACATGAGTCAGGAGGTCAAACAACTGTTATGGAGCGAAGTTAAAAATCCAAATAAAATATTGACACTTTTTTGGGGAGCGGGAGGAGGGGGAAGGGGGAAGGGAAAGAAAAGGTATTTAAAATAGGGTTTTGTTGCAATGCCCCCAGGATAAAGAATGGAAGGAGATTGAAGACAAGTTGGAGTTTGTAAAATCAATGGGATTTATTGCATATCCGCTTGGCATTTAATAACTCCTTCCTTTCCACCTCCCCCTGCTCTGTATGTACATGGGGGAGACAAACTCTTCAACAAAACTACAAATAGCCAGCCACAAAGTACACAGATGGAGAGACAAACAGCAACACAGGAAGGCAGGCACGTGCAGGGGTGAATATTACTGAAAGGCAGTGGAATGGCATCAGGAGATCCTCTTGGAACCCAGGGTCTTCACTGAGCTAGACAGAGCCCATCACAGACGGCATTACGTATGCCCATGGAGTAGCAGACAGTCTATGTCCACCAGTCCTTATAAAAAAAAAAAAAAGATGGGAGAGGAAACTGAGGCATAGAGTGAATTAAAAACACCATCAGTGGGGTGGCTGGATCAGTATGCAGGTCTCCTGATGCCCAGTTAGTGTTTTTTGCTGCAGAAGGACACTGGCTTTTCACAGAATCATAGAATTGCCGAGGTTGGAAGGGACCTTTCAGATCATCTAGTCCGACCATCTCCCAAAAACCATCACTAAACCATGTCTCTAAGCTCTACATCTACCCGTCTTTTAAATACCTCCAGGGATGGTGACTCCACCACTTCCCTGGGCAGCCTGTTCCAATGCTTAATAACCCTTTCAGTGTAAGAATTTTTCCTAAGATCCAATCTAAACCTCCTCTGGTGCAACTTGAGGCCATTTCCTCTTGTCCTATCACTTCTTACTTGGGAGAAGAGGCTGACCCCCACCTCTCTACAACCTCTTCTCAGGTAGTTGTAGAGAGCGATAAGGTCTCCCCTCATCCTCCTTTTCTCCAGGCTGAACAACCCCAGTTCCCTCAGCCTGAAGTGCCACCTTCCAGTGCAAGGGAGCAGTGAAGGTCCAATGAGGAGGCAGGTCCTCAGATGCTGCAAACTAGCAATTTATGCGGGTGAAGGCTCTGCTCATAGATATTTTGTGGCTGTTGCATGAAGAGCAATGGTCACTCACAGTGTCTGGCAAACTTCAGAGGAGTCCCAAGCATCAGAAGAATGCTGCTTGGAAAACCCAGCTTATTTTAAAGCACATTCAGGTCTACAGCTTTGATATGGAAAGAAGCTGGGGAGAGGTCACCCTGGGTTCCTTCTCCTCCTGCAAGAAAACAAGAAACACCAGAGGATAAAAGAGCAAGGAAGAAAACCCAAAGCTTCATCTCACAAAACAGGATTTCACCCAGCTTGTTGGGTTATCTCTGATGAGCCAGTGAGACACATCTGAATGGATCTTGCATCTTTTTTCTTTGGAACACAGCTTCATGATTTTCCCTTTTGAAGCTTGTGCATTGCTTCCCATCTGTTTGCTTACTCATGGAGGGAAAATGTATTCATTATTTACTTCTCTCTCTGAAATCATGTTTGTGGACTTGATTTCATGTCTTCGAAGCCTCCCTTTGTGTCCTGTAGAGATCCAGACTCTTTTATTAATGTACATTTTTCTTCTCTTTAGGAAACTCGATCAAAAGTTAAACACCAGTCAGAAATGTATACTATTTCTAATTTATTAGATGGATGTAGCCATCTAAAATCCCAAAACTCCTACTAATGCACATCCCAGTCTTGCAGAAACTTTTGTGTTTCATCCCACTGAAATGTAGTTAGTGCAACTGCTCTCTGCATAGTGTTAGGCAGATGCATATGTCTGAATGCACGCCAAGAAGCCAACAAAACACAGAGAGGGCTAAGGAAGAAAGTGCCAATGGACTTGTTTTACTGCAAACTGCTCCTGCTCCCGAGCTTGAAAATCACTTGGCTGGGTAGGAGTCTCCTTCCTGACTCACCAGGCTTTGTGATAACTTCTCTTCTATGAGACATAACTTCTCTCTCCATCTTTTATGAGAGATAATTGCTCTCATAAAAATTACAGCAGTAGTGCAAAGCCCATCTTCACACATAAGAGAAGGCCAGAGAAGGACACTATCCATCAGTTCAGAAGAAACCTCTGCCTTGACAAAGAGGTCAAGTCAGGATTTTTGTCAACAAAATCAGTATTTCCATTCCCTTGGAATTCTTCATGTACTGCCCTCAGGCACTGCAGTCCTCCAGCAAAGGCTGGAGCCCAGGACTGTCCTTGTCAGTCATTAACCCTTTCTCAAGCAGCATTTTTTTGTTTGCGTGTTGTAATTCCATGTCCTAAAGCTCTAATTAGTTCATCTAAAAAACTGTTCTTGATGAAGAAGTGATACTTTGCAAATCCCAGACACTTCCACATGAAGAAGTCAATAATTTAATTCCAGCCACTGCAGTGTAGCAGAGACAGTACTAAAATCTATGTTCCCTCCTGGGCTCAAAGCCCTGTAGAAGCCATGAGCTCAGCCTGGCTGGAGTTCATTTGGAAAATTAAAATTTCAGTGAAAATATATACAGAAAGCCAAAAAAGTCAGATTTTGTTTCTCTCTGGAAAGCAGTGATAGCTTGCCTTAGCAAGTAGCCAAATCCAAAGCCTGTAATTTGCAAACAGCCCTTATCCTAAATTGTTTTTACTCCACTTGCTTAGACAGCACAAAGTGCATGGGAGACAAACACGGGATGTCTGTGGGAGGAGATGTTGATGAGGGCATGGGCAGTTGTACTCTGAGCTACAGCAGAAGCAAAGCTGGAGTGCTGAAGCCAAGGTGAGGATATGGAGAAGTGCTGGGATGCAGCAGTCTGAAGGACAAGGCAGGAGTCAACCCACACATCCATGGAGCGTCAGGACAAGGAGTTGAAGGTGCTGAGAGCAGGAACTAGGAGTGGGGCTGAGCAACCCAGAAGGAGAAAGAAGAATTGGGGCCACCAAAGGGCTACGGTAGACCAACAGGGAGCAAGGTTGAAAGAGCAGGAGGTGAATGCAAGGACAATACTTGGATCTAGACAGGGAAAGGGTAAGGTATAACTCTGGACCAGAATTTCTGGAGTTTTAGTCTTATTCTACCTGTGATTTTTTAGGAATCATTACCTTGGTCTCCTATTGCCAGTACCACAGACCTACACACTTTGCTTGAGTGGGTACAGTTCCAGAGGGCAGCAGAGGAGGGTGTGGATAGAAAACTGTCCCAGGGTGAAAAGTGTGCAGATAGTGAGCCAGTGGGACAGGTAAATTCAATACAGGTGCTGTACATGGAGAATAACATATATTCCCTAGTTGCAAACATCCTGTGGCCATAATGTCATAGTGTATACAGTGAGATTGCCACACAGACATGTAGTCCTCCAATATGTGGTTAAGTCCAAGCACCTTGTCAAGTGGTGGGGTGATGGCAAACTGTAGAAACACCCAAGTAATCTGACACAGTTTGGATGCATATCATCGGTAGTCATCACTGGAAGGAACCAAAGCTGTTGCTCTCCAGTCCATCATCCCTGCTGAATTTCACTGAATTTTCACTGAATTTTTTAGAGTTGGAAGGGACCATAGAGATCATCTAGTCCAACTCCCCTGCTAAAGCAGGACCACCCAGGGCATGTCAGATCATGCCACTCAGGACTGCAATCATGCCACTCAGGACTGCTGGTTCCTCTTTGACTTTAGTGGTGCAGTCTAAGTCTATGGAGGAAGAAGATCTGTTGGGTTTTTTTGTGGTTTTTCTTTTGTATCTTAATTTTCTCTGTGAAATACCAATGGGCAATAATAGTCATCCTAAAATAAATTCATCTGGGCCAAAAGTCTAGTTTCTATGGCAATATTTTACAGGTAAATAAGGGTCAAAGTCCACTCTTCTGTCTGGAGGACACATAGCAAGTTGGAAGGTGTACGATTAAACACTATTACCTGAAATAGGTGATTTGTTCTCCCCTTTGGGAGTCATCCTTGTCCTGTGCTACTCCTCAAAAGATATTTAGACACTGTTTGGGAAAGAGCTACTTAAAAGGGGACAGTATTCCTTCAAGTTAAGATGGAAGTGGTCCGGACACTGGCAAGTCAGTGTCCAACCCTGTGTCCTTCTTACCTTTCCAGTGTGTGGCCAAAGAGCTGGATGCAGAACAAGGACAGGTCTGTAGTCAGAGCTTGCCAGGAAGCTTTTGAATACATTGTGGAGCTTGTGACAGCCTCTGTGGCTGATATTTGATCTGCGTGTCATGCACCTTCTCTCTTCACTCTTGTCCCTTTTGATAAATATTCTGAGTGTGGACCTGCGTGTATGATCTTACCCCAACCAGCAGACACCCAGCAGCGTCTCACCTCCCTCTCCTCCCTGCAGGGAAAGCAGCACAGATCCCCGAAATGTGAGGCAGATTAAAAATAGTCACTGTTTCTGCACATAAAAGTGCATCTTTCAGAACCTTGTGACTCGCCAGTGCCCTGCCCGGGTGGCTGCTATACTGAGGCAGATCTCGGATTTGGGCTGGAAAAGGCATAAGTGATGGCTGGGGTCACACACACAATTCAGCATCATTCTGTTAATCAGGGTGGCTGCTTGCTCCCCATCCACTCCCAAAACACACATCCCTGACTGGGTTTCAGGGACCTATTAAAGAGCCATTTTTGTTAAAAAAAGAGCCATGCCCAGCAATGCTGCATGAAAGAGAGTATTTTCTGCTGTGGTAATGTTTGCCATCAGAGCGAACGATTTCTTACAAGCCTGCAGGAAGATGCTGCAACGCCAGGATGGTAATGATCAAAATTACCATGCTCGAATGGGTGGCTGGGTGGGTATTTCACCTCCCTTCTGGCTCAAGAAATGTGCCAACGGCATTTGGTGAATCCTAGCACATATATTGCCTGAAGACATGGGGCTTTTTTGAGGAAGAAGTGGTGGAAAAGCCTGTGGGCAAGTAAAGCTTGGATAGTTTGTTAACTGTTAAACGATGAAGCCAACCTCTAAATGCTGCACTTGTTCCCTGCTACACAAGATGCCTTAGGCCAACAGCTTCTGAGCTAAAGATAATCCAACTTGTTGGAAGTCATTTTGTATCGTAGACCTGTTTTGCTGTTTGCTAAGACAAGACATCTTTAGATAGATTTCTGTCTTTGACAGGGGTACAAGAGATTTCTTAGGTACTCATTACACCTCAAACAAAAATAGCATTTTACAAAGCAAGCAAAGCTTTAAAAGCATCTTCTTGAGAGTATGTGTTGGCACTGGCAACTAGGAAAAAAAGTGTAAGCTAGGAGAAAAAAAACAACCCGGGCTTTGAAGTAGCGGAAGATAAGACATCTTGTTGATTTTGTAGATTTATTTAGCTTACTCTTCCCTTCCCAAATCATATCTCCTTGCTTTTACACTTTCCTACCATCTCCCAGACCTGACTTTGGGAATCTGAGGTTCTCAACTGGGGGCCTTGAGGATGAAGGGACTAGGGCATTACTGGGACTTACTTGGGTCTGGTGTCATAGCCCCTGAAACCTCTGAGTGATTGAAATGATGCTGAAAGCTGAATAATGGGTCATTGTTGCAAAGAGGGGTCTGAGAGACTGGCATGACACTGACATTGGGGTTGGGATGATATTGGTGGGAAGAGGTGGGACACACTGAAAGACCAAAAGCCGTCTGTTGGAGTGAAAGGTTGTGTGTTTGTGTGGGCACAGAAGGGAGGAGGGGATATTGCTTACTTGAAGGATGTAGCAGGTCCTGGGAAAACACAAGGACATAAGAAAGGCTTTATTGGCTGTGTAGCCTTGTGTCCTGTTTCTGACAGTGCACCAGGGGGATACCAGGTATATGAACAAAGTGAGCACAATTTTCCCTGAATTACTCTTCTGGTATCCACCCAGTTGGTGTTCAGAGATTTCCTGACCTGTGCAATTGATAAAATCAGTGCCTCTCTTGGCGTGAATGTGCCCATGCAAACTCACCACTTTTCAGCACCCACAACATCCTGTGCCAAAGAGCTCCCCAGCTTCACGATGAATCTCCTTGGGTATGTTTTGAACTTGCTCCATGGGTTGATTTGAAGCCTATGATGTCCTATTCTTACTCTTTCTTTGCCTTATCATCTCCACTAGAGAATAAAGTGCAACAGTAGGAGAAGTATCTGAGGGGACGAAGGAAGGATCACAAGTCACAACAGAAAGGCATGCCCAGCCAAGACTTCTCACTATTGTTTTCTCCTCAATTTACCTTGGGGAAACCAGGAAGGATGAAGGTGTAGAGTGATAGAGGAATGAAGGGATGGTGGGACAGAAACATGAAGGCATGGAAGTATGGATGGATGGAGCCTGCCCAGTGTCCACTCTGTTCCCACAGCTCCCACCTGTGTGCTCAAGACATCAGTGACACCCACACATAACAGCTCCCTCCAGGAGCTACAATTTTAAGTCAGTTTAAATTTCTGGTAACATATTCAATGGAAACAGTGCAGATGGAAACTCTGCCGATGGTCTTTATGAAAGGGTCTTGTTCCTGCTGGACACTGACCTGGCGAGGACCAAACAACACTACTATGAGTGTCCTCAGGATTCTTTGGTTAAATAATGAAAACATATGCATTTTGGGTTTTTTTACGTGTTGTTTTTTCCCCCGTCATTGTTTTATTCTGACCGCATCCCCCTCCAGCTGCACATTAGCATTCTTCCTCTCTCCAAATCCTCCTCCCTCATTTCCTGCCCACGCTGCTCCTTTTCCTCACTCTTCCACTGAGCTGCTTCTCACTGCACAGTGAAACAGGAGTGATTGCGTGGACACCGTGTGGAGCTGTGGCTCACCAGTACGGCACAGGAACCAGCGAACCAGCAGAACACTGGCAGCAAAAAGGGCAGGTTTCTCCTTGCTGTCTCTCTTTGCTGTGTAACGAGCTATCACGCTTCCATGGCCATTTCCAACGTGATATTGCCTCATTTTCCTTTACCTGGCAGCAGAAGCAGCAGCCAAGTTGTGTTGACTTGCAAAACCGATATCTCTGTGGTGGTGCATCAGAGACAACCCTTTACTGCCACATGCACTATAACAGGAATTTCCACCTGCAGTATCTGTTATGGTGCACTCCTCATGGCTCTTGAGCTCCTACTCACACATTTACCTGATAGGACACTGCCCAGAGCTTGATATAGAGACCTCCAAAGACTACGGAAGGTCACTGGAAAAGAAAAGGCTTAAAGCTAATGCATTCTCAGCAGGTGACGAACTGATCCTGTGTCGTGGAGGTGCTAGTGGTAGAGCAAGAGTGTTGGTGAGGGTTCATCTTTTCACAGCCTTCCCCAGCAGATGTGGCTGTAGGATCACACTGAGAGCTGCAACTCATGGCCCATCCTGGATGTGGTTTAAATTGAGAACTTGGAAGCAACCTGAAGCGAAAGGAAAATCAATTGTTTTGCTCCTTTTGTTTGCAGTGCATTTTCCCTCTAAATTAGCTGGCATGATAGCTCCGTCACTGAGAAAGGAGAAGAAAAAAGGAGACCTGGGAATTTCATACGGGGCTGAGTTTAAGCTAATAACGCTTCCGTGCATGGCAGGAGGGAATCTGCTCTGTGAGTGAAAGAGTGTTCAGGCAATTGCATGCAGTGAGCTGAAGAAGTATGTCCCGTTTTGGATATATGATGCAGGTGCACCCTTCACACATCAGTTCTGACCTCTTCTGGGAGGCAGTCAAACGAACACCCACGCAACAAGAGAAAGGGGTTTATTTGCCAGAGCGTCTTTTCAAGATCAGATGCAGGCAGCCTTCTGAGATGCCTGTCTCAGTGCATGCCTGTGAGCAAATTCTGTCACTGTCAGCCCTTTTGAAGTCAATATCTGGTCTTAGGGATGTCTTGGGAAAGCCTTACTATTCAGTAGAAGAGATACCAACTATGAGATGATGAAATTCTGCCCATTCGATGGTCCCGATTCACTTGGATTTGTGTATGTGGTAGGTATGAGAAAAACGAGGCTTTTTTTTTGGCTCTGCATTGGCTGAGGAATGAAATCCAAAGAAATGCATGAGGACTCTCCTCCCCACTGACACTGCCTTTCAGTCAATTCTTTTAAGAACAAAACCCAGGCCTGAACATTGCTTGAGGCTGGTGTGTCCTTTTAAAATGGAGCTCAGGAACATTTCTTCCTGTGTGCAGTCCTTAACAGGACATACAGATACTTTAAGTTTTGGAAATGCAGTCTGGGACAAGTTTCTGCCCAAGTATGGGCTCTGTAGTAGACACCGCTATTCTGGGATATAGGAAGATCTTCATGAAGATCAGAAAAGATACAGTTGTGGGAAGGTTTTGTTAGACCTGTTTTAATGATGGCTCTGTAGTTGAGACATTGACTGAGGGCTTAGAGACTCCTTCAGTTGTTTCATCATGTCACTTTTGGACATGCTGTTGACTCTCACTTCCTCATCCATGAAGTGGGGCTGTTGGACTGAAACTAATGTGACATTTTGGGTTAGTCAGTTTTATTAACCAGCTTGAGCTAGGTGATCGCTTCATAGGTCCCTTCCAACTGAAATATGTTATTCTATTCTATTCTATTCTACTTATTCTTTCCTATCCTATCCTAGTTGATAGCAGCTTCAGGAGGCAAAAAACATTTTCTGTCTCTCACATACACTTTCCTCCAAAATTTGTTAGTGTCCTAGTTGTTAGGTCCAACATACATCCTGGCTATAAGTCTTCACACAGATTTATTAGTGAATTTCTCCCAACAAGACCACTGTAGATGCAGATATCCATATTTATATTAACTGTTATATATACAACAGTTAACATGACACCAGATCCCTGTGTCTCAGCTAGTATGTGACCTGTGAACATAAGCTCTTCAGAGAAGAATGAGTTTGGCCCATTGATTTATTAACCTTTTCAATATATCTACATGTTTTAGCAGTTCAGTTGATATCGCAGGATACAGGGAGTGTCAAAGCTGCCTCCTTGTTCCATGGAAAGGTTAACAAACAGAGCTGTCACCTTATAGTTCATTCAATCTATTTTTGAAAGCTCTTCTAGTGAGGGTTTACACCTTTCCCTGGGTGAGCTTCTCCAGTTCCTGGATGCTTAGGGAAACAGCTTGCAAAAATCTATGCTGTTATTTCCATGAGCTTACTTCAGACAAGAAACGTCAAGGCTTGATTTACCTGAGGCAATCACCAACGTAAAGCATAAGGTTGACAATTATTGTTGAAGAAGAAGCAGATGGAAGGACACTTCTGCTACCTGACCTTACTTCCCGCTCGGAAGACAGCTGTCACCTGTGACAGTCGTGGCTCTCTAGCAGCACTGAGTTTCATGCCTCTGCTAAATGGCCTCTATTTACTCTTCCGTTCATTACAGTGGTTAGCTGGAAAATGTCCAATTTTTTGTGCAACAGCTGTTACTTTAAAAGTGACAGGCTCTATTCATCTAAAACAATCTCTGATCTGAGCTGTACAACCACCAAATGGACCTATCCCGCAGAAACTCACGATGTGTTAAGACACCAAGGAAGGCAGAAAGCAGTTGCAGTTTGTCAGGAAAATAAAACAGCTTATTGAGTAGGACATGATGTACTAACGGTATTTAGGCAGGGCTTTTTGCATCATTTTTTTTCTATTGGTCCTTAAGAAGAGCAAAAAAGTAGGCAGTGGGCTTGGGTTATCTGCCTGATGTTGTTACCATATCCTCTATGACATTAAGGAAGTCACAATAGGACCAATTTTCATTGTTTCAGTATTTTAAATAGTTTACTCAATTGATCCTCTCAGAAGCTCCATCAGAAAGCGGAGTTACCACAGTAAAGTCAGTCCACCCTTCACTGGCTATGCAATTATCATTCACAGCACCTTCTTTTGGCTTATTGCAAATGAAGGGTGAATTGTGTCAACTTAAACCTTCTTCATTTTTTGTCAGTGAGGGACCCACAGCTTGTGGAGCTGCAGTAACTCTTTGTTTTCCTGGTAGTGTTACATTCAGTTATGACACCACTTTGCATTTCTGTAGTTCCTCTTCCCATGGACTTCATTAAGCTTAGAAAATGAATGAACGTAGCTTCACTTCATTCGTAACTAGACGATTTTCCCCCTTTTCAGGTTCCCAGGGACAAAAAGTCTGGTTTTATGCAAAACATTTGCTTTCCTTTGCAGAATGCCAGGGATGAAAGTCGTAGGGAGCTTTATTTGTTTCTGCGACAAAGGTTCAGGGGAGTCTGGAAGCTGTGGGCCTACAGAGAGATAACAGACACAACAGAGCTTGCAAAATAACAGTTCTTGCTTAGATTTAGTGGCTTCAAAGACCAGGTAAAGCCTATGACTCATCAAGCATGGAGGATAGACAGGGGAGAGCCCACATTATTAGTCTGAGATGAGCCACATGCAGACAAGGAGACAAGAAAAGGGACCAGTTGTGATAACACGTAGAGAAAATCTGTCCTGACTCCCATTTGAGATTTGATGAGGACCAGATGGGGGGATGCCTGGTCTACCTCTAGGCCACCAGTGAATTTGTCTCTGAGACACAACCTTGTGCTGGTACCTGTGTTGTGCTTTCACGTCTGTAAAACAGCAGTCCTTCCTGGCGTGTGAAGTGCTGGTTGGCAAAGGAAATCACAGAGTATAAATAACTTGTCACCTCTTCCAGGGCTGGCCTCCAGAGGCAAGTCCCAGAGCTGAGCTCGGAGGGGTGACCTGTGCTTGTGATTGCTGAGGTTTCAGATCTCTCACAGCTCCTCTAGATGTTCCAGCCCTCATAAATTCACCAATTTTTGCATTCCTGGAAGTATGTAAACTAACACTGGCACATTATTTCAATTGACTTCCAGCTCCTTGGAAACCCAAGAGGCAGAGATTTTGTTCAGCCCTGACCTTGGGTTTCCTTGACACTTCCCACAAACAGACTCACCCTTGTTATTGCTCTGTCCAGAGAATTAGGTTATGGGATCTGCTGCTGCCAGGACCTCCTCATGCTGTTTCCCCAGTTGGTTACCTACCTCTGGTGCCCCAACACAACCTGGAATAAAAGGATTACTCCATGCACTTGTGCTTGAATATGTGTGTTTGTGCATGCACAGAGATACGATCCCATCTCCCGAAATAAACAATTCAGGAATCTTTTTTGTTTACATAGAGATTCATTTAAAGAAAATAACAACACAAAGAGACGTGAGCACTCGGAAAAATGACCTTTCCACTCCTCCATCCTTCGCCTCCTCATCTAGTCCCAACCTCTAGTGTCCTACCAGCATGGCCTTCAACAGTTCTTTACTGCCATACACATATTTGGTCATTTTACAGCTTCCCTGCCCTTTAGGGGTTTTCTTCTGCTTGCTGTGGTACAACACTATTCCTCATACTCTGCTTCTCAAGGGTTCCATTAGCGTTTTATCCCTCCTCCTAGACCACTAGCTGCTACTCTCATATAAGATGTCTTCACTTTTCTACTTATTAACTCTCAAAGAAACTGCAGGTAGTGATGGTGGTAAAAAGCCAGGACTTCTGACAGCTCATGAAGACAAAAATAAATAAAAGCACTTCAGTTAGTTAATCAATTGGTGGCATTTACGACAAAACTCACAAAATGTTTAGCGCACCAAAAGGCAGGCACTTTTAATCCCTAAATTTTGTTGAAAGGCTGCAAAAATGCCTGAGAATTGTAAAAGTGTTTTTGGCTTGTGGATAGCCTCTCAAGTCACTGCAATTTCCTGATGATATAATAATAAAATCCAGAAAGACTGCTCAGCCCAGCTTCTCAGATCAAATTGATTGACAGGAGGACTAATTCCATGGAAACCACAAAATCTGCCCCATTTTCTTCTTCTAAGACCCTCATGCATGAATGAGTCTCATTTACCTCTACACAATTTGCATAATTGCATCTCTCTAATTTAAGTAGAACTTCTTTCTGGCAAAGATGGTTGGAAAGATGAGACTGAATGCCTTCTGGAAACTGCACAGGGTTTTAAGTCTCTGCACTATAGAAAAATATAGACTTCACTCTCCCAATTCCTTCACTGTTTCAATCTCTTTCATTTCCGTGTGGGGTAGAAAAGCAACGTAGTTCCTACCGAATACTGATTTTCATTCTCCGAATCCAGCTCCTCCTCAGACACAGGCACTTGATTCAAAACAGTATCAGGACTCATGGAGGAAATCAAGAATATTTCTGCCAACTGTACTGATTAAGGAAAGGAGAGGGAAATTTGGGGTCAGGCAAGGGGAGTTGCTGATTCTTTAGTAAAGACGTGATAAGATGTTTTCAATGACGAGGGTAATTGAAATGCCCAGGCTTGGCATGCACAATGAATGTCATCTCGGGAAACAGTGAAAGTCCTGTAGCTGTTTTGGTTTGTGAAGTAGGCGCTGACAAAAATCTATATTTTCGCTAACCTATATGCTTGGAGTGGTATATAAATAGTTATGAAAGAAGTCAATAGCAGCTTCCCATCTTAGTCCCCAAACTCTGTGCGCTAGGAACAGAGCTAGAGGCAGGAACTCTATTCCTTCATATTTCATACTCTATTCCTGCTCTCCTTGAGGCCTTGCAATTTTGGGAGAACTATGGGGATTTCTCCTGGAGTCTTGATTGCCACAAGGGCAATCAAGCCCTGGTGTAGCCCCATGGGCAGTAACTTCATTGATGTTTGCTTTGTGATAGAAGTGGACCACTTGGGGCTTTCTTTCCCAGTTGTATTTCTTTTTCTCTGAGGAAAATGGTGACTGCCATAGTCAGAAGTTGGGCCAGTCCTCAGCCCATCAGAGGTTTGCAGGAGACCAGGCTCTGAAGGCTATCCTGGGCTTTGATGACAAATGAGCAGATGTTCATTGCAAACACTGTTGTGCAGAAAGTTGGCCCTCTGCACATCAGAGCTTTTTCTGTGCCTGCTTCTCATTCCCAAGCTTTTACTGCTGTACTAAATCACTCCTGGAAATTATGAATGCTAACGGCATAGTGGCCAACAGCAAATCTGCCCAGCAGGAGGTGAGCTCTTGGGCCCTGAATGATGAATTTGCATTGCTGCAGCACCAGGGATTCTCATGAAAGGATCAGAGCTCTGTTTGGTGGGGATCTGTATGAATAAATAATAGCAGCACTTTCTGCCTTGGGGATAAGGAATGTGCAACAGCATCTAAAACCAGTAAGTAAGGAGAAGGTGTGAGAGTAAAGGAGGAAAATTGCCTACCAGGGACAAATAAAGCCATTTGTTCTGCTTAGCCTCAGCCAAATCCACGTGCAAGCCTACCAAGGCTTCGTAAGCAGGTACATCATACACAAAAATGCCTTCATGAAAGTAAAGAGAATTTAAAGTTATTAATGAACCGTTGTTTAAGATGGTTTATTTTCTAAATAAACTATGTTAAACGCGAGGTGGGACACATAGAGGCCACCACCGATGAGAAAAAGGAACTTGAACACAGTACTGGCTTTTAATTCCAGGACCTGATTAACCACCTGAAATTCATTGCACTCCTGTTTTTGGGTGTTACCTCTCAGATCAAAGTCTAAGGCAGTAAACCTGGCCAAAGAGACAATCCAGTTGCCTATAAAGCTCCTTCTTAATTACAGCATAGCTTCTGGGGAAGGGACGAGACAGCAAAAGGGATGCTGCTTGATGAATATCAGTATGGGAGGCATAAATTAAAGTAATTTATAACATTTAACGTTTTTAAAGTTTGGTACCTTCTGGCTGACTTTTATCTAAGCTATCCCCTGACACAAGAATTCCTCCATATGAGGAATATAATATGAAGGCATTACTTGTTCTGTTTAAAAAACAAACCAAAACAAATCTGATCTTTAAACCTAAGACTCTCACACAGGCAGCAGAGCAAAAATCTCATTTTACTGCCTATATGCAACACCTTTCTCTGTATGTGACTCTGCAGCATCTTACAAGTTCATGGTAGTAGAAGATGAGATTTGGATGAATGGAAGGTTACGTTATGGTGCCGTGTCTAGGCTGCGGAGCTGGTAATTGCCCTTCTCAAATCTGGTCAATGTTCTCTACAGCAAATGGAGCCACAGAAAACATCCTCTGCTGTGTCCTGCAGTTCTGACATGGAGAAACTCCTTGCTCCGCTGGGAGTCAGGTGTGCAAAATTCTTGTTGTGTGGCTTCAGCCTTTTTAATTGATGTAGAGGAGCTGAAGAAGAGAGTGAGAAATCTGTAGAAATGCTGGGCCAGAAGAGATTTCTGGCCAAGCCATTGTCTCAAGATGGTGTTGACTTAGATTGAAAATATCCCAGTCTAACCTTTCCCTAAGCATCTCTGCTGATGGAAACTTTGCAGCTGCTCTGTTAATGTTTTAATAATTTCTGTGGGTTTTTGCTTTCTTTTCTTAATTGCTTTGTAAAGTTTAATGCTTTAACAATTTTGTATTTCTCTCCCAAGAAATCCATTCCCTTTTTCCTCTTCTTGAGATGTTTTTCATTCTCTGTTTTGCCTCTATTGTTGCTTTTTCAAAAAGACCAGATTCTCTCCGTGATTATAAATGGACAATGAGTTTATGTGATGTGGTCTTTTTTAAAAGCCTTTTTTATTTACCTGAAGGCAGAATCACACTAAAAGACTTTTTTTTTTTCAATAAAGACTTTTGTGAGGTCATTACATAGATGAAAATTTATCTTCTAATCAGAGATTGTCATATGCCTTTAGATTAATGGTGTAAAACAACACCTGTGGGACTCTTAAACATTAGACAATTAATGGCCTATAAAAATTCTATTTCAAAGTCTAAGATGCCTTGTACTGCTAATGAACAGTAGAAGGCATGTTGCACTTCTTTACTAGTGATATCTCAGATACCCGTTTGGGAATTCTGCAGACTTGCAGAGTACTTGCATTGGACTCTGATACTCAGCAAGAAATACTGGTATTTTTTTTTAGTTTCAAATAATCTTTCCTTCATGCTTGATTTCTCTCCAGAGCATAACAAAAGGACAGCCAGTAGCCCGGGAGCCCTGTTACAAAATCCCTGAGGGATGCTGGCATGAAATTCTGACTCTGGTGAATATCCCATGGTGGATATTTGAAAGGTAAGCATTGTTTAGATATTTATGGCTTAATGTTTTGAATCAGCCTTATCTCGCCTTCTCTCCTTGTGTATGTAATGACTCATGGTACCATTAAGGTTACTTAGATCACACTTCTTGAATAGATGCATGAAACACGGTATATCAGGTCTCCAATTCTTTTATTTGCAAATGAACAGTATTTTTTTTTTACCTGGTCCTTCCTTCCCATTAGTGTTAGATGCTGTTCAGATAAACTGCTGATGCAATGTCCAGTGTGAATCCTCAAGGTCAGCAAATCCCCTTGTTTGTTGTTGGAAGTGCCACATTATTCTTGTTTGCATGGGATTTTCCAACTCTTCCATCCTGCTCCTGACTGCAAGATATATCCGGTGATAGCCTCAGTCTTCTCGAGGCTAAAGAGCCCCAGCTCTTTGAGCCTTTCCTCGTAAGGGAGGTGGCTCTAATCCCTTAATCATCTTAGTTACCCTACCTTGGACTCTCTCCAGTAGTTCCCTGTCTCTCTTGAACTGGGGAGCCCAGAACTGGACGCAGTATTCCAGTTGTGGCCTCACCAGTGCAGAGTAGAGGGGGAGAATGACCTCCCTCGACCTGCTGGCCACACTTCTCCCTATGCAGCCCAGGAATCCATTGGCCCTCTTGGCAACAAGGGCACATTGCTGGATCATGGAGAGCCTGCCATCCACCAGGACTCCCAGATCCTTTTCCTCAGTAGTACTTCCCAGAAAATCCAACCCTAACCTGTATTGGTGCCTGGGGTTCTTCCCCCCCAGCTGCAGGACCTTACATTTGCCCTTGTTGAACCTCATCAGGTTCTTCTCTGCCCAGCTCTCCAGCCTGTTCAAGTCACGCTGGATGGCGGCACAGCCCTCTGGAGTGTCGGCCACCCCTCCCAGTTTGGTATCATCAGTGAACTTGCTGGGGATACACTCTGTCCCCTCATCCAGGTCATTGATGAATAAGTTGAACAGGACTGGGCCGAGTATTGACCCCTGGGGGACGCCACTGAAGTTGGTAAAACTTGTAAAACTTGGGATTCTTCCCAAAAGGGAGAATCCTGTGAAGGGGAGAAGGGGGCCTAAAAAGTTAAGTGAAGCAAACCAGAGGCAAGGCAGCACTTCTGCAAGGCAACACTCGCTGTCCAACAGATTTGACTACAGGGAGGATTATTCACAGACTTGGTACAGTCACCTTTTCTTAGGAGGAAGTGGCTAGACAAGAAAGCCAACGAAATCCTCGGAAGCCTGTATGGGCTCCTACAGTTAAAAATAAAATTAACAAAAGAAAAACCAAAACAGTTTAGAATACACACGAATGCAAACAAACAGGGGCATATTTTGACAGCACAAAGCAGTGCTTAAATAACTGCGTTGCCTTCCAAAATGAGGGAATACTGCTATTTTTCTGTAAAAGCAGGTGACTATTGGGTTTGAAATTTCATACCGCACTTGTTTCTATGACCTATGAACCTTCTGTTAAGAAAAGCTAAACAACTGGATAAATTTTAATAAGAGATCTTTGCACGTAGACTCTAGATGAAAAATTTCACTGGCAGCCTTACTTCCTACCGCTAATCAATCTCTTAAAATATAATACCTACTAATCCTTTAAAACACTTGGTCTAATTGCACACAGTAACGGGCAGACCTAGCTGAAGCAGATCTAGTGTGGTCTACACTATTTGTTTTAGCAGGATTATTTTTTTTTTTTTTTACTTGTAACAGATAATGTTACAACTACACATTTGGAACTATAACTGCCCTGCTTACCCAAATCTGAGTACCAGGGGGCAGGCAAGGGAGACGTGGAGACTCGTGCCCCTGCCATCAGTGTCTGTAACTGCACAAACGGGCAGTCTTGAAGGAAAAAGAAATACCTGTGAACCCGAAGCGTGGATTCACGACCAGCTAATGCTGGGTAACACAGTCTGACAGCACGGCACCCACCCAAGCTTTCTATCATTAAGAACACATGAGAAAGTAACACAGAGAAAGTTGGCTGCAGAAATTACATTTCTTTCCTGCCTCCTATCATATCGCAAAAATCTGCCGGAGTAAAGAAAGGTATGCGTCCCCTTCTGCTGCAGAGAGAGCTGGAAGCTCATCTTGCTAAACCACACTTGTTACATATTACCGACCACACACAACACACTTCTTTCTGACCTGTAGTGATGATCATCTTCCATCCCCTCTCCCCACACGCACTGCTCTCTCCCAGCCCTGCCAGTTAGCACAAGCTGCCACCACCACTAGCGCTGGGGGGAAACATCTGCTGAAGGGTCGGATACAAAATGGTCAAAAAACCGAAGGGTTATGTGAAGGAATGGCTAAGAAAAATAACACAATGCTACCAAAACAGGTACAACAGCCTGGTGATTTCAATATGTCCTTTTCCGAAATCAACTGTTTCCTTACCAAAGTGTGTGTGGGGGGGACATGGGGGACATGTGAGTATTTCAGACATCTGTATTTCAGTCTCATTGTTACCTCAGTTGTCACCAACTTTAGGGTTTGTACCTAAAAGGCTGTACTTGCAAAGACAAGAAATCAGCACTGAGACATCACCTCTTTTTTGGTTTTGTTTTAAAAAAAAACCAACCCAAAACAAAACAAAACCAAAAGCAACACAAAAGAAAACACTGAAGAATCACTCAGCATCGATACAGCTATGGTACAGATAATTGCTGCCAGTTAACCCCAGGGCCTGATCTCTCATCAGATTTGATAGCTGCCTTGGCAAGCAGCTTCAGCACTTACCTTCTCATCTCTGGACCCAATCCCAAAAGCAAAGCAGCTATCTCCAGAATTAGGTAACTCCACCTAAGAGAGCACTTTGTTTACTGGGTCGACTATAGGCAGAGGCAACCATGCCCACCCAAAGGTGGCCAGACACAAGCCACCTCCTTGCTGGAGGCCGGGCTGTGCGGCAAAAACAGTGCCAGGCTCAAGTGCCCACGAGCAACTCAGAGGCAGAGGGGTAACAGCTCTGGCACAGCACCTGGACCAAGGCTTCAGGATTGGAGATGGACACATCTGTCCAACTGTTATGTTGAACAGAGCACAGAACAGCATTCTGTCAGCCTGCCCAGCGCTTAGGTCACAGAGCTTCAGCACAAGGAGGACATGGACCTGATGGAGCAGGTCCAGCGGAGGTCCATGAAGGTGATCAGAGGTCTGGAGCACCTCTCCTATGAGGACAGGCTGCGAGAGTTGGGGTTGTTCAGGCTGGAGAAGAGAAGGATTTGAGGAGACCTTATAGCAGCCTTCCAATACCTAAAGGAGGCCTACAAGAGAGATGGGGAGGGACCAGGGAGTAGAACGATAGGATGAGGGGTAACGGTTTTAAACTGGAAGAGGGGAGATTTAGATTAGGTATCAGGAAGGAATTTTTCACTCTGAGGGTGTTGAGACACTGGAACAGGTTCCCCAGAGAAGCTGTGGATGCCCCATCCCTGGAGGTGTTCAAGGCCAGGCTGGATGGGG
>JAOXJK010000012.1:156303842-156317270 GCA_025774025.1 Xenus cinereus
GCAGGGACACCTCCCACCAGACCAGGTTGCTCAAAGCCCCATCCAGCCTGGCCTTGAACCTCTCCAGGGATGGGGCATCCACAGCTTCTCTGGGCAACCTGTTCCAGTGCCTCACCACCCTCAGAGTGGTAGTACCACATATATATTTTTATTTTCACTGCCAGTTGAAAGAAAATACTTGCTGCCCATTTTGACTCAGTCCTCCCGATTCTAATAACATAAGAAGCAATGTGAAATATTTCTTTTACCATGAGTTTCGGGAGTGATATTGGCTAACAATTTTTCATCTCATTAAGATTTTCCAGTAGCAGCTGGTAAATACCACAAATGTGAAGCGATGACAGGGTGTGCAAACCAAAAAGCAGCGCAAACAAAAGACGCTAATAGTCTTTCCATGGTGGGACTGCATTTTGCATAGGAGTATTGGCAGAGCATCAGTGACCAGCACAAAGAGCTGTGCAGCCACAGCAGAGCATGTCCCAGTCCCCGGCAATAACCCGACGGTTCTCCAAACTCATTTCTGCACATTAGGCTCACTGTTCTCTGTCACAAAGGCATGAATAATGCATTGGTTCAGCAACGAAGTTGGCAAGTTGAGACTCATCAGGATTGGATTTCTTTCTTTTCACCTTCCCAGAGATCAGAAGCATCAAATGAAGCTTTGTGGGAGATATCGATAGCAGAAATGGTGGGCAGAAATTATTTGCTCTTCGCACGTTTCCCACCGCCTCCCCAGATGCAGTGTAAAAGATCCCAGGGACATAATAAGCCACCCAAGGAATTGGAATATCCAGGGGAACTTGGTTCACTGGACGGGAACTCTCCTAAGAAAGACCTTTACGTGTTTGCTTCTTAATCAAAACTAGCCTCTATAAAATTAGGATGTTCTGAATACTTATTCGTGCCTTTCCCTTCCTATGTCTTCCAGACAATCAGAGAAAACAGAGCTGGAAGGGACTGAAAAAATGCACAGGGTCAACTATTCTGTATTATTCCATGCTCGATGTTTGGACTGTTTTTGAGAACGTACAATGTTTTTGGACACGCATGGGGAATGTCCCACCCCTGTGGTATCTAATCCAGATTTCCTTTATGTTCCTATTAGAAAGGTGTATTTTGGGGGTTTTGGGTTTCTTTGGTTTTGGTTTTGGTTTTTTTTTCCCCAGTGTCAAGCCAAAATTCCCCTATTTCAGTTCAAAATCATGGTTTTCACCTCTGTGCCAGTGCAGTGTGTTCTATCCCTCCTTCATTTTTCCTTCTCTGGCAAAGAAAGACAGTTCCTGTTTTCTTCCCCCGTGTGCCATGTTTCCTAACACTATCAGGTAGTTGACTCTCATCGTATGCATCCATTTCTGGAAGAACTGAATTGCTTACTTGGCTTCTTTGATGTTTGCCCCTGGTACACGTGTAATAGATGCCACTATGCAGATGGGATCATTTAAGTGCTGAAATACAGAGCTGAATGGACAACCCTTGGACAACAAATGTCTTTAAAATTCACAGATAGAATATTCTTCTAGATGCATCAGTTGCTGAAAAATGTCAAGGTTTTTTGAAAACTGATGATTTTGACAAAATTTTATTTTTAAAGCATGAAAAATTTAACATCCTAGGAATAATGCAACAGCTTGGTTTCTCATTTCAGAAAACCTTTGGCATTACTATTCCTGACTTAATTGTCTCAACCAGTCCCGCATGACTTCTTTTGTTAGCTGGTGGCTTTAGTGGAGTTCTGACATACAACCTTTTCCTGAGCAGCCTGAGCCCTACATTTACGTTCCTGACCTAAATGTGGTCTCCTAACTATATTATATGAACTAGGATTAATCTTCCAAATAGACCGTCCATACAGATTTCTGATAAATAGATATTGCTTGGTTCTGCAATTGCCAGTTAGGAAGCTTGGGACAAATGGTCACTGAGAGTTCAAATTGCCAGCAATAACTAGCCTAACCTCTAATTACCAGTACAGTTAGAATGCCAATTGCCTATTTAAAATACCAATGTATGTTCATTTGATTTTACATTTTAATTTAAGAAGCATAGCCAAAACCTAATTTTAAAAAGAGTGTTTTTCTATATATATAGGTTGAATTTCAGTAATGAAATGAGCCAGAAATATTCCAATGCATCAAAGCAAAATGGAATGCCTTGATTGAGCTGAAACAATTAAGGAATGTTTCAAGCAATTAAATTTTGTGAGAAATGTCAAAAATTGGCTTTGTTTCATTTCAGTATAACAAATCTATTCTGAAGATGTCATAATTTCCACAGAATGGAAATCTCAAGTTTCTATGAGCTTCACAGTTATTGTGATTGGGTTTTTAAACTCCTGTGAAAATGACTTCACATATTTATTCCAATACAGTAACTGTGAAATAAATGTATTTCTTTCAACTTGTGATTAGTTTGGCTTGTGTTTGAACTTGTCTGGTGGTTATGTCCCTTCCCCCCCCGCCCCGTTCTTTTTAATTATATTTATTACTGTTTTTTAAATTAGTCTTTGAGCTCAGAGCACCTGCTCTCCTTGGGGATGTTCAGACAGCTCGTAGGTCCACGCTGACACCAAATGGAGACTCAAGCAGATCTTGCCTTTACACGGCCACCAGCACAGAAAGATGATGTGATTCAGGCAGTGAGGTAGGTCTGGGCAAGCCTTGGGATGCGAGTACTCATCCTGACTTGTCCACCTGTCCCATTTGGGACAAAACAGTGTCCCTTTTAATCACTCTAGGCCTGTGGTTTCCCAGCACCTCTCTGCTCTTTGGTTGTAAATCCAAAATGAAGAGACTGTTTCTCTTGCAAAAAAATCTACAGCTCCTATCACTATCATTTTTTCAATCTGAATCTGATACAGAAAATGTGTTTTCTTTTGCCTTTAGATTAAGTCTGATGGATTTAAATAATATGGTATATTATGGAAATCTCATAACTATATTATATTATTGAGTTGGCATTTAATAAACAAAAGCAAAATGTGAATCTCCTGCTTATTGTTAATCCCTTTCTTCTCCTGTGAATAACAAATCCTTTATACAAGGACAAAGAAATTTTTACAACTGAGGGTTAATCATGGAAGGCAGTAAGAAAACCATCACTGCTGGTTTTTCAATAAACTGCCTCCTGGTTAGGAGGAAAATTCAGTTCAGGGTATGCTGGAAAAGAAATTCCCCATGTCCCTTAATGTCAAAGAGAGCAGGGCAGGGCTGTCTTCTGCAGAAAACATAATAAAGTTGATGTTTGGATAGACATTCATAGCTATTTCTAAATTAATGGGAAGACTTTAAGGAAAAAAAAAGGAAAAAAGTAAAAAAAGGAAAAAAAGGAAAAAAAAGTTGTACACAACCATTTTGCAGGAGCAAAGAGTAGGATGTTTTGTGGGGAATTTGTTCCAAAATAGGTAATTGAGATAAAGAAATATGCTTGAGCTGTAACTGATTCTAGCGTCTTGTTCTCTAGAAATGTATTTAAGGATATGCTTTGCTCTGAGCATGCAAACATTGCCACTGAAGTCACTGAAAATGACCCTAAAGCTAAGCCAAACCATGCTGAATTGAGTTTCCTCTGTTTTAAAGACATGGTTATTAAGCAGTTAACAGTGCTATTGCTGTAGCTTCTCTTTTGCTAAGATAGACTAATAAACATGACATTTTTAATGTATAATTTGCATAATGCTTCTGTTAATTTGTTATTTTCATTATGGCAACAGAATGAAAACGACATATTATGCTCATAAAAAATACAGAGCAATGCTAATCCCTGTAGTCATTATACTGTTAACTGAATTGCATCTTTTGCATGGTCATTATTATTATTTATAAAGCCCCTTGATAAGGGCTCAGTGCAATGCAATGGGAAAGTTTCCTGATTTATCAAGGAAAGAATAAAATACTGAAATGAAGGAGAAAGTCAAGAGGGAGGGGAACTGGGAGCCAAAGCACAAGCTGAAGAACATGTTTCAATGCAGAGCAACAAATGGGCTTGTCTAGAAGTCAGATTTTTTTGTAACAGCTGTTTGCTCTCTGGATGTGACATCTAGTAAATTTAACCGCATTGTTAACCCCAGGTCCCTGACATATGTATGGGAAAGGATAAACCATTGCCCCATGACATCCCAGTGCAAAAAAATTAAGCAGTGTGAGTATCACAGGGAGAAAGGAACAATTTTAATGTACAGAGAGCTGTGGAGGAAACTGGTCTAATGTTTGTGGTGTGGTCCTAGAAGGAGGCCCATTTGGTTCTCTGCTCTCTAGAAATTTCTTGCCTGGCCTTAGAAAAGTCCTGTTGTGTCCCTGCTTGCCAGCTATGGCACACACAGCTTGAGTGTTTCAAAGGGAGAACATAAAAAAGTCTAACAGACAACCTAAGGAATAACATTCCTGGGTACAAAATTCATTTTGTTTCACTCGGGTTTGTATTATGAAGGTCAGTGTGTGTTTTATTTGTATTGATGTGTTCACTTGTGGATATCTAGCACCATGAGCGGTGCCCTAAGTTATTCCATAGCTCTGGATAGGGCTGGTAGAAAGGAGACAGAATTAATGGAAGACTCATACCTTCTCAGTGGCATCTAGAGGCTGAACAAGATACCCCAGGGCATCACAAGGTCTCCGTTTAGGCAGCTTGAACCCATCTCCAGGCTCTGCTGAGAGTATTGACGAGATCTTCAAGAGCTATAAGGGGTGTTTGGATGCCTAGTGCATGTTGCAACAACAATATACTGACGCCTTTAACACCTTGGGTGTTAGAATCTCAAATTGTTGGTGCAATTCAGTTACTTAAATGGAGGAATTGAGTGGCATTTTAGAAACCTCAGTGTGTCTGAGACTGTTGTTCAGGGTTGACTGATACAACACACGATGTACAGGAGAACCATGGTATTTTGGCCCTGGAGCTTGCAGCTAGAAGGGTTATGTTAGTGTTGTTTCAAATGGCACTAGGTGCGGTAAGATAACAGTACTACCATGCAAAAGTTGAAAGAAGGGAAGGAATAATCTGATCTCTGTATTCCTCGTGAGTAGGTCATGTAATAAGAAGTGTTACTGAAACTGGGAAAGAAAATTCTGACAGTGGGTGTTGAGAAATGCTGGAATAAAATGCCAGGGCTAAATATGGACTCTGTCCCAGAAGGCTGTATAAATGGGATGGGTAAACATCTGGAAAGAATGACCTAGGGACAGGGAATTAGGCTACTACATGATTTCTTGATGTCCTGCCAGCCCTAATTTTTGATAATTCAGTGCTAAATTATCACTAACAATGCCTAGACAGACAGAGAGAGAAGGCTACAAGTGACCCTCTTCTTCCCACCTCCCTTTCTACCCTCTCGTGCTTCCTTGGTGCCAAACTTTCATCATTTTAAGTTCTTCGGTTTGCTGTTCTTTAATGCTCGTCACTCTTTCTCCCTTTCTCTCTTCCTTTATAATTCATCCATCACCACTGTATCTGTCTAAATGTCCCTCATCTATAAACATCATGCATGATTGCATATCCCTTATAACCTCCTCTGGCTGCTCCCCGCCCCGCACGGACTCACACAGTGCCTACTGAATAGTGCCATTAGTTACTGAATATTCACAGCAGTGCTGCTGTTTGAGGTAACACTTTTATTTTCTCCTGCACAGCATCCCTGGCTGACTTACAGCCCTTTCTCAGTGGGAAAGCAAAATTGAGCCATTCTCTCACCTCATTCTCAAATGTGAAATAGGTAAGTATTACAGGAACCTGTTTCCTTATTGCTTTTTTGTTTCTGTCCCTTTAGCCACCTCCGCAGCTGCCAGATGATGTAAGACTGTGACAGGCAAGTCAAGATAAATCTTGCTGCAGGGATGTGAGAGGCAGCCACCTGCTGCCAGGGACTATCACACTTTCTGGATGGGAGGAGGAAGAGCGATGCAGGTATCCGGACTTTGGTCATTAAGCTCACAGCCTCACTTATTTGACTGAAGTGCCCACAAAGGTGTGGTGACACCATAAACCTGTCTTGGGCTGATGTATGTGTGGCCGGATGGTGCTGGTCAGCTGAGGAGCAGCAGCATCTAGTAGCAAGGAAGAGTGTATTTCTGGGTGTCATCTATGCTTTTAACCTGACAAGGTCAGGGCATAGGCCATTTTCTGCTGGCTTCACCAGCAGATAATGACTCTTTGGATTTTTCACATGGCGATGACCTTGAAGATAGTAGCGCCATAAATGTCTTCAGCAAAAATGTGTCAGAGATCTCAGAGTGGGGGAGATTTGAGATAATTGTTTGGGGAGAGAGAGATAGCAGGAAGGGCTCTTTTGGTGCACTATGATAGGAAATGTCCGCTTTATATGTCTGAGTTTGTCATGTTGATTGAAAAGAGGCTGTCAGATGGGCCGTCTGGAAAAAGGAGAGCCAGCTCTTTCCTTTGAACTGCCACTGAACCCAATCTTGGCAAAAAGCAGTTGAACACATGGTGCAACAGGTTAAGAAATATCAGCATAGAGTCGAAGACCTGCAGACATCCAGACCTCAGAGACACCAAGAGGTAACCAGGAGGCTGGGACAGATCTCGGGGAGGACAAGAACTTTCTAAAGGGAGAGATGAGTGGGTAGGGTTTGATGCTGCTCGAAAATTCACTGAGTTAATTAAAGGGCATGCAAGGACACGGTGGGAAAATGTGCTGTATAGAAACATTTTAATAGATTTTCTGTTTGACAAAGATATAATGCTTTTTAATAACAGTTGTGTCACTAGCCGGAGTAAAACCCTATTAGCATGGAGGTAGCTGGGCAATGTGTGGACATGTGCAAGGAATTGAGTTACCTCAGCCTAACAAGTTATTTCTCGTTAACTGAGCACTTTTAATGACTGGATGCATGAGCCTTACCTGCTGTGAGTGCAGACTGAAAAGTTTTGAGTGAAACAGCTACCAAATGTTTCCTTTGGCACTTAGAGTTGGGCAGGAGAAGTATCTTTTCATTTGATGGCTTAGACCTAGAAGATCGCTTTTACCAAGAAAGCTTTGGGATTGGCTTACCTTCAAACAGTACTCACGGCAGCTGCGTCAGGGATGCTCCTGACGTGGACTGTGGGAGCTACAGAGCATATGACAGGAACTGGAGGACGTACGGCACACTGGATAAGGCTGACGGGAAGAGTAGGGTTTGTAGTCCTATTAACCTCTTCCCCTCTGCTTTTTCTTAGGCTGAAGGATCTGTAGAGGGGATGGATTGCTTTCCTTGAACTGCTGGTAATATCCTTCCTAACATAGCCCAGGCTGCCACTGACCTTCTTTGCTGCAAGGACATGTTGCTGTCGTGATTGTGGTCAGTTTGTTGTCTGCCAGGATCCCCAGGTCATTATCCACAGAGCTGGTTTCCAGAGGTCTTAGATCTTAGAATTATTCTAGCTTAGACTGGAAGGAACCTTTCAGATCACCAAGTCCAACCATCAACCTGACGCTGACAAAACCACCACTAAACTATGTCACTAAGCGCTAGGTCTACCTGTCTTTTAAATACCTCCAGGGATGATGATTTTATCACTTCCCTGGGCAGCCTGTTCCAATGCTTGATAATTCTTTCATTGTGGAATTTTTTCCAAATATCCAATCTAAACCTCCCCTGGTACAACAGTAAAACGCTGTGCTCCTATTGATATTCTAGTAAAGCCCTTACGCAAGGAGGAGGCACTCGTATATTGACAGTATAACATCTTACTCCTCCTCAGGGCCAGTTTAGTTTAATTATTTTGAGAATAAAAAATAATACAGTTTCCAAATTAGTTATTCAAGAGGAATCGAGGAAGAGGGGACAAGACAGGCTCAGCACATAATTGGGAAAGTGTAGAAGACATTTGAAGTTGATTAAAAAATTAAGCTCCAAAGCTATTCTGCAAAGGAAAAATACTGGCTTAACCATGTCGTGTATCCCACAACCACCTCCCCTCTGAGTAACTCTGTCTATATACTCTCCCTTAATTGGTTTAAATGGCCTTTGCTCCTTTATTTTCTAAGCTGAGGTTCGTGTCTTGCAAGAGCTGGTTGTGTTTCTTTTGCTCATTACATTAACTACTCAGTTGGAAGAATTAATTAGTTGATTACGATAAAGTCTAATTACTGTTTGCAGTTGGATTAATTAACCAAATTCCCAGAGATCCGTTCTACTCCCTAGCTGTTCCAGTGTAAGCAAGAAGATGCATCCTAAGGGGTAATGACTTGGTAAACTACTTAATAAGCAGCATCTGCAATAGACACCTTTCCAAAACTCAAACATTGGAATTCAGCCCTTGGACTTACTTTGAAAGCTTGACATTGAGTAGGACAAATGGGACGATGGAAGAAAATATTCACATAATGAAGCTGCATAATTGACGTGAAAGACTCTGGTTGAGACCCAGTTTCCATGTGTGAAAGAAGAGCTGGTTTGAAATAAAAACGGGCAGCATTGTGCAAAAAAACTCAACAAAAAAGTGAAACAGAAAACAGCGTGGTCTCATTGCCACCCGTTGGGCTGGCACAAAGAAACTGTGTAGGTCTGATGTGAACAGACAGACAGGCTCTGTAGTGGCCCAGAGCAAGCTTCATCAAAGATGTGCCCACAGCTTCATCAGTCTCTATCAGGCATGTCATCGTCAGTCCATTGCTGGTATGTTGTAATGGGAACCTTGGTGGCTGAGATGGTAACGTGTTGTTTTCCGATAGCCCACCATGATAGCCTCCAGTAAAAGAATGCTACTGGTGCTAGCACATTTTTTATCCTCTTGCCGTACAACCTCTTATGCTCTCCAGGACTGTCAGTTAGTATATGGTACAGGTTCAGGTGTGACTCCTGCCTGTTTTCAGATGTTTACAATGTACGCTTCTTCAACCAGCTCATCTCTTTTGACTGTGTGAGGACAAGCAAAAACATCTAGATGGAAATTCATCCAAATTAGGTCAGGTATCTGCCTCAGGATGGGGTGACTCGCACTCCAGAGAGAGCTATCACTCTGCGTTGACTACAAGGGGAGCCCAGACAACAAGCTCGTGTATAGGCATCTCTAATTTAATCTATCCCACCCTGATGACTGATGAGTTTAGTGTTCTGTAATAGCACAAAATAAGCATAAACGTATTTGTAGGGCAAATGATTTTGACTGGGACAGGACTAATGCCGTATGCACGTGCCTATGTGTATTTGCATTGTGTGAACAAGATATGTAACAAATTTTTTAATAAGTTATAAGAGATACTGGAGCATACCAGGCTGGATGGGGCTTTGACCAACCTGGTCTATTAGGAGGTGTCCCTACCCATGGCTAGGGGGTTGGAAGTAGATGATCTTTAAGGTCCCTTCCAACTCCAACCATTCTATGATTCAATGATATAAATTTCTTCCATACCAGTAAATGAACCAGTGCAAGTAAATGTTTTTTAGTTGAGTTTGCTTTGGACTGAGGGGTAGGAAGTGGTGCCCTTGGTTGGATTTCCAGTTTGTAGCAGCATCTAGAAGAATCGCAGGAATATGGTCCTTCTAAACTTCTTATAATCACAAATTGCCTCACCCTAGTGAGCTGGAAATGTTTGTATGATGCTTTGCAACGTGGTTCTTACTGTGGTTGGCCAGCAGAAGCAATGTGAAAGTCTAATTGTGATGGCAGTAAGCACGGTCTGCTGCCAGGTGGTATAGCCTGAGAGGAGAAGACCTTCCCACAAGTGTAAGTAAGTGCATTGAGTGCACCCAGCAAAGTCAGACACCAGAAGAAGTGTTTTGTGATGTTGCCAAAACTGTTCCATTCAAAACATTAATTGTACATCATGACAAAACCAAGTTTTGTTGAGAATGGGATAGCTGAATGTCTTTTTTCACTGCGAAGTTCTTTTTCCACCATCAACCCCAATAATTTCAGCTCAGCAGTACAAAAACTCAAGGCTCTCCCACAGCTGCTATTCACGCGCTACTGTCTGGCAAGCTGGCTTCCTTTCTGATTGATTTTATTTATTGTCCAATTGCAATCTGCAAGTAAACCTCCCAGCAGCACACTGTGGAGAGAAATTTTGTGAATTGGATAATACTATAGATTATAGGATGTGCAGTAAAGTAAATGGGCAATGGAGACAACATCTGGAAGTAAACATGAGGAATTTCCTTGTGTTAGGTGAAGGCTGTGAGTCACCACACAGCTGCATAGAATACGCAGGGAAGAGGCAAGCATTTGGGGGGAAGCTGGATGCAAATATATGCCAGAAAATAGGAGAACATGAGAGATACAACTGTAAATGGTGCTTTGTGAGGTTAATCTAAATCCTATATAAAACCAATGTAAATTCTTAATTGAAAGGGCCTCCTGAGACTCGGAGACGTCATGGGTTAGTCCAAAGTAACACTGAGTCAGTAGCTGAACTGAGTGTCTAGAAGTGAAAGTATGGTCCCAAGGAAAAAACCAATAATTTTCTAGACTTCAGTGGAACCAAGATTTTTCCCAGATACCTTTTCTAGCTTCCACTCCTGTATCCTGTTTGTCAAACCTTTTTTAAATTGGTCCATCTGGAAAATTCCCACAGGGATTATTGGCATAATTTATCATTCAGATGAAGAAGGTTGCTTAAATGGAGGAGATAGATGGTTAACATTTGAAATAACTGGTGTTAACAAAAGCTTCATGTAAAGAATCATCTATCCAACTGAATCCAAACAACTTGTAGGTGTCTGCACCACCAAACTCAAAGCTGAGCCCTGTATGAAGCTTTAAACTCAACACAAATTGCTCTTCTGATTTGGATATATCATTTTTTCAATTTCATGAACTTGCTTTTATGCCATGTTTTGAGTTAAAGATGAAGTTTTCCAAAGGAAATGCAAAGCATTGTTGATATTTATTATTAATAAATATATGATAGTTCCCCACACTACAGTATGTTTCATGTGTATAGAAAATATGACATTTAATAAAAATCATTATAATGAAAAATGTCACACAGTAATTTGGAAACAAAAGCCCAGATTCTGATATCAGCTAGAAAACTTTCCATTGCTTGATAACTTTATTTAGCCTGCATTTGGTTAAATACATCGAAAATCTTGGATGTAGCTCTCCAAAGACTGCAGCAGAAACATCACAGACAGCTTAGATACAGAGAGCTGCTGTTTGTTGAGAAGCCAGAGTGGACACGCTGGGAGCAAGGCTGGCAGTGAGGTGAGATGGGGCAGTGTCCTCATCAACAAGGTCTGAGTCCCACAGCACCTGAGCAAGAGCAGATCTGGAAGCAGTACCCAGGGTCAGCCAAGTGTGCAGTGACCTCCAGGCAAGTCCATAGAAATGAGGCAGGTCCAAGGCCACGTCAAAAATTCAAGTCAGTGAGTTGGGCCAGGTTCAGCACGGTACACGGCTCAGGCAGGGACCAAGAGCAAGCAACTGAGCTTCAATGCATCTCCCAAGCAAAGGGGTGCTGCTCCCGTGGAGGCATCTCATAACTCTTTCTCACAGCAGTGTGATCCAAGGATACAGAGCGATGCGTATCAGAGGTGGCCTCAAATGCAGGCAGTGAAATCTTGAGTGGAGGACAGCAGGTTTCAGAGCCTGTTGGTGCACTTGGGATTAACACTCAGCAGACACTTTTAGTGAGGTGAGATGAATAGAGGGCTTTCTGAGACCTGCAATTTAGAGAGAGCAGGGGCTATAGGATAAGGATGCAAATGAAAGTCCCTACCTTGGCTCAGGCAGCAGAAGAGGCCCAAGAGGGGATTCATGCCACCTAAGCTCCATAATTTAAATGCCAAGTTATTTTTCCAAGCTGGGAGACCAAGCTACATTGCTAGTGAAAAAAAAGAGGAGCGATTCATCCCATCCCAAGAAAGGCTGAAGATATTATGTATTTAATGTGCCCTTCCTTTCCCTGTAGCAGGAGTCATTCTGATTATTCAGGACATCTTAAGTCTGGTTGGAAAAAGTTATGGGACGTGTGTCCCACCTACCAGGGCAAGATGGTCACAGTGGCCATTTCTGGCCTGAAAATACCTTCGGAATACTGAAGATATAAAACCTGCTTTGAGTCTATGGGTGATTTTAAAGCAACTTCAAATCAGGACCATTCAAATCGATTTGAACAACATCAATGCAGACGGGATTATGCTCCATATCTCAGTAATTTGCTCTGTTAATTTCTCCCTGCAGTAAAAGATTGCTCTAGCATTTTGCAAGCAAACATATTGCAATTCAGGCCGTTCTTAATAGCAGTTGAAAAACCTCCACAGTCATTGTTTTGTTTGATTGGTCATTTATGTATATTTACAACCAGGGATGCATTATGCTTCACAGATGATTATATTTCTGGATAAAATCCTGACAAGAATAACTAATATGTAGGATGTTCAAGATTCTACAGAACAGTAACATGATTTTTCTTAAATTGAAAAACAAAAGATTTTCAATCATATATGATACACAAAAAGAACAGAAATTTTTTTCAGTAAAAGCAAACAGTACCCAACATGTAATGTTCTGGTTGAATTAAGAAGAGGAAAACAGACACAGCACTTCTGATGAACAACCTGATTCTGTAGAACTGCTGAAAAGAAGACAAGAACCTTTTATAGAAATTTTTTTTTGTTGTTCTTTTATTATAGGAATGAGATTAGAAAGAAGGGATGAAGAAAAGATATTTTATATTTTAATTTTGCTAAAGGTTGTCAGTAAAAACAGAACTTCAAAGACTAATTTCTGTCTTTCATTTGCTGTGTAGGTTTTGTTTCTGTTTTAATGTTAATTCTTTACAGGTTCCTTCCTTCAGCATGCACATGTTTTTCTGTTCAATAAACTGCAGGTTTTCACACCTACTTTTTTAGCATTTAATACATTCTGGTCATATAGAATAAGGTATTTAATTTATATTTGTCTACAATATCTAGAGAAACTGTATCTTAAACTGCCTAGTTTAAGATATGTCCATAATGTAATTCTGAGTTTAGATCCCAAATTTCGTATACTCCTTAATGCAGATTACAGCAGCAAAATACAAGTTAACTCCTTGTGTTGACATTCCCAGTTTGCTTCTTTCCCTTCTCTTTGCAGAAGGCTGGACCAGGACTGAACTGGGTTGCATAGACCATGTCCTCCGAGGTAGGAGAATTCAGGATGGACTTTGCTGTTGGGACTAGGTGTTGGAGTGTGGCCAAAGAAGGGCAATGAAACAGGTGAAGGGTCTGGAGAACAAGTCTTATGAGGAGTGGCTGAGGGAAGTGGGGTTGTTCAGCCTGGAGAAGAGAAGGCTCCAGGGAGACCTTATAGCAACCTTCCACTACCTGAAGGGGGCCTGCAAGAAAGTTGGAGAGGGACTTTTTACAAGGCCATGTAGTGATAGGACAAAGGGTAATGGCTTCAAACTGGAAGAGGGGAGATTTTGATTAGATATCAGGAAGAAATTTTTCACTCTGAGGGTGGTGAGGCACTGGAACAGGTTGCCCAGAGAAGCTGTGGCTGCCC
>JAOXJK010000012.1:156318205-156341702 GCA_025774025.1 Xenus cinereus
TGAGGGTGGTGAGACACTGGAACAGGTTGCCCAGAGAAGCTGTGGCTGCCCCATCCCTGGAGGGGTTCAAGACCAGGTTGGATGGGGCTTTGGGCAACCTGGTCTAGTGGGAGGTGTCCCTGCCCATGGCAGGGGGGCTGGAAAGAGGTGATTGTTAAGGTCCCTTCCAACCTAAACCATTGTATGATTTTACGAATAAATGGAGTAATTTTTAACCTTAAAGATTTGATGACCAAAAAAATCAAGTTTTCTCAGACTGACTCATGAGTATCACCTGGTCCCATCAGGATGAGCCTCCTATGATCAGGATGAGCACTCCAGAACAAACAAGTCTCCTCCTGATGCTTCTCCAGGGCTGAGAGCGTGCCCTCCTTCTTGCTCCTTATTGCAATCCTGTGCTTGAGATCACGGTGTTTCACCAAGCAAGAGGCAGGTATTGAAACACAGCAACTCCCGGGCGAGTGGTATCTCACTGTCATTGGCATGTGGTACTAATCCAGTCTGATGCCACTGCTGGCATCGATAAAGAATTGCCACGGAGGGTGTGAGAGTTAATCATGTACCAAAGTGTGTTGCTTAAACATCCAAAACCCTCCAGTACATGCAATATTTAGCAGAGAATTACCGTACCTGACAGATGTACCAAATGAATGGAGCAATCATTTCCTTTTGTAGAAAGATGGTTTAACCGAGGCAGATTTTGCTGCTTTGTCTGAAAAGTATGAAAATACTCTATTAACATACTCAGAGCTAAAGGAGATAGTTAATAGATGCAGGCTAAAGGCTACCTTTGGGTCTGTATCTCCTTCTGTTTTTTTTCTTTTTAATAGTAATGTTTTCTGTCTGGGAATTTTTATCTTTATTTGCTTCTGGAAATCATCATATTCTGAAAAGAGCTGGTGGCACAGGGGGCAGAGTCTGGGAGATTTTCAGTTTGCTTGAATGAAAAATGCGGCCAGGCTGGTACTGTCTGCTTTCAGGGTAGGGAAATGATTGTGTCGTAACAGTGGGGGAAAAATACGAGGCATAATTTGTACGGACCGAAGTCCGATAACTTCCAAGGCAAAAATATGACAGAATCATGATCAATAATTGCACAGCTTCAAGTCAGTCTTGTCTAGGACAGCTTTTGTGAAGCACCTGCAGGGACTCACAGGATATTAATGGCATTTTTTTCCTCTGTAGCTCTTTTGAAAATAAAGCATTTGATATAAGAGAAATTCATCTGCATTGCAGGGCTCTTCCCTCTGCCCCCTTTCTGCTTTGTTTTTGGTTTTGTTTTCTTTTTTTTTTTTGCCACTGGTTGCCAGACACTTTTCTTTAAATCCCTTAACGGCTGTGAATGGAAACATAGCTGTGTGTGTCTTTGATGCTACCCAAAACCTGAGTTCATTTTCCATCTGTGACACAGATTCTGGGCGACATTAATCTCCCCCTGAGCATCCGCTGGCCTTTTATCCCTCCTGCATTTAAGGCAAGTCTTGGGGGACAGGGACCTTTCCCACAGTATGTGTGCTTGTACGTGTGTAATTGCAAACACAGAGCATCCAGCATAGTACATCCCCAGTCTTGGCTGGGGCCTCAAGCTGTTATTGTAGCAGAGAAAAAGAGGGAAAAAGACAAATGTTTGGCTAAACAGCCAAATGAATGGGGGGAAAGAAAACCATGACTGAGGAGGATGGGTTGCAATAATGAGATTGGTTCAATTATGAAAGAGAGGACTGAAAGAGAGGACGATTCTCTAAACTCCGACTAGGACAAAAAGATTTCATTCAGTCTTTAGGAAAAAAATATTCTATTGGGAAGAAGAGTGAAAAAATTGGACTGTCCATCACTGCTCATTTTTATCCACAGCTTATCCAATACCTTGAGAAATGGTGCAGGTGTCAGCAGTGGATTAGGGCTGTGCACCAAGTGCCAAGAGTTAACAGCTTATATTTTAATACCTTGTTGCTGGTCAGCAAAATATTGGTCACTCAAATGAACCTGCCTACATATAGGAGGATGGTCAGTGTTCCTTTAATTAGCAGCGAAGGGCCTGAGAGGCATCGCAAGGATTCAGAGGAGTTTGTGAAATGTTGAAAAAGGTAATATTAGGTGAAAGCTGCTCCATCCCTCATGGCAAGGCAGTTAGCCAGCAAAGTGCTGGCTACCTAATTGCTGGCAAAACCTCACTTTCTCAAAGGAGGGATGTTTTCAAATACAGCTATTAGTTACAGACACCTCTCAGCCCCCGCTTTAATGAGCAAAGATGCTGCTGACGTGGGAAAGGACATATCAAGGGAGCAGAAGGTATCAGCAGGAGTAGAATATCTCTGGAGTTCTCCCCTAGCCTTAATTTCTCTCAGCTGTATCAGTGAGCTTTGCACGCAGAGCTTTGGGAAGCCCTGCTTAGTATGACACGGCTGTACTGAGCAAATCAGCAGAACTGGGGACGGGGAAAAAAAAAAAACAACAGCTTTATAGCTGATGGCAGGACTAGATAGCTTCATATCTAAAGGTGATTCTGGTTATATTCCTTATGCCTCAGGGAAATCTTGTAGGGTACGTCAGTATTAATTTTCACTACTAATTTTCAAATAAATATATCCCAGGAATTTTAATGAGAATTCAGTTTTCTTAACCAGTTTGAGAAGCTAAATCAAAGAGAGTTCCTACGAGTTCTGGGCTCATCCTGCTTTGGATCATACGAGACACTGCATGGGTTGCAGTGAGGACCAAGTCCTTGTGCCAGGCTGCATGTCCCCATGCAGGAGCTGGGATGCTGGTGGGACTGAACCACTGTCCCCTGCTCCTGGCACACACTGGTTCCCATGGCAGCAGTCCAAGAGGGGAACTCAGGGAAATGACCACATCCTGATGGAAATTTTCACTTGTTTAAAAAAATTCTTCATCAGAAACGGTAGTTCTAGCCAAACTTGGTGTCCAGACATCGTAGGATACCAGTCACCCCATTTCTTTATCGTGTTTGTAATGTTGGTTATAAGATGGTGACTGAAGGGTGTAGATAAGGACTACATTTCCTCACCTCACCAGCTCTGAATGAGATTTCAGGTGCAGTTCAGACATTTTGCTGGTCTAGGCTTCTCAGGTATTATCCTCAAGCCCAACCTTTTGTTGCAGGATGAGGAATGAGCACAAGTCGTCTGGGAGTACCCCAGGCCACTGCCATTCTGAATTGAGTCTAATCTGGTTGCTCAGAAATGAAAAGTTATTCCAATTTTTGCAATGAAACACCTCTGAAGTGAAATCCTCCCACCACCTAAGGTAGCACAGTTGTTTGGGCCAGGTTCTGAAGGATGTGATCCTGTGAAGTGACCTAGTGGGTTAAGAGATGTCTTATACTGTGTCCGTGGTGCAGTTCGTCTGCCTTCACATTGGTGTTATGGAGAGAAGCGCCTGAATCTTTCCATCTGTTCATCTGTAATAAATCACGCAAGCATCCAACCCGGATTTCTCTATGCATTACTTCTATAGAGATCAAACCTCGCGCTACATATACTGCCGGCATATTATAAAATTATTTGAAATTTTTTTAACCTCTGATTCACTAATCCTGCCTAAAACTTAATTATACTTGGAACCAAACATTCCTGTCACATTCCCAGTCACCCAACACACGTAAGACTGATTTATCGTTGCTCCATGTTCATTATATTGTAAATAATTTTATCTTCCTCAACCTCCATAGAGACCTTCCCTACCAATTAATATTTTACATAAATGTTTTATGAGAACTAAATTAGAAGAGGATGCCAAATTATGTTGTAAGTATTACAAACTATTTGTTAGAAGTTTTTATCCAAAGGTAACAGGTGGGTATGAAGGAACCGTGTAGCTCCCCATTACTGGGAAACGAGACAGATTGCTCCAAAATGACCCTTTGAAAGTCAGCGTGTTTAGTCTAAATTGAAAATCCTTAAATGCACTGGGGTTGCTAATTGTTCGTGGCAAGGCTGCTAAATATGTAAATTTCTAATTAAAATATAAATTAATCCTAACAAACGAATACCTGCTATCTGCAGAATGATGAGCAAAAGTTTTGTGCCACTAATTAATGTTATCGTCTATTAGCTTTATTTACATAAGTACGTAATTCATATTGCTTTGCTTTTTCTGATATGTAGCAGTTGATTTTTTTAAAATTCTTTCTATGGTATAGCTCTAAAATAATTGCTGTCCTTTTCAACCTTCCCTGTGTATTTTAGGCTTTTTGGGTTGCCTTTTAACATGTAAGCTTGTTAATTGAAGGCATTTTTCCATTATTAACTCTATATTTGATGTCATGGGGTAGGAGGAGAAAGAGTCAGAAATTGCTTTGAAACATTTCAAAATAAAAAATGTCAATACTCATTATATTCAGGGTCTTGATGGATTAGATAACTATTTACCATTCTCAGCTTTGATTTTTTTCTCAGGCAGTTGAATAGAATGTAACTGTTGTATTAAAAGATTACAAAGTTCTTTACAGATTAATAAAGCATAATAAATGCACTGGCATTCATCTTGTTGGTATGGATATGTATAATGACATTGTCTGCACTTCAGGCTGGTTTTCTAAGGGAAAATATGACTTTTTATCCCATTGAGTATATAATGTTACCATATAATAAATAGCATGCGATGAATTATCAACAGCAGTGGCAACAGAAAAGAAAGACAAATGTTATTTATGAATGGTACTGCAAAAATTTCAGTTGAAATTCAACAAGGGATTCTGCTCGCTAAGAAAGAGAATTTCCAAACATCAAATATCATTATTTGGGCAGCTTTCTAGTTTATATTAAGTGCCTTTTCCAATCTCCCCCCTGAATGCAGCTGATGGATTGATTTTTCCCTCTTCAGGTGTGGCTGCTTAGAGAAAGATATCAACCACCATAAATTCACAGCAAAGCTGCTCTGCTGGTTTGGCTGCATCTTGTGTTCCTCCCAAGGATCAGCTCGATGCTTTCACTAGATCCTCTCTCTGCTGGGGACGGGTCCTGGACAACAGCTGGGGTAAGTGATCATTTGCCAGAGCAAATCGAGAGAGAGAAAACCCACTCCAGCCTTTGCAGCCGGGATCAATTCCCGATTTCCTAATGGCACATGCCAAGCAAGTCCTGCCAACTGATTGCAAGCTGCTGCCCCAGTCTGGGATTTGTTCCCCCACTGCTGCGACTTGCGGAGCCTGGTTTGTTCCACCACCCTGTTTGCCGACACCGTTAACTTTGACTATTACACTGGTGGATGTTTGTGGCGGGTCTTTGCCGGATTAATCTTTAATGAGTTTTTCACTAAGCACAACTGCACGCTTTTCTGACCAGAATCTTGCAGTAAACCATGAGGAACTAAAATGCAAATTCACACCACTTGAATTAGCTTTCTGAGAACAACAAACACCGGTCAAAATGCCAATCAGCTAATTTGATACCAACTTAGCCCCCACCCCAGAAAGAGGCTACCCAGGATGGGACAAATCGATAATGAACCTTTCTTTGCTGAAATTTGTTCATGTTATCTCAAATTGTGATTATCTATTTAATGGGTAAAGAACTGAAAATGGAACTATTTGAGTTTATTAACAAGTATCCTGCCGGGTGTTATATCACAGTGCCTGCTGAGATCTGCAATTAAAGTAAAAAAGAGGAGTTCATTTCACAACAGGAGTTTGGGGTTTCTGGGTACAGTTTGGTTTGGTGTTTAAGATTGTTTATTGTTGTATGAGCTTCATTTGAGAGTTGCTGTTATTTTAAGATTTGCTTTCTTATTTAAACCAATCTTTGGGATGTGGAGGAGGGTACTAGGAAAGTTCTTGAGGAACTGGCAAGGTTAGGATCACTTCTTAGAGAAGGGTGCAGGTTGCAATAAATAATTCTGATCAAGGAACACATTCATTTTATCTTCCTCCAGCCTTGTCACACCACCTACTTATACTGCTTGGAGGTTTACATACCACTGGACTATTAACTCAATGGTGTCGACTGACTTTTCTGTCGGTTATGGGATCCCGTGCACATCGGCTATAAATCTAACTGCGTTGAGTGTTACACTGAATTGGACCTTGACAGCTAAATCCAGTTCATGTTCTGGATGCTCTTGTTATAGTCCCAGTGATCGCACCCTGCTGTAGCCCTCCTTACCCATCCTGAACATCCCCTCTGGTTCCAGTGTTACTCTAGGATTTATGCACAGGTAGCATACCACGGCCTTCCTTTTCTCTTTCAGGTGTTGTCTAGACCTTCAGCTGCTAAAAATAACCACAGTTCAGTTGACTGTAGTGAAACTATGCCAATTAAAAATATTTGAAGAACTGGCAAATCTAACTCCTTTAAATCTGTTTTCATGGGATGTGCTATTCCATTCTTATTTTTTAACTTGAGCTTCATGATGAATTTCTCATAAGATGACCAACAATCTTTTAGCCAAGGACTGTAGTGAATACAGCTGTATGGATTTTTAAATACAATTAAAAATGCTGCTAGGCACCATTTGCTAATAAACATCCAAATGAATGATAAGAGATTCCTTTTGGTCTTGTACGTGGTTTGTGAGACAAGTACCAGACTGCACGGGTCATTGGTCTGCCCGGAATGGCAGTTTCTGCTTATACAGGGAAGTTCCCCAAACAATTTAAAAATGCGTGAGTCTCATCCTTCACTAATGTGAAGAAATCTCTTGAGCTGAATGAACCAGCTGTTTGAAAGTACTCAGAGACAATATATAACACTTCAGAAAGCACAGTTAAAAACCAAAGTCATCATTCACTAGAAATTTCTAGAGACATAAGTTATCCAGAAGTATCCATATTTGATCAGAATCTTCCCTTCTGTTGGTTAAAAATGCACCAAGAGAGTTTTTTTAAAAAATAAAGAGTCTTCATGATATTATTCTACAGTAGTTTTACTGCTTATATAGAGGCTTTCACCTGGCATTCTCAGAGTAAAAAGAACTTAAAATTCTACTGCATTTATTAAGTATACACTTTATTGGTCTGAATGTACTAAAAAAGCTATGCTGGACTATATTAAATTTACATAAAAGGAACATTTCTAATTCTAATAGTGCTCAGAGCACAAGTTTGGGCTGTGTTTGCAGAGATGCAAAGGATTCCTGCTGAAGTTCAAGCAGGGCTGTGCTCCTTCTGGTGTTTGATGATTTGATGTTACTGAGCTGTTCTGTGCTTTGTTGGGAAAATAAACCTGGTTGTTTCCTTACACATCTCCACTCCCCGAAATACCTGCCTGCAGCATAGATGATACATTATTGACACATATTCATGAGAAAACAAGGTTTTGGAATTTTAAAGACAGGTTTTATGGTTTTGCAGTGCATGTGTCTAACCTTGAGCTGGTTGCTTACACTGCCCTTACATGCAGTGGGGGAAAATGGGTACTTCTAGGCACAATTCATCATATGTGCTTGTGACAGTGTGCTCCACTGCCAATCTGACCTTTATCTCCTGTAACCCTTCCCAAGTGATAACCGCCTGTAGTGGTCACAATGGCTGCATCTAGTTGTGATGGCTCCATCTGGCTCAACGTGATCTCAAGGAGACAGATAACAGCACAATAACCAAGGGATAACTTGAGCAATGCTGGTAATGTGCTCGATATGCAAATATGACTATAAGTCAATCATCTTACCCTCATAAATAGCGAACAGCCCAAGAGCCCATTGAGCTCTCCTGCATGGCAGCGGGCTGTGTGCTAGGATCTCCTCTTGAGCAGGGTCGCCTCTTAAGGTTACTTCTTGAGATTCAGAGATTCATTGCCACTACAGTTCCTCAACAAGTGACTAATAGCATGCTAAACTTTGAAATCTTAGCTAAGTGAGATAAAGGATTGATTGTGCATATATAATTCTTTAGACATAAGCCGTTGCCCGAGTCTGGGACTAGGATTGGATCCAGCCAAACTCAGATTCCACTCTGAGAAGGAATTTAGAAAGGAAGGGGGTCCTTTCTGAACCTCATGACTCAGTGGGAGGGTTTCCCAGACAGTTCTGTCCGACCCTGTCCTCCATCCAGTAAATAACCAAGTGCACCTTGCCATCGAATCTTGTTAAAACACTGTCACATTTTTGTTAAATCATAGAATCGTGGAATGGCTAGAGTTGGAAAGGACCTGCCATGGGCACGGATGTGTCCCACTAGACCAGGTTGCTCAAAGCCCCATCCAACCTGGCCTTGAACACCTACAGGGATGGGTCAGCCACAACTTCTCTGGGCAACCTGTTTCAGTGTCTCACTACCCTCATAGTGAAAAATTTCTTCCTGTTATCTAATCTAAATCTCCCCTCTTCCAGTTTGAATATCCCTACTTTATATCAATAAATGTATCGCTGCTTCTCTCTATAAGTGAAGTGCATCACTCCATCCGCGACCGTGTTTTAGAAAATAGCCTTAAGGTGTCTGTCTCCTACACAGCAACAAAAAAAAGGTGGAGTTGCCCTGCAGTTTGCCCAGACACGCGAACTTTCTCCCTACTTGTATGCATGGGTGGAGTCCCTTCAGTACCTTGCATGGATGTGAATTCAGAGCAATGTGTAAAGATGTAGGAAAGCGGGTGGGGGAAGGATGCAGCAGACCTTGCTCGTTCAATCACAACTGTTTGAAATGACATTTGGAAGGCAGCAACAGGCAGCACTTAACATTTATGAGGAACTGCCTCCTTGCACTCCTGGGGCATTAAGTGTTCATTGCTGTCTGTGTAGGAGGGGTACTGTGTGGAAAGTGCAATTTGCAGCAAGTATTTACTGTTTCTAAAGGTTTGTTGAATGCCAAGAGTTTCTTCCTGCTTTGTTCCTGGAGAGGGTTTTTCACTTGCAAGGAGAAAGGTTAGCAAAATATATGTAGCTTGAAATGTGGAGTTGGAGAATCCTGTATCCAAAATGACGAATTTCTGGTTTACCAGAAAGCACATGAACTTTGTTGGAGTCTGACACTTTTTCTATGATATTTTGTACTGAAAAGTCCCCTGTTTGACAGCTGTCTATACATAAGACTTTATGTATAGGCTGAGGTCTTATACAGAACTTTGCTGCTCCACGTGAATAAAGACAACAGAACCTTAGCTTGTAGCTTCAGTTTCTTTTTGTTGATTGTCTTTTTCTGGAGGTGTCCTCTCCATGTTCCCAACTTGATTTTGGGATTAAATGCAGGAGAGAAGGTTAAACCCCTGGACTTAGAGTGTTTCATGATGGGTGTGACTATGAGCCGGTTTGACCCAGCAGATGTGTAGCCTGCTCAGCATGACACCATGCCTCATGGCATAAATCATGCATAGTTATAAATTTCTACATCCCAGACTTCTACACCACTTCAATTACTGCTTCTGCATTAGGGCTTTCTATATTTTCTTTTGGTTGTTGTAAAAGCAGGAACGCTCAAAAGCCCTGAGAAACACTGCAAGAATGTGGGTGAGGCTGAAAATCCCCCCTGTGAATCTGCTCAAAGCCAACTTCCTGGAGGAATTAGATATAGATTGGTGTTTCGTGAACTAGAAAACAAAGGAGACTTATCTTGAACTTTTCAAGTTGCAGAGGCTGCAGATAAGCTCAAAGAAATGCTCTGTCAGTGGCTTCAGTTGCATCAACCCAGCTCAGGGTGTGCAATTCTGAGTAAATAACGAAGCTGCTCTGAAAAAATAATGCCAAAAGATACCGTTAAGCTCTTTCTCCAAAGGGACAGCATGTTCTGGCCCATTCCCATACAAACAACAAAAATCACGATCAGGTGCAGAGTCAGCTAGATGAAGAAAGGAACAGCTAAGGCCTCTCTGTCTCTCTTAGTAAAACTACCGTGGATGCAGTCATGGAACTGATTCCCTTCATTGCTGCAGTGGCACTGCTGACTCATGTGCAGCTTGAGGTCTCCCAGGACCCTCAGGTCCACGTCTGCAAGGCTTCTCCCCAGAACACCATTTTCTATGTTTTCTTCTAGAAAATTTGCATAAAATGTCAAAAGTCCGTAGATATATTAGTAAACGTATGTGTAAAATTTCTGGCCCAAAATAATGAATTTAAATATCTGCCAAGTCTTATTCCTTTTTCAGCTCCACGTAGTCAATTGGCACTTGAATGGCTCTTCAGCCTTTACATCTAACCTTCTGTTTATAAATGTAAGCAAACAAATGACCCAGTTTCCAGAAAATCTGGGCAGTAACAATTTATTTCTCTGTAAACTAAAAACCCCACTCAACTTACTGGTGTCACTGAATGTGCAGCCTCAAATGGTTCTTGAACAGATAACACCCAACTCCTTATTGAACCTACTGTGTTGTTGGGTGTATTATTTACTAACTGTGTAACACTTAAGGATCTTCAGATGTAGAGTGCTGTAGTCATTCAGAAGAGCTCAGCGAAAAATGGAAACAATTCTGTGGGAGGCTATCAAAGAACATTTTCCTACTTTTTGTTGAAGTTTCAAATTTCCTGACAGTCTCTGGTTTATTTCCAAAGATCCCTGATTTTTCTTTGAGTATATTGCAGAGGAATAGCTGAATTGGTTAATAAAACATTTCTCGCGTGTCATTAAAAGTTTTTAAAATACCAAATGTGGACGGTCTTGACCTGAACTAAACATCAATAGATAGAAAAGGGTTTTGGCAGTTCCCTGTGATTTACCTGGCTGTCATGTGAAAGCACAAACCCTCTGCCCAAAGCCAGACTAGATGTTCATCATGCCTGAGCTCTTCCTCCTACCCCAGCTGGCTACTAGGTATTAGCTGTCTCTAGTGGTGCCTCAAAGATTAAGTCTTTTATGGGTTCCTTGTATCCTCTTCCATGGTTGTCTTGACAACTTGTGTGCCAGTAAACTATCGTTTTTTCCATTCCCTGTAAGCCTTATTATGTTCCAGTAGGGTACATTTTCTAGACCCTGGCACTCATGAAGATTCGTGCTGAAGGAAGTGGATTCTTCTACAGGTGGAGTAGGCAAAAGTAGTACAGAAGGCAGGCATCTTTCACATCTCCCTCCATTACAACACTCAAGACCTTTCATGGTAGAAAAATGGTGGTATTTTGCTTGTGTCTGAATGAATGCTTCTGTTGTAAGCTGGGGAATAATCAACTGTGTGAGCTGTGCTTCAAATTAAAATCCTTATGCTTCAGAAGAGGACAGTTATTTTTTTTCTCACCCTGTTTAGTTTATCTGTGAAGAGGTTTAACATTTTTTACTCTGCCAAAACAAATTACTTTCTGTGGCGGAATTCTTTTTTTCCCTTTACAGCCTGGGCAAGTAGAAAAAAAATGTAAAAACAATCAACGCCAACTGAAAGATGGATACATCCTCTATTGAGTAAACAAAGCTACTGTGTATTGGCAAAAAGTTCCCTGCATTGGATTCTTCATTGGACTCAAGTTGCCAGCTCCAATAAATCAGTATGTTGGACTTCTACATAGTCAATGTTTCTAGACAGCAGCTAGAGAGCATCATACGTTAAAGTGTAATGAATCGTATCAGTAAGTAAGTCTACTCCCAGCCTGTGTTAGAATCTATCAATATAACAAAGTGGCTGTCATCCTGATGTACAGATAGACAAGACACTCATCCGATCGATGGGTGCGTCCTTCCCTCCCCAGTGAAAATATCCTGAGCTGGCTGAAGGAGAAAGTATCCCTCTTTTTTTTTTTTCCAGGTAGCCTGTGTTCGAGGCATGTACACCAAGAGAACAAGGTGTTCTAGGGAGGAAGAGGACAGAATTTTAGAGATATTTTACCTGTGGTGATGAAACAATTTTACCACCTGTGTTTTTAACCACATAAATCTCCAAGGCTTGGAAATCCTCTTTCCACGCTGACAGAGAAGGCTCTGTTTTTATTAATTACTATTTCTGGTTGTGATTTGGGTCAGAGGTATAGTCTAACTAGATTTGAAATCTAGCCTATCCTGCTTTTTTGGGGGTGTAACTTTTAGCTTAATACATCCAGGATAAATTAGGTGAATTACATATGGTGGGGCCAAATGACTAGACAGGGATAACTGTATAAAGTAGTTGTGCCTCTTCTAGACTACTGTATTAAGCAGGATGCACATAATCAGGCAAGATGAGCCCTCTGTGTCCAGAAGACCACCTTTATTTGTACAGACAAAGTAGGCATGAGTTTGAGTGGGAAGAGCAGCAAAGAGGAGGTCAGCAACCAACATAAGCTAGAGTCAAATACAGAACTGCTCACTGATGGACTGATCCTTTACCTGTTAGGCCATGCTACTTTTCCATCAACATTAGAGAACTGGATGGAAAATATCCATTAACTCTTTGTTTCCTCCCCCAAATGTCTTTGAACAACTAGTGTTTTAAATGTGTTAGATAAAGCTGGTGAAAGTCAAGCAGGAGTCAAGTGCTAATGGGATTATAGAAACTTGTGTGGATAATTTTTGGCACCTGTGTCCTAGAAGCTGGGCATTGGATGGAGGGTAGTATTTCTTTCTGGTTTCACATTCAAAGTGGATAACTTCTTAGTGTAACTGGCAAAAAAAACCCCAGTCTGTTATTCTAGTGCATATTCCCTTGAAACTTGTCAATCACAGTGAAGGTCTGCAATTGTTTTGATGTAGGATCAGCTATCTTCTGCTTAATCAAATTGTGCTCCTTTTTCCTCAAGCTCTGTGCAGGGAGCAGATGGCACTTTTGTGTTATGCCACAAAAATATTTGGAGGAGACACTTGGCAAGAGACACGGTTAAGTGCTGCTGCAGATGGCCCAGTTGAGTATTACCACAGGAGGTGTTCAAATACAGTTTGCTATGGTCGTTTTCTCAGGACTTTGTTGGCATAACCAGCAGGTACTGTGCTGGCTGTAGGTTGAAGGCCCAGAGACATAGCCAGTTTTCCTTGAGAATAACTTCATCATCAGTAAAATTGGCTCTTCTTGCAAGAGGCCTATTGTAATCTTCTTTAAACAGAAAGTGGTGGTCATGCAAGGATGAACTTGCATCCTTGAAGTTTCGCTTGGAGAGTGAATACTACTCCTGGGCACGAAGCAGAATAAGTTGAGGTGCTGATTGTTCTTTTGCTTAAGAAAACTGAACCACGAAACTGTCTGGAGGACTCCTTTGATAATTTTTACAGTCATGATTCAGTTTGGGAAAGCTCACATACCCACTTGTTCAGGAAATACTAGGATAAGGCGTAAAACTCTCATAGCCTGCATCTTGTTTTTGAAGGGAAGTCATAATTGAAGACAAATTTTCAAGGGTGCTTGTTAGAGAGTGCCAAATGCACTCTTAAAGAGTGCCAAATTACTTGATCTCTTTCAGAAGATTGCCCCAAAGCTGGTTCTGCTAAGTAAGCATGCTTTATGCTCAGACTTCACCTTATGCCAGGTGACCCATTTTGCCCCAGAAGATCACAGCTGCTGCTTGAATTCTGCACAGAATTCATTTTCTGATATCTCCAGGACATGTGTCTTTAAATGGCCTGAAAATGAGAACACAGACCTTGCACTGGCACCAGGAGCCAGTGAAAAGCCAATTGCAAGATACAAGCACAGGCTGAGCCATGAAGCATTGCACTGTTGCAATATGTACCAAGATGGACCCTTTTCATCATATTCATATTCAACTTCAGATGTGGTAAATCTGGGTGTTCCAGCCTGAATCTTATAAACACATGGTCCGTTGTGGCCAAATCCTTGGTTGGTTGGATGGGAAACAACCTATTCGAAAGCTAAAAGCAAAAGGCATTTGGGAAGCTAATGCTGGGGAATCATCCTAGCCTTGAGGGGTTGAACAAGACCTTTCACCTTCTCTGTAGTCTGATGAAGGAGGTCTGGATGCCTCAGAAGAAGGGAAAGGTAACATTTTGTCAATTCTTAAAAACTTTTGTCTTTTCTGTCAAATGTCACCTTCATTCTGCCTGAAAATGTCACAAAGTGGGGTCTTTTACCCAGTGTTCAGGCGTCAATATACACCCAGAGTAGGGGTATTATCTATTTATTTCATTTCTGCAGAGACAGGTGCAGGGTTGTAATCCACAAAGTTACCACAGCAGCCTAAAAACTCTTAGGAATATTTATACGGTTCAAAACAAAGAAATACACACCCTTAATTATAATTATTGGTTAGTACCTTATCTTTAAATTCAATTACTATTGATTAGTACAGCCTCTTGCTTCCATTTAAAGTCACGACGTCCTTTAATTGATGTGCACAGGCTTCAGTACTGTGGTGGGGGTAGTCCAATTTGGCCTTCAGTTGTGTTGGTGATTGTGATCTTCCACTGCCACCTTTACCTTTCCCCCAGTTACTGCAAATTTTTGTTGACTTCATGCCTCATCCAGCAGGTCTCTGCTTTTCAGCTGGTTTCAGTGCCTCCTGTTGTGCGATGTTGCTTATTATCAGCCTTCTGTTCTTTTTCAAGGGTATATTCATTAACAAGGCATTTATTGTTTATACCAAGTGTCTGGTTTCCCAGGGCCTTGTGACCTTTTTACAGCTCTTTATTCTTTCCCAGTGAGAGATTCTAACTTCTAAAATATATTTTACCTTTTAAAAGAACATTCTACCTTCTTAAAGTACATCAAAACCACCTCAAGTCAGAGGATCCAGTCCATGAACACCATTTCCCACTGGCTTTCAGACATATAGTTGTAGTAGACATCAGTGGACTGCATCAGCTGTTGGCTCAGAGAACCGAGTTCCCCAATGATAGTGTTAATAATCCCATAGTGTTGATAATCCCCTTTCTCCCACTTCACAGAAGACTTTTCCCTAGCTGGTCTCAGGGGAAACTTCTTGACGCTTACCCTGCTAGATTTGGCAATTATTCTGCCAAGACAGTGTTGTGGAAAGCCTTGTTCTGTAGGAGAAATGAGACTTGACATATACAGGTCTAACTACCATTGGGATGCCTTTTTCACAAGATTTCAAAGGGTCTGTTGCTCTATGTCGCCATGCAGTAAGGTGGCTGTGCCAACTTCGAAAGCTGTTTATTGGTTTTGTCATTTGACAGAGAATAAACTGTTTGCTTTGTTCCATGTCTTTAATTAATTTTGTCTTTTATTTCTGCTCATAAAGGCACTTACATTTTTTATTTTTATGAAAAGATCTATATCCAGAAAAATTCTATGAATGTTTCATGCTAACAGATTTCATATGCATCTGCTCCTGGATGTTCAGCATAGCTGCATGACTGGTCAGCTTAGCCAAATGGAGTTTTTTAAATTTCCTGACTGGACATATAAAACTGAATTAAAGAGGTTTAGATGAGAATCTGAATGAATAATCTGTAGTTTTCCTTTTGAATTAGGCTGATAGGATAAGGAAACCGGTACTTTCTTTTTTGAGGCTCCTTCCTGAAGTCATGGACAGATTTTGCAATAGATGGAGTAAAAATATCCACTCCTGATGCTGAGCAGAAGATTAAAGCAATAGTGAAGGAGAACAGCTCACCACCAGATCATTTTGGTGAGGTATTTAAAAGACGAGTAGACATGCTTAGGGACATGGTTTAGTGGTGGTTTTGGCAGTGTCAGGTTAACGGTTGGACTTGATGATCATAAAGTGCCTTCCAACCTAGATGATGCTATATGGAAAACAGGTCAGGTCTCCAAAGTGTGTGTGTGTTACTAATTAATGCATCCTTTTAGTCAGCTGTAAAATTCCACAAAACTTATAGGGTCCTCGTAACTTTGAAACCTTTACATCTCTGTCAAATGTGGTTTAAACTGGCCTTAGGGTTTGCTGCTTGCAGAGCTGATGGGGCAAAAGGAGGGAGTGAGATAGCACAGGCACTGAAAGATGGAAGGACTCCTAAACATAATTACCTATGAAACTCTAGGAAAAATGCTGCAAGGGAAGCAACCATAAATACATTAAGGAGACAAAGCCAATACACATTAAAGTTGCATGTGGTGCTGTTCATTTGTGCCCTCCCTTTTGGGTCTGGATAGGCAGATATATGCACCTAACACCAGGTAAAGTACTTTTAGTGATGGACTCAGACTCATAAATCCCAGGAAAGCCTCCATAGCTCACTAGGACAATTTCTTTCGCCCCGCCATTTGCTCTCCCATAGAACAGCAGAAGATGTATTACAGTCTAAACTTACCCTCTAGCTTATATAATTTAATGTGGTATTTAGTAGAGCTCAATTCCTTTTACCAAAGGGGCAAACACCCACTTCTTAAATAAATAAGACTTCTGTGTGGGCTATTTTGTCAATTGACCCCTTGGAAATATCACATGTTCACAGCTCTAGAATGGCAGGACAGGAATTCATGAAGAGATGACTTGGCCTCTCCTGTTGTACCTGAGCAACAGATACAACAGAAGATATGAGGACCTTCAACGGGCAGGTGGAAGGTCAAAGTCTCTATTCTAGTGACTGTGAAAAAGAAACAAACCAAACAAAACCAAGAGTTTAAGAAATGGAGAACTTTGAAGTCATTGTATCATTTCCCAGAGGGCTCTTGGGGTCTTGTTATTTAAATTAGGGGAGGAAGAAGGGAAAAAAAACCCACCCCAAACCACCACCTGAGCTATAGATCACAGCATCATAGAGTATTTTGGGTTAGAAGTGACCTTTAAAGGTCATCTAGTCCAACCCCCCTGCAATGTATATTTCATGACAATTATCTACGTATTAAAATGCATTGAGATAAATTAGTCAATTCAATAAATGCATGAAGGGCCTCAAGATGAGTTTCTTATTGTATATATGAGGAAGTTTTAGGTGTTTTCCGGGTAACCAAAACTTCGGAGTTCGTATATTCAACCCTATTCCACCTAGACTAATGGACATGTTGGGAAGGAGACGTTAATCACTTAATTGAGAGGTCTGCAGGGGGTGCACGTTTGCCTTATGCTTCTTTGAAAATCTGTAGAGAGAATGAGGTTCATGCAGAAGGTGATTTAGATGTTTAGCTGATTTCTTCCCTACAGATCCCAGGAAGGTGTATGGATGCTTGATTTCATTGTTTAGGCAGGTAAGTTTCTACTGCTAGGTAGGGTGAATCTGAACTCTCAACATGCTCCAGGACAGTTTATTAAAAGAACTCCTACATAACACCTACTATATTTTAATTTAAACTCCAGCTTATTTTGCAATAGCTTGTCCATGTAAATGAATCCTTATCCAACCCATTTTGTGATCTCCCACAGAAATGGCTCCTAAAAGAATATATTCCTGGTCAACTTGCTATGTTTTGTTTCCTAAAATCCACTGCACGTTTGGGGTGTGATCTAACATATAGACACAACTGCCAACAAAATTAGTGTGGGATGCATTTCTCAGAATGGAGAGCAGAACTGGTCCTCTGGGCTGGGGGGAAATATTTGCAGTAGAAATAAAGCAGGTTAGATAGTAGCTGATTCCAAGTGTAGACAAGCTCTTTCAGGTGGTCAGGGTTATTCAGGCAGACCTTCTATAGGGGAAAGAGCGGGTCTGCCTAGCCCGAAATGGCAGAATGAAGATGCTGATGTGATATAGTGCAAGTCTGTGCATGTTTTTTGCTTCTGAAGTGAACAGAGCCTACCTTTCTAAATCATTATGTACTTTCCAACACACAATAGCAGATGATATAATAAAAGAGTTCTCATACCAGCAATTAAGTACACTGATTCCTTTGATGAATGTCAGATAACAGCAGAACTATTTCATTTTGCTGCCATTTTCTCTTAGTATCTAAATAACATTTCATTTTTGTCACTCTCTAGGAAACATGTTTCTTCTGACAAGCAGCCCTGTGCTCTGTATTCAAACTGTTTCTTTCATTCAGCAAACCAATTCACATGGAAATGTACCAGTGCACATAGTGCAACACTGTGACCTTGAAAAATGACAGCAGGGGACAGAAAAAGAGAGAGAAGGTGCTGAGCCTTAGCACCCTGCACTCATTGTCCATATTTCTTGTATTAAAAAGTGATCCTTGGGTAAATCCTAAAAGCTTAGAGCGTATGGTTTCTCCAGATGCAATGAATCAACATAGTATGGTTTATGCAGAGAGAGCATGTTAGGTACTTGTAGCCTAAGATACCTTTGAGAATTTCAGGAATTCAGATGCTTTCAGTTTGGGAAATGGTGTTGCTCATTGATAGGTCTCTCCATCCAATCTTCACATTGAGCATAAACCACTGTCCTGATGTGAAGTGCCAGTTCTGGTGAGATGTTTTTGGATATTCTCACTTTATGGCAGTTATGTACTTTTTCTGCTTTCTCATTTTTCTGCTGCTGCTAGAGTACCTGGAGAAAGGATCAGTAAAGCAAGGAGAACCTCAGGGTATTTGTTCCTTGAACCTAGAACCTGCTGGTGCTCCTAATTGCTTTCCGGTTCATTTGCCTTTGGCCTCTGCAGAAACAGATGAGCTGTGATTAGCACTGATGGAAACATTAAGGAGATTATTTCATCTCCTACCAAAATTATTGACTGGAACACACAGTTTGAGAAAATCCAGTTAAAACTATATCATATGGCTGTATTTTCTTTACCATCTATATAAAAGGATGGATAAGGGGCATCTGCTATTCCCTTTCTCTCCATTATTTAGGTTGTAAAGTAGGTAGTCAAAGCTGTTCTCATCTCAAGTATCAGTTGTATTACATTTCACACATTTATCTCATTATTTTTAACAGGTATGGGTAACAGCACTTTCTTCTCTTCAACAAGTATCAAACTTTTGGTTATACTGTGAGCACTCTGGGTGACTTCATCCTGAGCAACACTACGTTACCTGTCAAATTAAGACCTGAAGAGTGGGGTTGAAGAGAATTGAGTAGAACTTGTAAATTAAAACACATTCTCCCTAGACCATCTTGTTGTGACCTTTTCTCTTCTGAAAACTCAGCCTCCTGCCTTGTTCTGTGGGTGGGATATATTTTAACATGCAGTGCACAGATTTATAAAATAATTCCTCTGGAGTTTGGATATCCATTTCCAATTGTCCACAAAAATAATAATTTAACCTGCAAAGGGCTATAAGCATGGGACTTTGTTGCAACACAGGACATCCCTACAGTACAAAGAATATATTTTAAGTTCTTTCTGCACTGAAAGAAGAAAAATGTTTTGCATTTAAAGGCATAGCTGTAATTGATGTGGATAGGGCAATCTCTGAAGACCTCAGTATTAAGGAAATGTTCAGCCCTGTATCTGTCATGTCACATGCAATCTTGCTATTGACTTCTGAGGAGTAAGATCAGGCCCATGGGTACTTTGTCTCCTCATCCGTGGCTCTGCCCACATCAAATTTGTTCTGAATGGTTTTACCTCTGTCAACGCAAATGCTTTAAAATGTGCTTGATCAACTACATTTGCTATTTCAATTGGTTAAGCCAGGCTATTTGTAAGTGTAAAAAAACCAGCCATTCCTTGGGCCTGGCATTGTCTCAGGCCAAAGTTACAGTGGTTTAGCTAAGCCTCTGGGGTTCTGATTCTGACTGTCTGTTCTCCTATTGAGTTTTGCAAGTCCCCAGTTTAGAAGTCACTCATCTATCATGAGTTTTGATGGATGAGTTTAGGTTCACCTCATTCAGTCGCTTGAAAGCATTGCCATCCTTGGGCGTCCTTCTCACCTTCAGATCTTTCTATCCTAAGATTGTCCCATCAGAGGTGGCAGAAAAAAGCACTCATCTATGCTTTGACAGCCCCAATACTGCTTTCAGCTGCTGGAAATGGTAAGGTTGCATTGTGAACTGGACAGAATTCAACAAAGGTCTGCATTTTGACTTAATTTGGCATGTTGGATAAACGGGCTGAAGTGTTCCAAAAAGCTGCCTATACAATTATACTGGTTTGATGTAGGGAGTGATTAGTAAGCACAATAGTCCCATTCATACTTCCTCCCGCTCAGATACTTTTATCCTGCTTAAGAATAACATTACTCTATCTGATTTACTTTATATTTCTTTCTAAATGGTTTAAATAAAACTGAAAAAAGCTAGTCAGGCAGTTACACAAGTAAACTGGTATCATTATATCAGTAGAATAAGAAATATTTTCCTATGCAGGCAGCCTTTCAGGCTACACTGGGGCTATGACATGGTCACTTGGCTGCCAAGACTATAAAAGTTATGGGAGTACACACAGTGCTCTGGTTGGGGCACCATTTCTTATTTATTTTGTTTCTCCCAGCCTTAATTGGCATGTCTCATAACGGATCATCTCCAGTGCCTCTTCCAATGTGTATTAATCATCTGGGAATGCAGAGGAAACCACCTCTGCTGTGACAATAGCTTGATTTCTCTCTGAGGGAAAGGGATTGTATCTCAGTCCTCCCTAATGACATTATTTGTTATTTTCAGGACAGACAGGAACATCCTAAAGGAATTCAAATGTAACACAAGAGATAAAAAGAAATAAACAGTTGCCAATGTGCTCATTATAATTACCTATGCAGTGACATAGGAGGTGCTTTGTTACCTGCCAAGGAGTTAATGACTTCATAACCCTTCACTCAAGATAGGAAAGTCCAGTGAAAAATGGAACGCCCCTTCATATACTATAATAGCTCGTGTAGGACTGATTCTTGGTCTCTTAAAAAAGCTATTTTATTATTCTGGCATTGTTACTTCCTAGTGACCTGACCGATGCAGCCTTTGGCATAGTTCAGAGATGTTCAAGCTGGCTTGGGCTTGAGTACTATTCAAAATTATTCAGGTATTCACCTGCTTTATAAACCATGGGTGAAGAGCCACTGACAGCACTCTTATCATCCTGCCACCCCGCTGTGTGAAGAGTCATGACCTTAGATGCCCAGATTTAGAAAAATATCTGCAGCTGCAAATCCATCTTGCCACATTGAGTGATCCATTCAAGACAGTCTCTAGAAAGTCTGTATGGGCTGTGCCAGAGAGAGTATGACGGTTCCTGAGCCAACTGGTGAAGACTGACTCAACTCTCCGTTGCCTAGGGTTTGACCTGGCCCTCCGTGGTAACTCAGCCAAAGATGTAGTGTCTTTCTACAAAAATCGCTTGGTGTGTGTCCTCTGGCCATGTTGATAGAGCATGTAAGCCCTTAAAGCCTGATGGAAAAGTGCTGGAGGACTGTCCAAAAGAGAATGGCTGTACTTGGTATGATCTGTGCCTGTAGTGGTTGTCCACAGCTGACCCTAGGCCTAATTATCCTGTCTGCTGTGGTTGGGTTCCTTGTTTGGAAGTGGTGGAGGGAAAAAATGAGTATGTTCAACGTGGGCAGGAAGGCTGCATCTGTACATTCCCAGTTCCTGGACATTGGTACTCAGCTGCTGGTAACTGTAGAGTAAGCCCTGTCTTTGATTTTAGTCTGGGTGATGACACCTTTCCCCAGAAATTCCTGGACAAAGTCTGCAAGCTAGGATAAACCAAGAATCATCTCCAGTTAAGAGTTGGTAGCTACTTCATCTTGAAGGATAAGAGAGTTCAACGGCCAGAGAATTGTCCTGGGCACATTTAATTTACTAATACAATTGTGCCTTGCGCGTATCAGAGTTCTGCAGTGAACTAAGTAACGAGACAAACCTTCCTCTTGAATTTTGGGGAGAATTTTAGATGTTTTGTGGTGCAGATTGTGTTTCCTCTACAACTTCCTTCCTGCTTGCTATAGAAAAGTGGACACTAGACAGACATAAGACCCCTGAAATCCAAGAATGGATATTGGCAAACCACAGCCAGGTTTTTTGAGGAAAGTGTGTAACTTGTAGATGCCTTTGAGGATATTTTCAATATTCAGAGCACAGAGCTGGAAGGAATGCCAAAATCACAGCCATCAGTCCTTGTTTCAGAGTTTCTTAATGGCCTCCTAATAATGGTTTGCTGAGCTCAGAAAACAGTTGTGGGATCAGGATATGTCAGACCCCATGCTGTGTGGAAAAATGGAGATATGTTTGTGTATGGAGAAAAATGAGAAGAAAAGTGCAGAAGAAGAAGGGGTGCATACAGTCTTAAAAACAGGATAAATGCCATTTTTTCCCAATAATGAACAAATTGTAAAACAAGTCTGTTGCCGACAGTAAACAAGGGATGTAATGCCTTAATTACCTACCATGAAAGCTTTACTGAGGGCAATTAATAGAAAGGTTTGCAATTATAGGGGATAAAAAACAGTGAAGCTCTGTTGATGGAACAAACTCATGCCTAATTTCTATCTAGGGAGAGCCTGGCTTCATCAGCCTTTGAGGACATTTTGTAGGCTGATTTGTTTTCTTTGTTGAGAAGAGGTCCTAGGCTTTGAAATTTTCTTTAAAGTATATTTAAGTTATAAAAAAAAACCACTTTCATGACTGTTTTCATCACAGTAGCAACTCTTGGAGTGATGGTTTGTTGTGAAGATAAAGGAAGGGATAATGAAGATGGGGCTAAAAAGCAGGGAGGGAGATGAAGTTGAAAGGTTTCCATTTGGAGTGAAGCTACAGCTGTTGTGCTGCACTGGGATCTCATGCTCTTATTCTGCTTTGTGGGTAAAATATCCTGCCAGACTACATTTCCCATCACACTTTTCAAAACAGAGCTGATATCCTACCATCTGCTTAACAGAACAGGTTTCTGTTCCCAGCCAGAGCACTGAGATACTTGTTGCTACAGAAATAATAATGAACAACAATTACACAATGTTATCTTTTCATTCTTTCTTTCTTCCTTTTTTTTTTTTTTTTTGCTAAAAACTGTTGAAGTAGAAAGAGTGCTCTGGTGTTTTTATAATCACTTGTCAGTTCCAAACTCATCTCTGGACTTATTTATACCACGATTATCTCTCAATGACATGAATGATGAAGTGAAAATGCAATAAGTCTTCCTGATATTGAATTCTGTTGGCTCAAGCCATCCCCATGAAGCATCGTTGTTTTGAAAGGGGTGGGGAGAAAATGATTAATTTCCTTTTCTGAGCACAAAGGACATTACTTTATGTGAATTCTTTATTGCTTTCACTGATGATTGGGCAGGTAATTGTGGTAACCTCTGCTTTTTTCTTCTTCCTGCTGGGATTTGTAGGGGTCAAGTAAATTAGAAGTTTTGATGCTGATTGCATTTATTGAAAGATGAAGTTTGGCAGACCAAACATTTCTAAAGTTCAGAAGTATATATGAGGTACCGAGAGAGTCACACTGCTGGAAATGGGCTTTCCTGACAGCACTTGAACTGGAGAAAAGAAACCTCTTTGTGTGCATTTAACCAAGAAGTCCAAGTGTCTATATTTCCATGGGGTCAAGATTGATAAATCAAATGTGATAGATATCTAAAGAAACATGATGGCTCTTGGGAAGGCAGTTGGAGACAATGAGCTTGTCTCTGCAGATCACCATATTTTTGCATTTCATTCCTTAGTCAGATGTCTAGTCAAGCTGGTTTTCTCTATTCAAGCTGGTTTTCTAGTTACTGCACTGACCAATGGCCTAGGAAAGTGTACAAGAACAGCGCAAGCATGTATGAATCATATATATGAAGGCACTTCCAGACTGCAGATATTAGGAAGAAATTCTTTCCTGCGAGGGTGGTGAGACACTGGGACAGGTTGCTCAGAGAAGATGTGGCTGCCCCGTCCCTGGAGGTGTTCAAGGCCAGGCTGGATGGGGCTTTGAGCAACCTGGTCTGGTGGGAGGTGT
>JAOXJK010000012.1:156342110-156365128 GCA_025774025.1 Xenus cinereus
CCCATCCCTGGAGGGGTTCAAGGCCAGGCTGGATGGGGCTTTGAGCAACCTGGTCTGGTGGGAGGTGTCCCTGACCAGGGCAGGGGGGTTGGAACTTGATGATCTTCAAGGTCCCTTCCAACTCTAACTATTCTATGATTCTCTGTATAGACCTGGACATTTTCAAGTTGTGTATTTTGCTCACCAGCACTGGAAATTTGAAGTTTTGATGGAGCTACTGAAATGAAAAGTTCTTGCAACTTGAAAAATTTCTCAGGATGGGGAATGCTATCCTTCCCTCCCTCCTACAGCCAGCAGGCTGGGACGGAATGCAGCAAATGCATGCAAGTTATTGCCTCTTTTTATTTATTGCTTTCTCAGAAACATCTTGGGACACAGGAGCAGTTGGCCGTGCATGCAGCAGTGACAAAAGAGGAGCAAAAGTCTCCTGGAATCGTGGTTCTTGAGAATCATTATGTACTGGGATAAAACCTCTATTTAAGCTCCAGATCTAAATGTAATGAATCTGCTTTTGTTCACAGTGCATTTATATCCCGAAGGAAAAAACCAACCCCAACATATATGCACACTTTATGGACGGCAAGACTGTCTGTTCCAGCCAAGAGTGGATACCTTTCTGGATTACTATATGAGAATTCAAACAGATTTTGGCATCTCCAGTTCCATTGCAAAGAAGGATGACGGTGAGATAGGAATTCATTGGAGCATGGCTGTGTCTGTGCATGATGATGAATGAGTGGTTCACTTCCCCCACAACCCCTGACACAGGCTCAGTCTTTGCCAAAACTTTTGATACACCGAATTAGCTGGTAAATAGCTTCACTTCTTTGTCATGCAGCCACACACTCTTTAAACTGATCATTTAGGTCAATTCATCTGGAAAGATGAAGTTTCACAGTCTTTTTTTTTTTGCTGTGTATTTATGGATTTTACTGGAAGACAGTCAATAGTCCAAAGATCACCCTTTAGCAGTAGTATTTGTGGCAATGCCTGAGAGCAACCAGTACCAGCTACTTCTGGGGAAAATGCCTCAGTGGGCTTTTATGCAATTATTGATTATTTATTGAATATTATAAGTGGCTAAAAATGAACATAGTTTGCTAGTTCACTGCAGCTGCATAGTCCTTCACTGGCAGAAAAGCTTGTCTGATTGGGTAAATAAAGGTTCAAAGCAGGGTTGAGAAGTGTTAAATAACCAAAAAAAAAAAAATCCCGGAGGGTAAAATAGCACGTAGACAGAAAACACCTCATCTGAGATGACACAGTAAATCAGGGCATTGTTGCAGGCATTAGGATGCGCTGAGCATTAGGACAGGGAAGATATTGCACAGGACAGGAGTTTGGGGCACACCAGTGGCCTAACTGGAGAGACCAGTGAGAAGATAAAGAGGTGACTGGGGTCTCCATTACAAAGTGGATCAGGTTGAATGATTGCAATGGCCTCTTCTGGCCTTGAAATTTTGTGTCTGTGTCTGTAGAAGGGTTTTGTTTAAATAATTCATATCAAGGAGAAAATCCTGAACAATTGCAGAAAAATTTTCAGCACAAGCCTGCTAGGGACTCTGGGATTTGGTCTTCTTCAATATCTGAGCTCTTGAACTTTCCTAATGAAAAAACTAATAAGTTTTTAATTCTAAGCTTCAAGCCTCGCTGCAGACAATCACCGATGATATATTCAATTGTAAAATTCAGAGAGGGCTTCATAGTTATATAAATCATTCAATTAAAGATAAACCGCATGACATGACTGAATCGACTGAATAGAGGTTGAAAGTGGATTCAGTTTTGCAGTTTTCTTAAAAACTATAGTATGCAGAGACATTTGCCATTAATAGAAAAACTGAGGCAAAATTTCAGAAAATTGTTTTTTTGCTCACGAACTAAAAAGGGAATACAGTAATTACTTTTAGTTATGTTTTAAATGATGATTTCCTTGTTTATTTAAGTATATTTTGAACCCTCAACAAACCAGAATGTGGCTTTTTTTTTTTTCTGCTGTGTGTGGCCAAGCATTTTGATCTGTGAGTTTGCAACTGTTTCTAAGTGAAGAATTAGTGGTATGTCTGTCATTTGAGTAATGTTCTGATGAAAAAAACCCATCAGCAATGCTATGTCTGTGAGCAAACACACATTTTTCTACCTCTTGAGGAGCATGTGTAATCTGTACCCCTTGTTACTCTTCTGCGACTCATGTCCTCCATCTTCACTGCGCTGATTTTGTGTAGCGGGTAACTGGTAGCATCAGTGGAACAGGAGGAGAAATCTTTCAGAAGCTTTCAGAAATTTGGTACCCGATGGTTCCATGAATGGTTTCCTCTACCTGTCCTTGCGAGGTGTGTTTAGCCACAGTGAATACACACATATGGAATAGTCCTGGCTCTTTAGCTGGTGTTTTCTCTCAGCCTGCACCCATTACTCTTGATAGGGTGACTGCTACACTCCACCTGGATTATGTTGGGAGGCAGCCCGTGTTTTCACACCTCAAATTACTTGCAGCGCTCAAAAGGTTAAACACCGTTCGTGAGAAGCAAAGAAATAAATATACGACTATGTAGGGCATGTGAGCAAGATGGATTGCTCAATGTGTTACAAGACCAATGCAAAGTTGGAAAGAAATATGGTCTTCATTGTAATGATTGTGCTTCTATAGCCTGAGGCATCAAAAACGTCATAGTGTTTATGCACGCTAATAAAATCTTAGCAGTAATTCTGTCCAGCCTCTCCATGCACAAAACCTTTGCTACAGTCTGTCCTCTGAATCACCTTTAAGAAAAAAAAAAAATTAGTTCCTTTTCATTCCTCCTTAGGGAGGGATAAAATTTGCCCTGCTGTGAGACTCTTTAACAGTGGTGGATAACATGCAATGCATGGGTCATCGGGCATGGGAGGTCCTGACATGCTTAGGAGCTGCCTATTTAGGGGCAAGAGGGAGGGAAAACGGATCGGATCAAAGGTTTCAAATTTAATGAGCACCTGTTTAAAGATGCATCCCTTAATCGTTAGCTTAGTATTATTTGAAACCATAGGAAAATGCCTTTTAATATGAATATGTGAACTTCAATCTATATGTGGACTTCAATTTTTCTGATTAAAACGGCCTGACTGGGACTCCTTTCTCATCTGATGGTAGAAGCAAAACATTTCAGCCTCTTCTGTTCTAAACAGAACAAATGTGAAACTGAAAGAAGTGAATAAATGTTGAAAAATCTCCTTGGTTCCACTCTTACTGGTGATTTGTCAGCTAGAAAAAGAAATCTTGAGCTACCATCTGTAGTGAACCTCTAGCGCCCTTTGTGACTGGCTCTCAGAGGTAGGTGGGGTGGCTATTTCACGTGTGTGCTCTTCTGAATTCAGAGAGCAGCAGGCAGAGCACTGTATTTAGTATCTGGGTGGTTAAATCTGTGCTTCAGCATCAGACACTTCTGCAAAAGAGCATCTCGGCACGAGTCCATTCCTCTAGTTTACCAGGTTTGCATCCATCTGAGCATTGGACCTGTGATGTGGATGGCTGCACACCTATAAACAGCGGTTGTTTGCAGAATCTGAGCCAAACACATAGTTTAATATCTCAAGTATTTGATCTATTTTGGCCTAAGAATATTAACAAATGGGGCCATATGAGCACAGATGGTACTGACCAGCACTGAACAGGGCTTGACAGTGTGGGTTTTAGGACGTTAAGTGAACTCCTGAGCAGTCAAGAGCCAACTGTTATCGTTGGTGGTACCTGAGCATCCAGTCTCACCCAAAGGCTGGATCTGAGAAGTGCTCAGCATCCTCAGCTGATCTTGGGGGTGCCACTGTGAAACAAAATCAACAAAAGTAAACATCAAGAAATGATGGAAGCCACTATAGTCCCTATAGACAGTGGAGCATAGAGAGTTTGTCACCTTGGTGGTCTTTGTGCATTTTAGCTGTTATCTCCTGGCCTTGGCAAAAGGGATATAAATTTATATACCATATGATACTCTTTTGGCACTTATATAATAAAGCAGATCAGAACTCGTCTCTCAAACCTCTATTTCAGGCCCAGACAAGAAAATCTCTATGTATGCATCCTGTACGAGAGAGGAGAGAAAGCAGTGGGGATATACTCAATGCATGCATGTTCTCGTAGACATGTAATTGGCTGCTCCTTCTGCACTGGGGTGGAGCTGTAAATCAAAGCACAGTTATAAAGGTGAATGCTAATGCTGAGTGACACTCACACCCTGGAGGCTGGTAAGCAATAAATAAAGAGCTTTTCTTTCTCCATAGATGGTGTTGACGTATAGGCTAATCCCAGGTCTGTAATTCTTCTCTGTATCCTGCCTGTGCTTTTCTCTCTGGCTCCAGATGCTGGCATTTTGTTTATGAGGGTCTTGATGGGGTTTGTTCTGCTCCTGGGAGGTCTCATCTGTAATTTACTGCAACCAGATTTGTGAATCTACTTAAGCAAAGTTATTCACACCCAGAATCTCTATTAATCCTAGGAAAAAGGATTTTAATTAGGTATAATGGGGTTCTGAACGGTCTCATTTGAGACTGGTAGTTTATTTCTTTGTAAGACCACCTGATCAAAACACAGATCTTACCTTACCAACCATGGACATTTTCACTGCACTCAAAGTGTCTTTTTTTAATTATTTCTTCCCATAAAATTTTTATTTCTTTTATTTTTTGGGGGGTAGGGAGGAGAGAAGAAAAGGGGAAAGAGAAGAGGAAAACACCAAAACCAAGCAACCAGACAACAGAAGAAGTTTTTTTATTTAAAAAAAAGCTCAAAACATTTTGGCCCAAACCCAAAACACTTCAGCATGAGAAAAAGTCTCAGTTGCTGCAATGCGCAGTCCATGGCTGTATCTTACAACCCACGTGATGTTTTGTCATATCTTCATGATCTTTTTACATGATTTCAAATTTGGGTTCTGAAGTTTGGGGTTCAGTGAGTAATTTTTCAGACAAGTTCCCACTTACTGCAGTATTATAGTTCCGTGTTTGATTGTAGTTCCATCAACCTGATGAAACCAAGGAAAGGTTCATGTAAACAGGTCTTTTTTTGGGCATCATGAAATATGAAAACCCAACCTTTTGGGGATCATACATTTCCTTTTGACTGTCACTACTTCAAAGCATTTAAAAGTATATTTTCTTTGAGTAATCTGTTTCTTAGGAAGACTATATAATTTTCCTTACAGATATCCTCTGTCATTTTGCTTGAGATAACATGTGAGTTGTGTGGTCAGCACTTGTCTTGAATGTATTATCCAGCCGCACAGTACAAGTAAGTTTTATATAAATCTTTTATATAATCTATAATATATTATAGATTGTATAGCCGTATATTATCTGGCTTCCCTTTCTCTAGATCTCATGAATATTTTGCAGGGAGATCTTTCACTAGAACAGGTTGCTCAAAGCACCATCCAACCTGACCTTGAACACTTCCAGGGATGGGGCATCCATATCTGGGCAACTTGTTTCAGTGTCTCACCACCATCATAAAAATATTCTTCCTTACGTCCAATCTAAACCTACCCTATTTTACTGTAAAACCATTGCCCCTTGTTCTGTCATTACAGGCTGTATAAAGAGTCTCTCTGTTTTTCTTATAGCCCTCCTTTATATATTGAAAGGCTTCAATAAGGTGTCCCCAGAGTATTCTCTTTCCCAGGCTGAACAACTTCAGCCTGTCTTCACAGGAGAGGTGGTCCAACTCTCTGACCATTTTTGTGGCCCTTCTGTACCTGTTCTAACAGGTCCATGTCTTTGTTGCACTGGGGATCCCAGATCCGGGTGCAGTATTCCAGGTGGGGTGTCTCATGAGCGGACTAGAGGGGGAGAATCACCCCCCTCACCCTCCTGACCATGCTGCTTTTGATGAAGCCCAGGATACAATTGGCTTTCTGGGCTGTGTTCGCATATTGCCTGCTCATGCCCAATTTTTCATGCACCAGTACCCCTAAATCCTTCTCTGCATGGCGCTCTCAATCCAGTCATGATAGTGTGGATTGCCCTGACCCAGGTGCAGGACCTTGCTGTTGGCCCTGTTGAACTTCATGAAGTTCACATGGGCCCACTCCTCAAGCCCCTTGAGGTCCCTCTGGGTGGCATTTTTTCTCTTGAGTGCATCAGCTGCACCACTTAGCTTGGTGTCATCTGAAAACTTGCTGAGAGCACACTCAATCCCACTGTTTATGTAATTGATGAAGGTATTAAATAGTATTGGTCCCAGTTTGGACCCTTGAGGGACACCACTTGTTAGCGGTTTCCACTTGGACATTGAGCTATTGGCTATATCTCTTTGGATGTGGTCATCCAGCAAATTTCTTATCCATCTAACAGTCCATCCATCAAACCCGTCTCACTCCAGTGGAGAGGTAAGAATGTGGGGGGGACCGTATCAAACACCTTACAGAAGTCAAGGTAGACAACATTGGTAGCTCTTACCTTGTCCACTGATGTAGTCCTTCTGTCTAGGAGCAGCTCTACTGGAGATTTATGCAGGCCCTGAAAATGAACCAGGGAGAAAGCAGGCCATAAACCTGCTAAAAGTGTGGTACCACACTGGATTTTGTCCATATTTAATTACGAGAAGCTGGCATTAACATGGTGGTAAAAAGAATATAGAGCCATACACACTTATCCTATACCAATAATAGGGTTGATGTGAAACAGAGCAAGGGCTCTGGTTTTAGGCTCTAACCAATTTGAGAGATGTGAAGCATTATAAAAGACTCAAACAACTACAAATCACTGCTGAGATTCTTACGAGATGTGGGAAGCTGAGAGCCCCAGAGGATTGACTCATAACAGGCATTTAGGTCCTAAAGACTGATTGATATATCATTTTGCCTGAATGCATCAATGCCAGTAAGAAGGGCAAATCTGAAAATTATGTCATCATTCACCAGGGAAGTAGTTACAGTGTGACATGTCAACCATCTTGATTCAACCTGCCATCCAGTGAGCTGCGCATCAGGGTTTTTAATTTATTAAAATGGCTGTTTTATTTTTCCTTTTAAAAGGATTTTATAAACAGCACATTTGAAGGCTGATATCAAGCGTCTTTTGCTTCATTAGTTTCTTTCACCATATACTATGTCTTAGAGCAAGGCAGGGAATTATAAGGCCATTATAAGGGTCATAACTATTGCTGTCAATAAAACATACAAGGATGAATTCAGAAAATAAGTCCTTCTGGGTCCAATTGGCAAATAAAGTTGATTTTTTTTTTTTTTTTTGGTGACTTTTGTGTCTTTCTCTACAGTGGGCATTAGGTTGGGACTACTCTAGATCTAGATTTCCAAGAAGATAGCATCTTATACCACCCAGTAATTTTGTCCTGGCAGGAAAAGGAGAACTAAGTCATTTCTCTAGGCTTTCTTCCCACTTGGCCACTTGATCAGAGACACAGCTAGGAAGCATTTCAGATTATCTAGAAACTGCAACCAACAATCTGTATATTCCAATGTGCAGTGACTCTGGTGAGTTCTGGATTTGTTGACTTTCCTGCATGCATCACTTGCTTGGCAAATGCTAGATGCCTCTGCTTCCAATGTGAGGGTCCAGGAAAAGGACAGAGAAATGGGAGTTTGCATGGGATGCCCTGAGTCTGTTCTACTGTGGCACATTGTTGTGTCTTGGGTGTTTGGTCCTAGCTCCTGGGATTGCTCTAGGGAGGTATCATCCCACAGTGTGTCACAGTGGAGTCAATACCCTCTACCCCTTTACTTAACCTCTGCTACCTGGTACCTGCAGTTATCGGTACACATATTTCCTCCCAATCCTATGTTCCCAGTGTTTAGTGGCATAATCATTAATACTGACCTTTTCATAAGTGAAATATTTGAATTTTTTTCATTTGGAAATATCTTTTACTTATTACTTAAGTATTTCTAGTCTATCAAGTAATCTACTACAGTAGAAAATGAAGTTGATTTTGGTTTTGTCAAAAAATAACGAACCTAATCCAGGTGGTATTGATTTTAACATTTCCTCTCTTGAGATTTGCCTCAGAAGGTTTGTCTTCCAGTCCTTTGATTGCCTTGGTGGCCCTCCTTTGAAACCTCCAAGGTGTACGAAATGCAGAGTTAAAATCCAGATATCCACTTGTATGTTTTAACACTGAGGGTGGGAAGGGTGAGATCATCTGCTCTTTCTTCAGATGATGTGAGATGACTGCACGTTTTCAGAAAGGCAGTTGTCTCTCGATCCCTGCTGTCAGCATGCAGTTCTTGGAGATCTCACTAAGCCTGTGTTGGGGCATTGCTTTACTCAAACCCAGAGAGACTGAGCTGCAACGTGGAAAATGGATGCCTGGACAATGGGTTATCAGCAACATGAATGTGAGAATGAAAACATGAGGGAAACCATAAAAAATTAGAAAGCTTCAATAAAAGTATTTATTTGATGTAGGACTTTCATAACTCAGTTTCAGGAGGTGAAGGTCAGCAATGTTAGGGTAATCACTGCATGGGGGACACTTCATTCTTCCTATGCTCAGTCAGCCAGTAACTGAGCCCTTGGATTCAGCTATTTTCGTTTCTCTTTCCTTTTTTGAGTGTCACGCTTACAAAATGAGATTTTTATCATGAAATGAAAAGTTGATGATAGGGAGAAAAAGAGATGGTGTACAATCTATCTTCTCCTTTCAAAATAAAATCTTTTAAGTGATTTATATTAGTGTGAAAAAAACCAGATCAAACCTCCCTATTGTTTTTGTGAAAAAGAAGCATGAAGCATCAAGGGGCCATTCTGGAGTAGTTCTCTTTCCATTCCTTCATCATTGCACACTGCCTAAAAATTTAATGTATGTTGGTACAGTAGAGTTCATATCCCTGCTCACCTCAGATTTGGGCCCAAAGATTTCGGGGGGGGGGGGGGTGTTACTGTGTGTTGGAAAGGGTTTGTGTTAGAGCAGTGTTAGAGGCAACGCTGACAGTTCTAGCTGATGTGATGGGCTGGGAATAGTACGCCTGTCGCAGCAGGAATGAAGCTCACCCAGCATTTGCTTTCCCCATGCCATTAGCTGGGGTCCTGCTCTCAGGGACAAAAGCAAAACTTCTTCTAAAGGACTTTCCAAGCATGTGATTGGGGAAAAAAATTGTGAACCAAAAAAAGATGTGAAATATGTTACTGCACTGTATGGCTGAAAACTGAGCCAATCCCCAAGTTTGGACACTTCCAGCCAGCAGCATTGCTGCCTTTGCTCAGGAGACCCTGTGCTAGGTTGCTCTCAAGGGTTTGAGCTCTCCAGGTATGCTCTCAACCCAGATACAGAGAGGCTGCAATGCTGAACGTGGCACGGAGGCAGCTGGGCCTTTCTGGGCTGATGCACAGCACTGTGTCAGTGGTCAGGAAGGCAAACCTGAGCAGCAAGTCTATTGTTTGGGCTCTCAAGGATTTCCACCAGGGTATTGACCAAATTTGCCAAGCATCTGTTCCTCCCACCCCTATTTTGCCTTTGCTTCTGCGCAAAGATTCAGCAATAAGACCAAAGCACAAGGCTTGAAAACACAAATTCTAAGAGGTCAATAGTTTTACTTCCTCTAAAAAAATCTTCCCCAGGAAATCAACAATCCCCCAAACAGGAAAAATTCCCTTTAAAAAAATCGCAGTGCTCCCCCCTTCATCATTTTGGGGTCTGCCTCCTGATTTAAGCATGCTTGGCAGAGGCAATGCTGATGAATTATTTTTTTTTAACTGCACAAGGCTTCAGCGAGGCTGCTGAACAATGCCAAAGGCAGAATTCATTGGGAGACATTAAATAGTAAAGTTTAATATGTTCAAAATGAGTTTTAAATTGATTAAGGTTTATAAACAACACAAGCTTGGCTTTTCAATTTTTCCAAGTTTGTTTTTACTCGTTCCTGATGAAAATTAATCTATTTTCTTACATGTCATTTTTTTGGGTACCTTTTATAGGTTGGCTTGATTGCTGTCAATTCATTTCTTTAATGTAAGCAATTAAACGGTTGATCGTTTTGCTGGCTTTCAATTATCTTCCTGCCTGACAATTGCTCCAGCTGTAACTAATTTTCCTTCTTTATGTTCATAATCCCAGTCACATCAGCTGTGTCTTGCAGACAATGGGAATGTCAGGTGTTAGCTGAGGTGAAGGAAAGGGAGTTGGAGAGGGGGCAGCGGTTGGAGATTTGGTCTCTTGCTTTGTGTTCCTGATCTTTTTTGTTGGTGTGAGCAGAGACATGGTCCTTAAGGTAAGGGATGGTGGGGCTGAGGCTGTGAGCCAAATTCATGGCTCTTAGAGGAGGTGACAGCTAGCTAGCAGTCAGATGGAGCAGACCCCTATGCCTTGCTATATGTTTATGAGGAATTTGTCTGCGGTACTCAATGTGTAGAAGACTATGGGGCTTATGAAAATTCGGGCTCAGGGCCCACTGGAGTCTTTCCGGAGAAACCTGTACCTACCTAAGAGCTTTAAGGGAACAGTAAAGGATGGAAAGCATATAGAGTCCAAGGCTTCTAGCCTGGGATATGGACTGAATTGACAGTCCTTCTTCACGTTGGCATAGAATCATAGAACAGTTGGGCTTGGAAGGGACCTTTAAAGGTCATCTAGTCCAACTTCCGCCTGCAGTGAGCAGGTCATAAGGGCCCCATTACCCCGATGTTTCTTATTTCTGGCTTATTTAGTTCAAATCTTTAGGGGGATTAGAGTATAAAAAGTGCAGTAAAAAGGTGACTTGAGTCTCAGCTTGTGAACCCAAAATATTGTGGCAATCCAATGCCGACTTTGTTGATTCCAGAACCACAGGCATCTGTCCCATCAGGACAAATACTGCAACAAGGCTAATTAATTGCAGGACTAATTAGCCAGAGAATAGAACTAATACAGCTTTCTGGGTCTCACCTGACTTTTTTACAGCATGGAGCTCTGCCCAGACTTTTATCAGCATCTTCAGAGCCAACTCAAAGCTCTCTAACGTAGCGCTGCATACTCTGATGGAGATGCACGTTCTATCCTCGTTGCTCTCCCTCTGTTTCTCACCCAACTGCCACTGCCTGCTTCAGTTACTTGGAAACCCCTAGTGTTATTTTTAGGATAAAGCTTAAAGAGATGGGTCCTCATGACAGGAAGCTTTCAGTGCTGGAAACACTGTTCATGTGTTCATGAAGTTCATGTCTCGGAAAAAACTCATGTTGAATCTGCTTATACTTAGAAAAAATTCAAAGGACCCTTCTTTGGGCAGGGTTTCATATGGAGCAAGCAAAACAATAATCCAGGTAGTGCCTGCCAGTTCTTTCTAATTTTTTTTTTTAAAATAGATATGACAATATGCATTCTTTCTTGATGCAGGTGAAAGTAAGCAATCAAACCTGAGGGGCAAACAGCAGCGAGTGGTGGTGTAGCTGGTGAAGGCACAGCACCTGACAGTCTGCATAGAGGAGCCAACAGCATCTGGGGAAGCACAAGGTGGGTACCAGGATGCTGGGGATTACTGTTCACAGTGCTGTTAAACTGCCATCAGCCTCAGAGGTGAATTCATCCAAAATGATGTTCCTGGCTGTAGTGTGAACTTCAGCTGGTTTTTTTTTTTTTTGGTTTCAGGTCCTCATGAAGGGCTAGGGCTCAAAGCAAAGTCTTAAGACATAATATGAGATGTTAGACGTTAAATGGGGACCTGTAATTAACTCAGTTACCTCCAGCTCTCACTGATCACCATAGAGAAATGAAGATAAAATGAATCAGTGTCTATAACTCCTTCTTACCCATTGAAGATACTTAAAGCAGCTGAACTGCCTCAATTAGATAATGAAAATTGAGTGTGAGGTGTCAGAACCTGAAATCAGTAGGAATTAGACCCTAAAGAACTTTGAAGATCACCCACTCTGTCCATTTTTTCATATTTAAAATGACTCTGAGTCACATTTTCTTGTCTCTAAGAAGTGACAATTGTGGTACAGACTGTTATTGGGCACTGGGATGCGTGTATTAGCGGGTAACGTGGCTGGTAGTACAAAAAGCATCCTTCTTTTTCTTGTTATGGACCAACTCTATTTAGGTGACAACTCAGCCAGATAGACCTCATCCATCCCTTACGTGACCTTTTTTTTTGCCTGATCTCCCTCCTCAGCTATGGGTAATTGCAACTTTCTCCAATGATCTTACAACAGCAGCTATGGAGATAGATATTCTGGCAGTGTTACTGTCAGATTTATATTTTCTCAAAAACAAATGAAAATAAACATGAATTGGGAAAAGAAACAAACAACTTAACTTTACCTTTCGTTTTAGGATTGCTTCTCAGCTCTGCTCCAGAAATGGAGTCTGTCAGGATGTCGACTTGTTTATATTCCTAACAAGATGAGTATGGCAGGACAGTCAGAAACTGCAAAGTAAATCACAGGTATGGTGATCATCCTTCAACTCCAATTTTAGATGTCTCTTTCCTTATAGTAAGACAAAAAGCCTAACATTAAGCAGATGCATTTTAATGAAACTTGAATTAGTTAAGTTGAGCTAGAAGATATTTAAGCAAGTTGCTGGCTTGTCATTTGTGCTTTTCTTTCTTTTTGTACCCTATAGCAGCTTCCTTTATGCTATTTATTATAATCCTTGCTAACAATGTTCTTCCCCTAATTTATTCCATGTTGCAGTCCATCTGGTGCTTTAAACTCCAGTATAAGTTTTTATGAAAAATGAGTTTCAGACCTAATTCAGCAAATTTTGCTGGAAGTATTTATTGGTTCTCATTGAACACTTGGAAAAACCTAAATAGTATGGACCAATTTCTCATTTTGGTGGTAATGATGGACACATATACATTTTAGTCCTACTGGTGGATATGTATGCAATGCATCTACTGCTCATTCACATCAGTAATATATATACACACATATTGCTATTCCAATAATAAAACATATAAGTCATTCCAGGTTATTATAAGTGGACCCAAAAATCCAATACATCATCTTGGTCCTTTGAGATTTCCGACTATAAATCTCTGAGTTGTTTGACATGAACTTCTGCCATTTATTTCTCCTGGGAGAAATTAACTGGAATATTTTGGCCCAAGCAAGTCTAAAATGCATTCTGTCCATGTTAAAGACATCTGGAAAAGCTTTGTTGGAGAAGCTCAGATGTCCTTACTGGAAAAGAGATGTGTATTCTTATCAGGTTTAGTGCAGGTCTAATGATATTATCTGTGTTTCCATAACAAGAACAAAAACATACACCGTGTCATTGAAGAAATCCGGGTACTTTCTATCTCTAAATTCTCTGATGAAAATCATAGAAAAGTCCTTTACCCATCACTGATTTTCCTTCAGCAGCTGTTGCAGAAAGTGTTGGCACTGAGCAGTTAATTTTTTATATACAGTCAACCACCATGTAATAGGAGATGTGTGTCAGCAGGGTTCAGATATACATCACTAGCCTCGTTGTAATCCAAAAATCTTTAAATTGTCACTCTCTAATGGAACAAGAAATGGGTATTCTAAATTCATAAAGATTTATAAACATTCACTGCTGCCATCTGACAGATATATGCCTCACCTGCAGTTTTCTCATTCTTCAGCTCTCTCCTATGAGCCATGGGAAAATGATGTTCCTGCACCCTTACTGCAGGGGTGAGAAATCTTAAGAAGGTCAAGTTAGAGAGTCTGAGTGAACTGGATGACTAAAAATGAACCACAAAGGAAGAACAAGTCACTTAAATTGATAAATCACAAAGCAAACAATTGCACAGGAGCTTGCATTGTGGATGACTTACTTGCCTTGTGTTTGACAGTGTAGTCACCGGATGCTTTTATTCCAGGGCAGAGGGGCTGTTGTGTGGCATTGGAGTAGTGCACAATATTCTGTTTTTGAATAGTCAGTAGAAGAAAAAAGGGTTGTCAGAAAACTGTTTTTCTTCCTCATGTAAGAATCTGACGTTTCATTACAGAAAGCAATACCCTCTGCCCACACACAAGTAATATGTGAACCTCTTAGAACTGTATTTTGGGATCCTGCCTGCAAAGAAGAAAGTTAGCATTCACTTCTGAAACTGGGAAGCATTTCCAATGAATTTCATTATTATCATGAATCAAGTTCAGCATAATCCGTAGATGAAAAGACTATTTTACCATTAGAATTCACCCTGATAGCCCTATATTGACTCACCTGTGTTTGAATAAAATGGCATCAAAGTTTGATTTGACAAATGGAGAATCCATCGTTTCCTGCAGGGAATTTTCTGCAGTCTAATCATCTTCAGCATTGGAAAAAAAAAAAATAAATAAAAAAGATGACTAATTGCTAACAGGAAGTGGTGTAGATTTAGCTTCCAGCCATTGGTTTTTGATCTGCATTTCTTCTCCAAATTGAAGAGCCCTATTGCATCTAATATTTCCTCTGCATGAATTTTCTTATTTTCTGTAATAAAACCATTTTTGATTCCTATTTTTTGACAAGCTAAAAGTATTTGGTGCCCTTTAAATTTCTCATGGTGATATTCTTTCCATCCTTCAGACCTTGTTCTTTCTCTGTACAGAGTGTTAAATTATGCACCTGGCCAGATGTGGAAATGAAATCATCTCCTAATATATATATATAGGGACTGCAGGGCATTATTCTTCTGAGAGCCCATGCAGATCTGCTGATGCCATGGGTACAGGGTTCGTGTTCACCAGACATCAACTCCTTCCTTTCTGGGCACAGAGCTGTGTTTGCTGTACTGGAAGATCTGTTGCTTACGCAGTTCTGTCTTATCCGGTGATCCTCATTGCTCTGAATCCACAGCTAAATGAATCTATCCTATGAATAAGGAAGTGGGAATAATGATGTGGCTACTTTCCCTTCATGTTCAGGAAATTGCTCTACATTGGCATTAGTTAATGGGTCACGGAAGAAATACAGTCTCTTCCAGCCTCTCCATTAATCCTGCTCTTGTCTTTTCATAACCTGACAAGCTTGGTGTTGTCTATAAACAACAGCAACAATTATAGAGTTTGGGGTTTATTACACAATAATTGGTTTGGGTATAAAAGTAGGTCTGGCTGAGAGTTGTGCAAGGCTTGTTGGCGTTGAGACACCTCAGTGAAGCCTGTCTTCAGTCCATGAGTCTACAGTGCATAGGGATACTCTTGCCCAGATATCAGGCTCTTCAGTGCTGAATGCCTCATGCAAATCTTATTTTTGCCATATCTGTGCAGATGGTTTTGTATTATTACACTAGCAAGTGTTTATGGTGTCTGGGTAACACGACTGTGAAGCAGGTGAGTGTTCTTACTCCTATACTGTAGCTCAGGAAACTGGCACATTCACAAAAAGAAACACCATCTCAGAGGTGAATTGATAAAGGACTTTTGGTTTCCTAATTTCCTCATTGACCCTATTCATACATTCAACCAACTTCTCTGTGGAAAACAGATTCAGAAAGGGAGTGTGCATAAACCAGCTCCTCGGTAGAGGAGCACATCAGCATGTCTAACAACATTCTTGATTTCAGACTAGATTTCTTGGACTTGATAGAGATGAGACCACAAGTGTAACTACCCATAGAAGAGAAATAGGAAATGGATTTGTAATGCATTTATGGAGGAATTAATTAATGATCACCATTAATTTAATCCTATCCTAAACAAAAGAAAATAGATGCGCTGAAGTTTTCTCGGTGTATGTGTGTACGTATCATTCCAAAGTACTTATGTTGCATAAATCAAAAGAAAGCACACAGTGGCAGTGCAAGGTGGTCAATAAGAGATTATGTTAAGCAAACAACAAGCATCTGTGAAATGCATTTTTGACTGACAATCCTGAGTATAGCTGTAGATAGTTCCAACAATTTGTGCTCGGTTTTAGCTTCTTGTGATTAAATTGGGTAAGTTACCAGCTACAAGTAATTTGTAATTTTAAATTAGTACAAGATTCATGACATTTCTCTTTTGGGACTGTTCCAGTCAGTGGTTCACTGCCATCATCTACACATTTAAATAGGTAAAGCTGCTTTGGTCAAACTCAATCCATCAGTTACCTGTTTCCTGTTTGGCTTCCTTGGAAGTCAAAAATGAGAAAGAAAAGGGGTGCAAAGGCAAATTTTTGTTGACCAGTCTTCACCTTTTCTGAGTTTTTGTTATTTCTGTCTAATTCTGGTTTTCACTGGAGAGATGTAAGAAGTAATGAGTGTTAATATTATATTTACCAACTCCTCTGGAGAAAGTGGTTATTGGATGTACAAACAGAGAAAGCTGGGTGGAATTTTTAAGATGTTTTGATATGCTTCTGTCAGCTAGCACCTTCTCTGCTAGCTGCCAGTTGGGTTTTTGATACATGGAAAGGTAACCTGAAGAAAAGAAAAAAAAAGAAAGCAAACTGAAAGAAAGAAGAAACTTCATGGACAAGTTTGCCAACTTCATCCAGCACAGATGACCTCCTGCCCCATGGCTATATGCCACCCTTACCCAGCCAACACTGGTTTTGTGAGCAGATAGGAGCACCACAACTTTTGTCTCCTCTGCTTTTGAGGTTTGTTTCTCGTGTACTGTGGTGGTTGAAGAGATGAGCCATGATGGAGTGGGATGAAAGAGACAAAGAAATAGGACAGCAAGGCCTTAGGCTCTCCTTAAAAGTGTACTCATTACCAAGAGGCAAAGTCCAGTATTAGTTTACCTCAACTCAGATCACATTTACGTATTTTTCTAGACAGAGCATTGCAGAAGCAGATGTTGGAGGAGCCTTAACACAGTTACCTAGTGGTCATATAATTTTCCTGAATAGTGGGAAATCTGAGTTTGAATCCTTGAGATAAATCATACGGCAAGTGGATCTGTACACAGCTCTTCTCCCTCTGTCCTCCATCAGCACAGTGTGGAGCTTGAGCAGGTCCAGAGGAGGCCATGAAGATGCTCTGAGGGCTGGAGTACCTCTGCTGTGAGGACAGGCTGAGAGAGTTTAGGTTGTTCAGCCTGGAGAAGAGAAGGCTCCGGGGGGACCTTGTAGCCGGTTCCAGTATGTGAAGGGTGCCTACAGGAAAGATGGAGAAGGACTCTTTATCAGGGAGTGGAGCGATAGGATGAGGGGTAATGGTTTTAAACTGGAAGAGGGGAGATTTAGATATTAGGAAGAAATTATTTCCTGTGAGGATGGTGAGACACTGGAACATGTTGCCCAGAGAAGCTGTGGATGCCCCATCCCTGGTGGTGTTCAAGGCCAGGTCAGATGGGGCTTTGAACAACCTGGTCTAGTGGGAGGTGTCCCTGCCCCATGGCAGGGGGGTTGGAACTAGATGATCTTCAAGGTCGCTTTCAACCCAAGCCATTCCATGATTCTAAGATTCTATGAATGTGATTATATTCACTGAAACATCTATGGAACAGGAAATTACCCAAAACAGAGAAAAAAAAATCAGATTATCCAGTCTGAACTTCCAATTTTCATAAGTATCTTTTGATCATTAATAGGAACAAAGCAGTCAGCTGCCAGGAGACATTATTTAATCAGGTAGTTCAGGAAACCGAGCCCTCAGATAAGTACATCTCTTGGGCTTCACCGTGCTCCAAAGAGGGGTCAGATAAGAAAAACTGTTCTGATCTGAGACAGTTCATTCTCTGCTTTGGTGAATATAGTGCCCTGTTCTAAAAATCTGGTCTGCTTTTGTGTCTTCATTTTTTAACTGTTTTAAGTCTTTACACAATTTTCAGTTTTAGCAACATTGATCGGATGTTTGCATCCAGATTGTTGATGAGAGTATTAAAAAGTTACTGGGTTCATAGTGAGGCTGCCAAAATTCCCTAAAAGCTGGAGGGAGGAGCAGACCAGAGGGGCTGCCATGGACGGACCCTAATCCCCATCCCTGTGGCCCTTGGGGTGGGTAGAGGGGTTGGGAAGGAAGGTAGGCCTGGGAAAAAAGTCAGGGGTGAGGGTAAGGTGTTTTAGTTTTTGTCTGTCTACCCAAATGCATTTTAATTGGCAACAAATTAAATTATTTTTCCTCGAGTCAGGTCTGTTTTCACCATGATAGTATGTGGTAAATGATCTCTGTGTCTTTATGTTGTTGACCCACGAGCTTTCTTGTTCTATATTCTCCCCTGTCCTGTTGAGGTGGGAGAGTGAGAGAGCAGCTGGATGGGTGGAGAGCAGCTGGGCAAGGCTAACGCAACCCACCACAGTTCTCCATGCCATGGCACTCTCGTTCCTCTGATCCTGTTGTACTGTCAAACCAGGAGGGAAGTGAGGGTTCTCCTTGCTTGATGACAACATGGAGGCAAGAAGTTGACTCCAGCTTAGAAGAAAGAAACTGGGCAAGATCTGAGAAGGCCAAGTCTCCTCTGGAGTTCATTACCACCAGCGCAGTGAGCACTTCTTGCTCAGCAAACTTGGTTCCTGGGGCCTGGAGTAATCCTGTGTGGTGGTCCATGTCCTTCTCTCCTCCCACCAGCCTGTCTTCTTGGAGACAAAGCTTGGTGAGAGAGCCTCAGGGCTTGTCTGTGCCCATCCCTTCTGCTCTGCTTGTGTCTTCTGAGTACAGTAGAAGGGCAGAAGGGAGCCAGTCTGTTGGAAGATATTTCGGGGAGGAATTTCTCCCTATCTTTACACTGAGGGCATTGAAAGTAGAGAACCCCACACAGAGAGCCTGTCCTGGCCATGGAAACACAACCATGGTGAGTGGGGCACTGCTGCTAGGCAGCTTACAGGTCTGCAGGGTGCAGGAATGGCCTCATATTCGGATAAAGCCCTTGTGGGACCATACATGGCAAGGTGGGTACAAATGTGTACGTTTGACAAAGAGAGCATTTCATCTTCTGATCTATAATTATGTAAATGAATGTTGAATTTCTTGTTGCAGTATGTATATCTTTCAGAAACTCCTGAAAACATAATGACCGCCAAATTGCCCTGTAGAGACAGTGTAGCTTAATGCAATACTTCACAGGAAGAAAGGCAAATTTATTTAAACCGCAACTAATTTCAGTCTCTTGCACTCGCAAGCACTCAGATGCTTTTAACCAGCCTGCCCAGCATTTGGGCACTAAGACATCTGTATCCAGGGAGACTGTCCAGGATTGCTTGCGATGATGTGGAGGACAAGGAAAATAATTTTTGAGCCTCTCCTCACACTTCCTGGCTTCTCCTTAGGCGTGTGCTGGTAGTTTTGGATGTGTCTCATCGTACAGCTCGGGATCTGACAGCAATTAATCTCTTTATTCTGGTCCCACCTCTGTGAGTCATCAGGATTTAGTCACCGCCTCCGTTTCAGAGCTGGCTGTCCAGAGACGTTGCAGGAAATCGTGTGCTAGGATCTCAGTGGACGGCTACTGTAGGTGTCAGCAGCACATGCCATTTTACAGCCCTTCTTCCCGTGTTGCCCACCCGTGCATTCACATTCAGTCTGCATTCATATCAGTATAAACAGTTATTTCTACAATTTATCACAGCCCTAGGAGACTCCTGTGCTTCTATTTTCTAATTCATTGTAGGCACGTTGGTATGCGCTAGCAAAAAAATGAGAGCTACCTCTTATGATTCATAATTTTTCATCTCACAAATTTCCCAAGCTTCTGGTATTGTCCCTCGTATTTCAGCAATATATTACAGGAAACTTTCCTCATTCCTGGCCCAGGATTACAAAGTAATATTACAGTTTACTTTCTTCTACATAATGATTTTTTTATAAATTCTAATCTGATCAGATCTTCATATTCTCTCTGTTTTATTGGATTCTGGTGAGCTTTAGAATGTGCCTTGCTACATTCTCATCCTCCTTTATTCACTCTGCATTATCCCTACTTATCCAAGACAAACCGAAAAAGTGTGAGAGGAAAGGGAAGAGACACTTGCTGTTGGTAGGACACACCGAAAGGAAATCTTTTGAGTAATGGAAAAAAAAGTATTGCCTTCACTTTTAAATAATATTCTAAATACTCTTTCTCTGAGTTGTAATAGTCTTTCACTGACTTCGTGGCTGCACAATTATCAAGGGCTACCTCATGGGCTAATCAGAACTTTATTTGTTGTATTAGAGATTTCAGCTGACATCAGATAGAGACCTTGATCCAAATTCTCTGGCCAGTTTACATAGTTGCAAAGACAAGTAGTTCCACAAGTTCAGTTCCACAAACCCTAGTTATGAGAAAGTCAGGGTGTTCAAAGGAAAAGTAAATTGTGCAAGAATGAGGCAGACGTTTTTAATAGGTTCATATTAATAAGAAGCAGCATAACTCAAAATACGGTTTCAGATTCACAAGCCTATCAGCTGCTTCCTGTGGCCCTTTGGTGAATTCCATAGGGTCTTTTCCTTATCGTTCCCAGACACATGTTCCTCGGAAGTTGACATGTTGTTCTGGTTTTCCATTTTCCTGGCAGTGTTGCATCTCACAGCACTGTGCAGAGCCCAAAGACCCCATGGTCATCTTGTTGGGCTGGCTGGATGGTGAGCATCCCGGTGTGGTTCTCAGGGTTGGCCTCTTCTTTTGCACATGGTGGGGGTGACACCTGGTGGTGTCACTGGACAAGTCCATAGCCTTTGGGCACATTCCAGGGTTTTCATGCCCCCCCAGTTTTGGTGCCTGACTGACCTAATGAACTTCCCCAATTCCAAACTTATCCAACAGCCTTGTGAAGTCAGGGACCCTAAACTTGCCTTTTGCTGTTGTTACTTTCCATTCCTGTTTAGGATTCAAATATTCATTTCTTTACTTCTTGTTAAAGAATGTTTTAGTCATTAGATACATACACTTATATGGATATATATATTCAATTTATATATATTCTTACATGTATATTAACAAGCTATATATACATATGTAAATATAAGTATCTAAAGTGTATCTATGTATAAATATTCTCACATATTTAAACTCTCTTTTTATATTTACATATAGAAAGAGAAATCTGTATTGCTATAAAAATGTGCATATTTATATATAGGAACACTCCCTGGTCCAAAGGAAATAGGCAGCCAACCAGGGGTGTTCTTAGATCACGTGGGCGCCTGTCATGTATTGTCTTGCATTAAAGCTGTCCTTATATGATTGATATTGAAGGAAAGGAGGGAATATAGGGAGGACTGTTGTGAATATAAGCACAGGATGATGCCAGAGGCCTCAAAGGTAGGAATACAAATTGCAGAAGTTCAGTTAGAAGGCACTAAAAAAGCGCAACCTTTACAGCTATGTAGAAGCAGTTTAGGGTATACATGAATTTTTACAAAATTGTGTAATGTCAGTTGCAGGTGTCCGTGATGGACAGCACAGGCAAGGACATCTGTAGATTACATATAAGAGTGTAATGATATTAACTCATTGAACAGGCACCTCACTTCAGAATTAGATCTGCAGAATTGGTCTCTCTGGTATCCTTTACTGCTACAAATGTAAGCACTGCTTTGCTGTCATGAAAGGAAAATGCACCAAGAGGGAGCAGCGCATGAAGACCACTGAGTGCCTGTGGGATACAAGTGCAGATTTGGGGCCAGATTTAGCCTTTCAACCTTAGCCTATGCACACAGATTTCCTGCAGATGGAAACTAGTACACGGACATGGATGGGGACATGAGCTTGTACAAACCTCAGAGGGTCACTGTGTCCAGTCATGTCTGGGGATTTTCAGTCAATATCACAAATTTCCAGAATCGTCTCTGGGAAGTGAGATGAAACTTATCATCTGGCCTGCAGTAGGTCCCACAAATCGTTGTGTCTCAGTTTTAGTTCAGAAAGGTTCTGCCTTTCCTAATGTCCACTGATCAGTACCTCGAAGACTGTATGAACACTTCTTTCTAAACACAACTTTAATAGAGCCCAATAAACATTGGGCACAAGCTGGAAATTTTCTACAGGACAATTTAGCATCTTCCTTTTTTCTGTGCAAAAGCGGGTTTTTAGTAGGATTAGTAGAAGAAAATAGAGGAATGAGGCCAACAGTAAAGAATGATACAGGAAATTTTTAAGGACGGTAAGGCATCCAGCTATAATTTGAATTCTAAACTGTGTGCTATTACGTGCAACTGCAGTCTGGCACTACTTTTAATTCAGTTTGTTGGGCTCATAAAGAAAAACAGACTAAAGCATGCATTAGTCTGTTTTTTTCACTTGGCATTTTTGTGTCCATCAAGCTGTTTCAAGTAGCCTGACAGTCTTATCACATTATGACCATTTTCCTTTAAGTTAGGCCAAGTCAAGTGTGGCAAATTAAAATTAATTATTCAATGAAAACAAAAGCTGAAGTGTGATCAAGTTTGGCTATTTTGCTTGTTTGTTTGTTTGTTTTTCTCCTCTCTGGGCGCTTCAATTCCCCAGGCTCTGTCCGCCTCTTGTGTATGGCATTTTGAAAGGCAATGACAGATTGTAAATTCAACCCAAGGTTGCTGAACCATTCAGTAGAGTCAAGGGAGGCCTGATGAATTTCGTTTATGCGTCCTGCATAAGCGTGTATTATACAGTCGTTAACAATGTGAGTGATAGTCTGAAGTTTGTTGCAGTTGTGGTGTGATCAATCACTGTACCTATGTTTATACAGAAAATCTCTGCACCTCTCCTGAGTTGCTGAGATGCTGTTGTGCATAATCTAGTATCCTTGAGGTAAGACAAATCCTGGCCGTATGCTTCTGATGTTGGCAATAAGCTTCAGCTCCAGCAGTTGCAGCGTGTGGATATAGGTGTCCAGGACTGCTTGAGATGCTGTAGAGTATCTGAGACAGCCACGTGTGGCCATTTGATGTGGCTTTGGCATGTAATAGATCAATGCTATTGGCGTGGCAACTGGAGGTTCTTTCATATTGTTATGGAGTGATAGATCTTTGTCATCCACAGCAGTCTGGCATTTCCTTAAAACAGTTGGTTTAAAATACCAGAAATTGGAATATAAAAACTTCAGACCTATATGGAGAGGCTGAAGAATAAAAGCTGTTTTCTGAATTTGAGTCCTGGTGGACAGGTGTGCTCCTCTCTCTCTTCCTAGTGGGACTATACAAAGTGATTTTGCACAAAACCCTCTAGCCCCCAAGTTTAACGCCTGCTGCCATTCAGAAAACTTGTCCTTGTTGCTTTTATTAAGTTTCCACTGAAAAAGCAAAGCAAAAAAAAAAACGGACCTAGGT
>JAOXJK010000012.1:156375019-156423324 GCA_025774025.1 Xenus cinereus
TACCTTCCCTGGCAGGTTTATCAATCCCTGATCGAGAGAAAACCCAGCTCCATCAGACTACCCCTCAGTATTTGCACCCTCTCCTTGAAAATAGCTTTCCAGCTCTGTATGGGATTTTTTTCTTTCCTTGCTCGCTGCTGGTCTCAATGTGCTCATGAGGGGTGGCTACCAGAAACCAAGAGTCTCCTGCACTTCTTTACATGCTTTTTCATGGTGTGCTGTTTCCTTCCCAGGGCTGCAGGGACAATGGTTGTATTTCAGTATTTTCAGTTTAAAAATCATTCCAAAATGGAGACTTTAGAAAACGCCCAGTTGAAAAACAGACTTCTAGAGCATGCATGTGGTTTTCAAGAGGACAAAGACTAAAATTGACCAAGTCCATTTCTCTGAGAACACCCTAGGATGGGACAGAGAGTGCTGCTCTAAGGGGAAGAAGGAATTTCCATAAAAATCTCATTTTAGTATTTCAAGAGGCTAAAACTGAGTATTTTCTACCTGTCATAAATATCAACTTGTTTCTCACCACCTTATGTGGAGAGAGACATGTTTGCTTTTCCGTCCTCTGTTTTCTTTAGCTGGAGATTATAGTAATATAGTTATCCTGAAATAAATAGATTTAATCCAGATGTGCTGATTTGCACCAAGGTAATGAGACCAGAGTCAAGCTCCAAATTTCCAGTGCAAGGAAAAAAACAAAACCCCAAAATAACTCCACACCAAAGCTAAAATTCTAGCTTGGTGGGTGCAAATAGGAGCTTATGGGTTTCATCCACAAGCCCAGAAAAAAAGCGAGGAGGTGAAATGTTAAATGTGGGCAGATCCCTGCAGACCATTTCCAACACTGGGAGACCCTCTGAAGGAGGAACAAGCTGCCACGCAATTATTTACTCTGCTATTTATGGAACAAACCACACACGTTTTCCTGCCATAGCAACTGGTGCAGCACTTGGTATTTGCAATGCACACACAATTTCTATGAATCATCATTAAAGTAATCATCTTTGTGACTAGTGGACTCTAGCAAGTGACTCATTAAGAGAACCATTGGAAAATAATTATCATGCAGACTTGTTTATATGCCTGTGCCTCCACAGAGGTCTCGTTCTTGTTGTGGTTTGGTTTAACTCCAAGGGAATTTTGCTTTCAGTGTAAAACACTTGTTTCAATCAAGGTAATTACCTGAGCAGTACAATTTTGTGTACAGTGTTTCCATTAAACCATCCTATTTATCATGAGAGCAAATGAAACAGTTATACTCCGTTTTAGAGCAGCTCTTGGCAGTGGTCCAGCCCACTGGCTTTTTTTTTGTTTGTTTTTTTTGGGGACACGTCCACATTGATTTCAGCTGGAGCATCTAAAACTGCGTCTCTCTAAAAACCTCATTGCAAAATGCTTCGGATGCAGAGACTCCTGCCTCAGGTGCTTGGCAGGTTCTTCGAGGTCTCAGCCATCTGTGACTTACCGTGGATTTCTTTTGGAAAGGAGTCCCTGTTTTTTTCCTCGCATACAAGACACAGTTCTGTCTTTCTTCACGTTGTTGGTGTAGTGGAGATATATGGGAATGTATCAAAGTGGTGTTTGTTTGTTTGTATAAATGCCAGCTTGGTAGATGCTCTTTTTTTCAGTCATGTTTCAAATGTGTTCTTTATCTGGACCCACTACCTACTTCTGAGCCTGGTGCTTTTCAGCATTTGCTTAGGAAATGTTTATTGTGTTTCCAGCAGTGATTTACTCTGAGAAACTGGAAGACTGTTTATTCCTTCTGTGCAATGAAAAATCAAAGTCAGGAGCAGGATTAAATTGCTTAAACATAAGTGCTCAGTGCCGTTTGGGCTATTGCAAGGTATTCTCTTGAAAAGAAGGAATTTCCAGTTGTGAAGTGTTTGTTTTAACTGCCAGCCCAAAATGGATGTCTTGCCCCTTGTGCATGGGGAACTGGGTCTGCTTTAGATCTCCACTGACTATAAAGAAAGTTAAGATGGCAAGTGTAGGACTCAGTTACTCATGTGGGCATCTAGTCCCTATTGGGTTGCCTTAATAGCTACTTTTTGGCCTCCGGATGCTCCGGGAGGGCTTGTATGTCTTGTGTGTCCTGTGAGATGTCTAACAGCATGAGATAGACGTTTTGACTACTCTATTACATCTCAAATGGCACTCAAAAGACATTTAGGTGACTGGATCACAGCTGTTCAGCTACCTTCATTGACATACCTGAAGTCAGGTGTCTCCTTCCCTCCTTCCCTGGAGTTTGTTCCCTGCTCTAATACTCTGTTACTTCACTGAGCTGATTTGCCATTTCATGGCAATATGTACAATGCATAGTGGTTGATTTCTTCAAAGAGGAATGTTTTCTACCTTTTAAGTAGAAGTTCCTGCTGTGCTGCATGTTTTGAGCAGCCCAGCTTCACAGTATTATTGGGGAGCAAATTAAGATGCTGTGATTTGCACACAAAATTCCTTTCATTTAAGATAAAAGAGGATGCCTGTTATCTGCAATGAGTTTGTGTGCGCTCAGTAATCACACTCACTCTGTTTCACATAGGTCAAAGAACTGCTATGAATCCCTGGGAAATAAAAAGTTTAATTATATTATCTTTGCTTCTAGAATAACGGGGAGCTGCCTAACATCACTTATGAACTACTAAATATTAGAATAATGAGCTAGATGGATGTTCTCAGGCTTTTGAAACACTGATGAGACACCTTTGTTTTAAGAGATTCTCAGGCTGGGAAATGTCCAACTCTGCTATTTAAAGATCTGTTCCATGAACTGACCACATATCTTGCTAATGACTGGAGCTAGGCATATTGATGAAATAATTAATCAGTTAAGTAGTACTGAATGGAGTTATGATGCAAGGCAATAACCAAAGGAAGAGCAAACGATGTCCAAAGGATTGATTTTTCTCAGATTTAAGCACATTTGGATCCCAAATTGTGCTATTCAGGCACCTCTGCACGATGGCACCTCTGCGCTCTTCTTATCTACCAAACAGGCTTGAAGAAAACCTCTGCCTGACCAATCTGGTGCTCAGTCAAGCCACACAAGTGGGTAAAAGAGCTCTTTTTTAGTGAAAGAGTATATACAAATATGGAATATATTTTAGAGAATATAAAAATAGAAAAAAAAATTGTTGTCAACAAGAAAGCATATTCATCCAGGTGTACAAGTAGTGTGTTGAGCTTCTCCTAGTCCTTATGGTGGCCACCAGAACAGTGTGAAGGGCAGAGCAGGTGACAATAGTCTGGACAATTTTTTCCTTTTTTTTTTTTTTAGTGAGAATGATTAAAAAAAACAGTATTAACTGGAACATCTGGGTCTACTGCCTTTTTTTTTCTTGTTTGTTCTTGCCCCTTTTAATGCTGTCTTAAATCCTGGGAAAGTTGAATAAGTTGTATTTCCAGACAAAAATTGAAATGTTTTATTTTTTGTCATTTTCCATTTATTACCTCTTCTCTGAATTACCCCTGCTGCTAAACTTTTCACATGAATTTATGATTCTTTTTGGCCATCCTAAAACTACATTTATTGACAGATAATATTTTCGACCAGAAACATTCCCTCATTCTGATGATGGTACTAAAACTCAAGGAGAAGAGTCATCTCACGAATGGACAGTAAATAGTGGTATCCATCACTCCTAGAAATCAAAGTTTGTGTTCTATGAAATATAGACATATTACAGTGATGCAGGCAATAACGTGAGATATAATAACGGGTGTGATATAAGAACTAGAATAGAACAGGCTGGAAGACTATCTAAAAACATAAACTTTCAGGAGATGATGTCCTTTCCAAATAGCATCCTGAAGGAGAGACTGGATTTTATGTCCCAGAATATGTCCAAACAGAACAATTCTGTGCAGCAGAGATAAAAACAACAGTTCCCAATACAGGAAAATTATCCCCCAGGAGCTCAAAGCTAACATAAAGGTTAGGGACCCAAGGTAGCTGGTTGTTTCTAAGCTGCACCTTACTGTAGAGGATGCAAAAGCATAGCTGTAGAGACACTTTTATTTGGAAAATGTGATAAAATTTATTATTCACCACAGCTGTGGACTATCATGCTGCTAACCAGCAGCCTGAAATTGAAAAAAAAAACAAACCCAAGCTCCATCTGTGGGTTTAGTTTTCAAATGGTCAGCAGATATTGTAATGATGCTGCATTACACCCCGGGACAGATACATGAGAAGTCAGTGGCAAAATATTATCTGTTTCTCTTAGTTAGCAAGATCTAAATCAAACTGGTAAGCTCCAAATGAGAAAATTGAAATTCAGTAGTGGATTACTCCATCCACAAGTGAAAGATTGTGACGACCTTAAAATGAGTCATTTCGTTTGGTTAATCCAAATTAGTTCCAAAACAAGCATATTTAGTCACAAATATTCTTCCCGCGTACTCATAACTTGAACTTAATGTAATTAATTCTGAGGTTAGGTGTTCCAGTTGCTTTACAGGCAGTCAGGTTCTGTCCCTGGAAAATTATATTTTAAAAAATAAAATAAAAAAAGAATGAAAAGAAGTTAGAGGTTAAATTCACCTTTTTATTCTGTTTTCTATACTTGTCATTTCTGCTGCATTTACTGTTTAAAGCATTGGCTTAGTGAAAAACACAACTTTTTTCAAGCAGCAAAGCAGCAATATTTTGTTTCATAGTGTTTATGCTCTGATTTATGCTGGTGCCATAGTGTTACACTCAGTTGCATATCCAATTCCATTCTTAATGTTGCTTCTACAATTTACAATGTTGGCATCTGAAGATGTAAATGTTAGACTCTATCCTGTGCTAGATTCTGCTCATAGTGAAGCCTCTGCCTTTGTGTGTGTGTGTGTGTGTGTGTGTGTGAAAAGATTTTAGAGATGTTTGTCAAAGTCCGTGAATGAAATTCTGTGAGCTCACCAGACAGAAGGTGTTGAGGGAGAACTAAAGAGCTATAAAAAGAAAACAGTGCTTTTGGAAAAGCAGAATAATTTCTTAGACCACCATCCTCACTAGTATTTTGTTCTGTTATTTGAAGAAGCCAGTATCTTGGGAAACTTAGCGCAGAATCATAGAATTGCCTAGGTTGGAAGGGACCTTTCAGACCATCGAGTACAATGATCAACATGGCACTGACAAAAACCACCACTAAACCATGTCCCCCAGCATCATGTCTACCCGTCTTTTAAATACCTCTAGAGATGGCAATTACATCACTTCCCTGGGCAGCCTGTTCCAATGTTGGATAACCCTTTTGGTGTAAAATTTTTCCTAATATCCAATTTAAATCTCTCCTGGTGCAACTTGAGGCCATTTCCCCTCATCCTATCACTTATTACTTGGCAGAAGAGACCAACCCCCACCTTGTTACAACCTTCTTTCAGGTAGTTCAGGTAACCATGAACATCAAAACTATGAACACCTGTACTGGAATTAATATCTACTGCAATTTAGCCCTTAAGAAATTAGGAGCTTTGTCTAAGTTCTGTGTCTGGGAGCTCATTATGCTCAATAAAAAGAGATATGCACTTTCACAGACTGACCCATCTCGCATGTGTTCAGTACAATAGGGAAGGATTAATTCTGCAGATTAAATAACTGCAATTTAGGTTTCCACATGTAGGTGATGACAAATGGACTAAGTGTCTAAATTCTCATTATAAACAACGAACAACATGTTAATGCAGTTAATGAAACAGAAAGATCTATCCAGCTGACCAGGAAATAGAAATATTATTCAGTTCCCTAAATACAGACATTTAGTGCCATTCAGGTACCCTGGGGAGATGTGTGGGCTGGCAAATATGACACAGTCAGAGGAGATCTACACCCTTCTGAAGACTGTGTGGGATGTTCTGTAATGCCTAGAACACCAGTAAGTTCCTATGGTTGGGGAACTAAATGTGTCACAGATCTCTCTAGAGTGAAATCAGAATTTTGTAACCAATGCATATGAAGACATCTCCATTTAGGCATTTTCCCCTGGAGCTGGTTCTCATCCTGGTTTATGATTGCATGAATTGTGCTCTGAAGATGTTTCATTCCTTGCATCAGCTAAGGCTTAGATGACTATCATCTTAGATTAGATGCCTAATTTTTGCAGAGATGAAATTAGGTGACAAATTTCTCCTTCCCTTTAGGGCTTAAGGGAAAAACTTTACTTTCGATGCTGCAAATACTGTAGAGTTATTATGTTTTATGAGCTAGGCACTAAGTGAGGAAATGTGATGTACCCTTAATAGTAGTTTATATTTGCATGCTTAAAAGCCTGAAAAGCCTGGTTGTACTTTCACAACTTTTTGTGTGACCGGTGCAAAACTAGGCAGATGAATGAAATATTATGCCATTTTCCTGCTCATGGGTGAAAATAGACAGCAGTTCACTATGTCTTGAAACAAAGGGGTTTCGTGAAGCAGTATTTCAAAAGTGACATGGGTGAGAATTGTGACACTCATTTGTAATACACAAAATCATAGAAATTCAAGAGATGATCCTCCTGAAATTTCTACTCTGACCCCAGTGTTGTGAATTTATGCTGAAGGCTCAGATCATTTCTGGATCTGTTTGTTGCTTCAACACACCCATGCCCTGCAGTAACAGCTTTACTTTGATTTGGTGATTATATCCCTAATTCAAAATCCACTGAAGTCAGTAAGAATCTTTTCATCGCATATGTACGATGACTATGGAGTATGCGTTGAGTGCTCAGTTCCACTCTACGTGTTGTTTTGGTGCTATTTCCATGGGGTTTGTTTGTTTTTTTTTTTTTAACAAGTTAAAATATTCCAAGAATTGCATTAGAAGGTGAAAACTCTGGTGGCAGGGACCCTTGAGGTTCTTCAGACACTTTCATTTTGGGTTGGAATAACCATCTGCATCTTGTAGCAGAAAGCACCAAACTCCATTTAACTTTGGAAGCAATGGAGTTGTCTGTGATTGGGCCGTGGAGATTTGCATTAAATTTCTTCTGGTGCCTAGTCTGGCTCACTACCCAACTGCAGCCCCCTGTAAATGTGCTTGTTTGTTCTTTTTATTGCAGCCATCTCCTGCAGACACGTAAATGGCTGTTATCAAACACCCCATTGTATTCTTGCTGGCCAGATGGCTAAAGGGGCATTACTGTTCTCTCACCATAAACTGTATGCTTTGCTGCAGGCATTAACAAGGCAATATATTTTTTAGGAACCATTAAATACTTGAGATTTAGGTAGTAGCAGGTATTGCAGTTGTGGGCTTAAAGATGCTTTTAAAGTCCTTCACTTTGTCCTTAAAAACTCTGCTCAAACGAGGTTGCCTCGGGAGACAAATTAAAATAAAAATAACCCTCTAAATGCAAAGTTTGGTGGTGCTCCCGAGATCTGCACGTCTGTTAGGAACGGAATCTTGCAAGTTGTGAAATGCCTTTTAACTGTTCTTGAGAGATGCAGATCCGGATTTCCATGGGCACAGTAATGATCTCTTTATCTTTAAATTGTTAGCCGGCTTCCTTTACAGGTGCATCTGCTCCTAACACCTCAGAAAGGAGCACCCTGAGTGCAGAAAATCCACTTAACGAAACAAAGCAAAGTAACCTCTGACCCTGCCATATTTCTTGCGAGAGGCCAGGCTGCCAAATCTTTACTGAACATTTACTGTATCACATACTCTATGCTGGGTAATAACAGAAGAGGACTCTGCGCTAGTAAAACTAAACTGCTCTGTAGTTAGAGATCCATTTACAGCTGTAGTGCAACGGTCCAGCCATTCTCACTCCTCCTGTCAGCTCCAAAGTCTTCCCCTCCTGAAGCATTTGCCTTTTTACTTCCAAGTGGTGGTGTGTTTCTCCAGCTGAGGTCACTTCTGTGAGCTGTAAGGCCACCACCTGTGAAGCATTCACCCCCAAAGAGCCTACCTGATTCAATATGTGTGGGAGAACAGATATCTAAGTGGAATTCTGCAGAATGTGGAGATTTCCTAAGCAGAGCTCTTTCCCCCGGGGAGCCAGTGAGTGAAAAGCCCAACTTTGGTTTCTCTGGCCACCCCACCTTTTCCTGATTACTCACTTGTTAGTGGGCTTCCCACTCCCAACATCCCTCTAAGGAAAATGTAATTATCCCCATGGGACCAATGAGATGTGGAGCAATTAAATCATTAGCTCTTTGCTACCTAGTGACTCCTTAGCATACCTTTGAATGAGCCCTGGTTTTGCTTTCAAAATCTGTGAGGGCTGTTCCCAACCCATCAGGTCTTGGTGCTGTCAGGAAGCTTCTGTCCATTAGGTGAATGCTGTTCCTGCTGGCTGTTGTTTATGTTCCTTGAAGGTAACTTTATTTCTTCTCCCAAATGTCCTGTGCTTGGAAGATGTCTTTAAAATAGCCATGGAGCTGTCTTGCTGTTCTTTTCTGATTCCTTCTAGTTCAGGACTGAATGAGGTCAGTGATGTGTGAATTTGACCATGTCATGGACACCACTTCCTCATCTCCATCTTTCTGCACTCATCTGCTGTGGCTTGTATGTGAAGTTGCTTGAGGAAGACACATTCCTCTTGGTCTGGGCTCACAACAGAAGGAATAAGGACTGTAGTCGGTGATGGGGTTTTGATGCGCAATAATAAAAAAATGCTAATCTTCAGGAATTTTTAATGCTGTGACATCATGATTGCCCCCCTAGCTCTGCTTGCCTTTGCAGACCGTTGGTACCCTCACACTCTCAGGTTTGGGTGGACATGATACCCTGTATATTGCAACTGGAGGAGGTTCTTGTGCATGCCTTGGCCTCTCCACATCTCCCTGTCCTGTGTTGGGATACTCACCCTGCCTTGCACTGGGGTCATGAGAGGAAAATGGTAAAGCTTTTGGGATACATTAATCAGGAAGCCAAAGAGAAGCTCCTTGTTCTCACTCTCAGTGAATGTTACCTCCTTTATGCTGATGAGATGGCAAGTCCATAATCTGCTCTTTTCTCATAACAGCTTTTCTGCCCTCCTTGCCCAATTTTCAACAGTTTCTGTGCTCTTTCTTTGCTCCTATGAAGGTACTAGAAGCGAGGAACCAAAAAAATCTACAAAGTTCTTTTTCACATCCTCCTTAAGTTTTTTCACCTAGAACTACAGAAAATGTCCAGCAGTCAGACAGCTTATTGCGATAACTTCTTATCATGTTTGAGGCTGCATATTCACTCTTCCTGTATTTGGAGTAGGCACTAAGGTGTTTTGTTGTTTTTCTGAATTATGTAGATCATACTAAACAGAGCAAAGTCTTCATGTGTACTTTTTGACATAATAAATCAATCACAGTAATTAAGATTACATAGATACTATTGATATACCTGCTGTGCCTACCCTGGTGGATCTCACATTCTATGAACATCAATTTAGATGGAAAATATTTGCAAAGCAAACCTGAAAGCTTTGTGGTATCATAAGCATTGTCCCATAATGTATATTGACCAAACACACAATGAAATGGGTAAATTTACAAACTGCAAGGCCATTACTAGTTTCTGAGAAGTCTGCCAGAAACTATTAGGCCACGTTTGCATCAAGTAATTTAAAGTCATGAAGGAATGTGGAAAAAATCAAAAGCTGTTAAATGCATAGTCTGCACACATGAACAAGAAGCTAAATCCTGCTAATAAATTATTCAAAAAATAGTTTGCCTGGCCTTTTACCACAATCATAACAATGGGAGCAGGAAAATTTGCAGGCAAATTTAATCAATTTCTCTAAGGTATAGTCATTCTATTTCAAGATTATGCAAATCCAAAATTATTTTTCTTTTCAAAAACAAATTACTGCTTGGATTTTGATAGCTTCTATTGTTTTTGCTTTGCAGTGTGCCATTGATGTCACCTTATTTCATTTATATGAATGTTTTCTGTTCATTAGGGCAACTCAATCAAAATTCAGATTTTGGTCCTGGACTTTCTTTGAGCCTGACAACAGCAAGCAGGTCAAGTCAGGGCATCAGGACATTAGAGAAGAGTCATAATTATTGTCTGTAATGCTAAGAGTTCATTTTTATCCAGAGAATCTGTTTTCACATTGCTTAATGATTTCTCAGTTCTATTATCTATTTCATCTAGTGTTTGTTGTTACAATGGTGATATTGCTTTTGGCTGATGATGTTTTAATATCATTTTTCTTTCAAACTGTTACTAATTTCCAGACTTATGCATCTCTTTTGTCCAAACCTTAATGAGTCAATATATTCATACTGATATAAGTTTCTCTATCTACCCTTAGAAATGTTTCAGCCTGAAAAGCTTGCATTGACTGATGGTGGCTTTTGAGTGTCACATGCAATAAGGCATCTTTGTAGACTCTGACCCCATGAGCCTTCATCCCTAATGGGAATACCTCATTCATGCATCAATCTCAAACTCTTTCTTGGAGTCAGTTACTGCGAGCAGTTCGGATGCACTCCTTGTTTTTTCCTGCTCAACACAATGGATCACTGAGACTTTATCTGCACTGCTGATCTAGGCTTCATCTGTCCATCCTAAGTTATATTTACAGAAAAAGGAGTTTTAATGATGCAAAATGTTTTTACTACTTTATCTGACTCAATTTTAAGTTTTTCTAGGGCAGAATGAAAGAGATAACAGAGGAAAAGAGGGTTCAGGAGAATGAGCTAGCTTGGGCACAGACTTCAGCATCCACCTCTAGGTCCTGGTCCTCCTGAGCTAGCTCAATCATTGCCAACTGTGTGGTGCTGCACTGTATGAGAGACATAAAGCTCCTTCTCCATCTCTGATCTCTCTCAGAGATTTACTTTAGACCTTAAATAACTCACTTCATCACTGTTGGCCATAGTGCAACTATATTTCAAATCAAGGCTTTCACCTGAAGACCCTGTGCTTAGTGAGCAGAGAGAGGAAGGCTGAAGAACAGTCCCTGGCTGTGTGTTCTTTAATACAGTAAAGATGTAGCTTTTTCTGCTCACACCATCTTCTACTGAGCATCCAAGTCAGAGACTACATAAGAGATTACTCAGAGAGCTAAGGGATTTACCCATCCAGTTCAAGCAGTAATGACTGCTCATGTGTTCAGCAGAAAAAGGGCTCTGGTGTCAAATTTTTCTCAAAGGACTCACACATCCCCACTGGTTATAATTTAGTAAAACATCAGTTATCGGTCAAGCTTCCCCCATGCCTTTGTACCAAAAGTAACAGTGTGATGCAAGAGGAAATCAGAGAGCAATTCCAAGCAAGGCTGAAAAACTGATGCTCCCTCATCGTCTGTTTTTCCTGGGATCACAGATTGTTTTTTCAAAGGGGACAGATCTAGGAAGATGTAATAAACTATTCTAATTGAACTCAGTGGATGCTGCAGACTGAGAAGAATATAACTAAGCCTTGAAAACAAGTATTCCTTTTTAAAATAGAGGAATTTTTTTCCAATTAAATAAATTGGGGTTGCCTTTTTCTCTGCTATGGTGAAGAGCAGAGTGCAGAAAACAAGCAATAATAGAAAAGGTGTTTATATTTTTATTTAAGCAATAGTCCCTGTATTAATAAATGCTAATGCTACTGGAATTTACACCTTTCTTAATTCCCAGATGTTTTAGAAATAAATGAAGCTGTCTCTCCTGGAAGTACTAGGGATTATGTCACTAATTTTTGATGTCTTGAGACATATACTAGGGATGTGAGTGATCTTCGCTAGCTTGAAATGTCTAGAGTGGTCTTTTTAAATATTGGATGTTGCTGTCTAGACCAATGCTGTGGACAACAGAAATCTTGACAGTAGAGTCAAAGGCATTTGTACCTCAGTTCATCTGTCCAAATGTTGGGTTGCCCTAAACACCTTTGACTATGCTGACTAGACCTCCTTGAGTTATAAAAGCTCGATACAGAAGTCTCCTGCAATTTCCCCACTTTGGATGTCTAGGGCATGGCGTTGGGTCCTATGCTGGTGCAACTGAAGTTAGCCTTGATGTGAGATTTGTTTTGAAATTGAGACTACCTAATTAAGTGCCCCTGTGTGCTAAGTGTCTCAGCTCCCGTAAGAGTCGTAAGATGAAGGTATGGGTTGCTTGAGCTGCCTAAACAGAGGGGATACAGAAAGCATAGTTGACAACATCTCAATGCTTTTATACTCCTGCAGGCAGGTTATTAAACTGAGCATCTTGTGTACATATAGACGTCTACACATGGATGCATAAATTCATACTGGTCAAATTAAACGTGTATGTCTACAGTGAATTGTTTTATAGCACAGGTCAGATGAGAGGAAATCCTTTCATTCATTATAGTAATCCTTGATTGTATGTATGCTAAAGAAGTAGCTTGTAAGTAGATTGTAAGAATCTTAGAGGATACTACTCTCTTCACACCAGCTGAATTATTTTAAAGTCAGCCTGACCGCAAGAGCTGTGAGATCCACATTCAAAACACTGTCTGAAGGACAGCTCTGTAAAAGAAAAGGCAAATATTTTTCCCTCTGCTCCCAGAGAAATTTTTAAATAGCTGCTGGTGCAGTTACAGCACCTTAATATTCCACAAAGATTTTTAGTGACAGGGAATCATGATCTACAGTTCAGACTAATGGAAGAAGGTTGCAAATGGGGTCAGATCAACTCAAACAGGTTAGAATTATTTAGTTTCCATTTAATGAATAAAAATGTAAGCGTATGTTTATATCTAAGCACGGAGATTTTTTTATATCAAAAAATTTTGAATGTGCAATTGTGAATAGCAATTATCAGAATTCCTATTGCTAAACAAATATTCCTTCTGTTCTAAGTACCATGCTGAAGCAGAAAAATATTTCAAAAAGTTCACTACTGCAGAAATCTCATTTTTGATCTCTGCCATGTGTAAATCCAACTATCCACAGATAGTTTCATAGTATATAAACATTTTTCTTACTCTTGGATTATATGCCTATCTTCAGTGTGTTATTTACTTACAGTCAAGTTAAGCAACTATCAGTCTAAAAAAAGCTTGAAAAAATGGGTAAAACTCTCTTTTTCTTCCCCACATGTGGTTGCCAACAGCTTTGTCAAAAGATAATATTTTTTGTTGTGAGTTGCCTAGAACAACACATGAGGTAGTCATCAGTGGTAATTATGATCAGGCTTCTGTCTAGTGAACTGTTATTTTTCTAATCTTCCATGGAAGCTACTTCAGTCAAGGTCAAATTCCTCCAATGTTTTCACCTTCAAGGAGCATGGACAATGCACCTCCTCTCCCCCCTGACTGTGCAAAGACAATTGGTGTTGTCACTTTTCTGAGCAACCTTCTGAAATATGTGCGTGGGGTGGAAGGAAACAACCACAAAGAAAAGAACTTTTACATTCAGAGGAGAACAACATGTCAAAATTCCTTAAACCATGATAAATGTACCAAAATCATCCAGCTCTTTCCAAACAGCAGTGAGTGATGGTGATTTATGACTGTGGAGGTTTTTCTTAAGCTAGTAGTTTTTGCAGAAGAAAGAAAGGTCACTGTAAGTTAGGGTGTACATTGCTTATCTTGTTCTCTGCAGTCTGCTATTCCCTTTGAACTAGCTCGTACCATATTAGAAACCTGAGCTAGGGAACTACCATTAATAATCATCATTATCGTCATAACCAAAAGAAAATAAGGGACACATACACACACACAAATACATAACAAGCATTGTGTTTGTGACCCTTTTGACACAACCACATAAAGCCAGTGGTTTGTAGATGAGAAAAGCAAATCCTAAGAGGAGAAAAAATAGCTAATCCCTAAATTGAGCAACAAAAAACAAATCAAAGAGGCTGAATGGAAAAAAAAATTCAACAATTTGCACTGTGTCAAAGAGACCGGCCAATCATTTATAGGTCACAGCAGTGCAATCCAACAAATGATGATGGAAACTATTGCATGGGTAAGAAAGTGGAAAAAATGTTCTCCATCAATTTCTGTCTCTTCGCCCTAGGTAATATCACAGCGAGCCTTGCTTTTCCATTGCTCTCCTTAGAGATTGCCCAGCTGCAACAGGCAATGGGATGAAAACACTTGGGTAAGGTCTGAGACTCACACTTTGTTTCACGAAGATCTCTGGTAATAGACATCACAGAAAACTTTAAGCATCCTCAGAGTTGCTGGTATGTGAGGACCATCCACACACCATGGGTCTATCCTGACCCTTGTTCTGCCTTTCATGGGAGAGTAACCAGAAAAGATAAACAACCAGAAAAACGTGCAGTGAGACTTCCTGAGGACACTCACTTTCCAGTAATTTGCAACTTCCTAAGCAAGAAGAAATCTCATATGGAAGATTCAAAGAGAATTTAGTGCAATTTCCCTTCCTGCCACCCTCTTGCCAAATGGAAAGAGACTCCTGGCTAAAACTGAGTTAGAAGAGGGGTATGACTGAGGAGAGATTTAACAGATGTCTTTATGAAGGCTGAGAAAGCCACAAACCTTTGGCCAAGGCCTGAGTACGTGAATCCCATTAGTTTCAAAGGTAAGTGAATAACCACAGCTTTGAGGTTATTTGGAAATGCTCGTCGGGAAGATGAATCCTAGAGAATTGTGGATAAGTTAAGGAAAGAGCTGAATGTGACAAGAGGCTGTAAACAATGTCCAGCGCACTGTTTTCAGAAAACTAAATGTACGGGACAAACTCCTAGGGAAAAGAATCACTGTGTTAATTTGGATTCACACAAACAAACAAGCAAACAACTAGAAAGAAAATAAAAAGACTTTCTCGATTATGAATTAAACCTAAAAAACCTTAGTACAAAATCTAGTGGCCTAAATTTTGTTACCATCTTATAGCTCATGTAGAAACTTAATTAAGATATTACACTCAATGAACCCAAAGTTTACTTCAGGACTTTTGGAATAAATTAACTTTCTTTGCCTGTGGATGCGTGTCTTGTGGTAGATTGGCTTTGGCTTTAAGCAAGGCTTAAACTATGGCTGAAGTTTTTCTTGTGCTTGAGGCACCCGTAAAAGGCTCTCTCCCACGTGGATTTTCCCATGTATGCCCAGATTTATGCTTGTTTATTTTCCTGTAGTGTCAGTGTCTGTCAGAATGCCTTCTGCATTCAGCCTCCTATTTGCATGAAATGTAATTATCTATGAGGCTTCAGGCTCTTCTATCGTTTTGGTTAATGAGATCAGAAGTTATTGGCAGTGCACATACAGACATATACAAGGTGACTAAGACCACCTAGGCTTCATTTCCATGGAAAAGCAGCATAAAAATGGAACGGTTAACCAGAAAACAGATGGATGGATCACTGAGAAAAGCAAGGTCAGTTTGAGGAGGCTGGTTTAAAAGGATGTTTTCAAAGAGAAAGAGGGCACTTGAGGGCAGAGTTTGAGGCACGATATTTCAAACTCTGAAGTCAACACGAAGCATGGGATGATATATGGAACATAGAGTGAAAATGGAGCCAAGGGACAGGATACATGAGGCTTGTGGAGGAAGCCGAAGGGCCATGGAGTATCCACCTGTCCCAGGAGACAACGTCTGCTGTGGGGACATTTTCTTTCCAATGTAATGTGTGCATTGTGAGCTGTGCTGCAGGTGGGCTGTGCCCCCACCACAGCACGATGGCAGGGGCTTTGGATCAGCAGAGGAGTGAGCAGAAAGCACAGGGAGGGACCCCTCCCATTATCCTTTCTCAAACAGTGGAGCTGACACTTCGACAGCATTTCATGTGGAGGACTGAAATAGAGAGCGTTCAGGAGATTTAGTGCTTTTTGGTCTGTGATTTTGGGTTTTCCCATGGAAGTCACAAATGAATAATGCTTGCTTTATTCTTATCTTTTCAACTGTTTGGTAGAAGAAAAAAAAACCAAACAAATAAACGGAGAAACACGTGTTTATCACCTTCAGTTCCAAAGTATTGAAGAATCTAATGTACATAAGCATCTTTTCCCTGTCTTTTCACTGCCATAAACAACTCTTATTACTTCACACATTCAGAAGCATATACAAAGGCATGGACACCCCTCCAGACTCATCTAACCTTTGTACACGAGAATCCTGGCCACTCAAGTATAAATAAACATATAAATTAGAATCTGAACTCCTGATTCTCACCAGGAGAGGGCAATGCTTGACATATGTACATTATCCAGACACGATGACTATGAGTAACATTTCCTCACCTCCACAAGTACGTGTCCTTAATCAGTCTCATGTAAGAGTAAAGTCAAGGAAAGCACTGTCCATGTCCAGATCCATGTTTTGATAGAAAAGGGCAGGATAAAGTCAGTGTTATTTCACGACTGTGATTTTCAGAGCAGTCTGCAGATGGTATGAACACAGAGGAATCAGTCAGTCTGCATTTAAATAGTTAATTACAGATATTAATGTCTACTTAGCTGCGTTAGAAAAATAAATGTAATGGCTTTTCTTGCCAGGAGGGTGCTTCACATAATGGATCACTGCTGATGTGACTAAATACCTTTCTGATATTGATCCACGCAGAGAAGGAGAGAAAACCTAAGAACACTCTTCAGGGTGCTATAAAACAGCCAGAGAGGCAGCTCAGGGACGTGGCAATGTAGAACGGGATTTGTGCCTTCAGAACCGACACAAAAAACTTCTGAAATTGCCAGGTCTTTTCAGGAGGAGCTGGCAGACAAACAAAATGAACTGTTTCTTCACCTTGTAGGTGCCTGCAGCTCCGCGTGTCCTTCTGGAACAGACAGTTGATTCTCGATATGCTAAGACGAAGGAAGGACCTACTCTAATATTTGGATGTCGGGTGCGCATGGCAGTTCCCCCTCACCTGGACGCTCTTGCTGTTAGGTGGTGCTGAGACTCCAGTCTATATTCGCAGAAGAGGAGCCTCTAAGCCTGGATGTACCCACCTTTGCTCATACAGTCCACCGGCGCCTGAGGTAAGTCTGCTCTTGGGCCTGTGTGATGATCTGTTGGCACGTAGGATGTGGGAGCGGGATTCATTCTGTTGCATTGGTTTCTGCAAGATAGTGGATTTTCATATTTGTCTCATCTCGCTCTAAAATAGGTGCATTGTTGTGCTCTAAAACTCCTTGACTTTATCAACCTGGTCTTAATCAATTCCAAGGAAGTCCAGGGCCCCTTAGCAGTTTACCCTGAAGTCATCTAAAGTTAGATAAGGTGACTCCTGCCATGGGCTTCAAATACCCTTAGTGTTTCAGCACATGTTTATTGGCCTTGGTAACTCACTGAGCAGTGACAAAAAGTTACACCACTGAGTTGCAGGAGAACTGGAGTGGGATGCAGTCAGGTACAGTTTCTAGGGCACTGTTGGGTTTTTGGTGATTTTTTTTTCAGGGGACATGTCTTCTGGTCTTGAGTATGCTTGAGAATATGGTCTGTTGCTGGTTGCTTTTCATTTCTATGCCCTGGTCTTCTCTCTCCACCACCTTTTCACTATTTGGACTGGAAAACTGTCAAGCTAAGAACATTTTGCAGAGCAGGACCCTCACTTGGTATCTGATACTATAGTAACAAGCTTACTGCATACCTCCTTATGGATTCCTTTTGGTGCTTTGCTCTGCAGGTGAAGAGCTTCATGCTCCTTGAGACTAGCTGTGATGCCCTTAAAGCAAATCTTGCCTGGAGTGGTGGAAATAAGGAAGCATTGATTTTTATGAAGTGCTCAGAGAACGGGGGGGAGGTCCTGTTTGCATTCTCAGATGTTTAACATTAACCTACGAAGCGTTAGAGACATTTATAACATCTCTTTCCTGTGTACATTTCTGAGTGTCTGATAGGTGGTGAGCTCAGATTGCAGTTTCCATTAAACTTTTGAGAACTTGCTGTCTTTGAGATCTCTCCCTCTGTATCAAATTGGATTGATGCTCCCCCAAGCAGGGGAAGAAACAGCAGAGACACACACTCTGTGATAATGTAAGATTTGCTTCCTCAAGAAACCATGCAAAATCTGTCAGTCCTTTTCAGAGATATATTGCATTCTTGGCCAGTGCCCAATCCAGTCCTTTTCTCTTTTGTACTTCTTCTGGTTTAAAACAAACATATCCTTACAAAAGTGCCGTGAAGAGGTCTGGAAAAATCCACTACCCCAGGGAAACTAAGTTGATATAATTTATAATCCTCTCAGGATCATAATTCCAGTCTTTTAGATTCATAGAAGAAGGTGCCTTGCCTCTCAGGTGAAGAATACATTAGCTGTTATCCTGCCTCTGGCTTTAGATCAAGCAGACTTCAAATAAAACAAATGCGCTATATAGAAAGTAGCAATTCCTTTTTAGATTGTTTTGGCTTCTATTAGGTAAAGCTCTCCGGAGCTGTGGGAATATTTGCCAAGATGTCTCTTGGGAGCCAATTTGCAAATCAGTGGGGATGCTGGTGACATACTCCTGTACGCTTTTCTTAGCCAACAGCTAGAGCACAGGTCTGCTCGGCAGAATGTAATTTGAGTGCCATCGGTTTGCGATGCATCAACAGAATAAAGCAGATTGTTATGCACGAATTCTTCAAGTCCATGTCATCTGACCCCAGTGCTCTGAAAAAACAGAGAAAAAAATGAGACGGAGACACACAAAGAGGCACATAGGGAATAGACGAATATGCAGAAAAGTGGATTTTTATATAAGGCCAGAGTATGAAATTAGGTGGTAGTAGGGGTGGGATTGGAGCATTGGGGGTCCTTTACCAGTTAGGGAATGATGATATTGTTTTATATTAATCTATTTTGGTTTGGGACCCAATTATTCTGGGCAATATTTCAACATACAAAGCAGAGACAGACTGTAAGCAAGACTCTTCTTGAATTCAGTGGCTCTGCCCATACATTTAAAAGCTGATGGGTACCCTTGTTTACATATAACTTCCTTCTAAGATTCTGTTACTAAACCCTTTTGGAAATATAATGGTTGAATGACCATGGTTTGCTTAGGAGGATTAAAGAAAATCATATAGATACCTTAAACCCTCTTCTGACATATCTACTTATCACCACTCAGAGATCAGCCGTCCACAAAGATACTTTTGGAGTGACTGAGAAATATTTTTGCTTTATAAAGAAGAGTTGATTCTTGTAGTTTGCTTTATATTTCTATTAATCATAAAATGTATGTGGACAGAGTTTATTAAAAAATTCAGAAATCTGCATTCACAGATACCAAGCCTATTATTTGTATTTTGAAGTGTCTGAATTAACTTCCCAGGAAATTTAGATACAGGTCTAAGTTTATTTTTTCACATTCAAACGCTAGAACAACTGTGGTTCTTGGAGATATTGTTTCCTTTTACGCTCCCAGATGTATAATCCACTCTAAATCAATGGGTTTGCTCTAAACCTGAAACCAAAGAAAGAAAGTGTCTTTCTCTGAGACATCCCCAGCTATGTAGTGTGGTGGCCAAATGCCACTAGATGTGCTCTGTATGCCCTCTCCCATTAATCACGGCCGACAGAATGGGAATTATCTCCTCAACTAATGGCTAAGTCCTAGTATTGAACAAAGATTTACATCCAAGTGACTGTGCTTGAGAGCTTTTGGACACAGTGTTTTTTTCTCAGGCTGGCAGAGGAGTGGCCTTGGCCACTCGGCTATGCAAGGAGATGGAGTAGATGTACAGACAGGATAGAATTGAACAGCCTAAACATAGGATTCTGTTATAATTTGAGGCCCTTGTTAGATCCATCCCAGACTTCAACTCCATGCATTAGAAGATACCCTTATTTAAGACACCTGTGTGGGCCTGCTGGATACGCCACAGGACATGTGGGAATCATGCTGTTCCAGAATGGCAAGTGGAAGGAGGACTGAATCCCTTCCAGCATCTACAATAATACTGGACATAAATGTTTAGGGCACTCAGTTCCACCCATGAGGTTTGGTCAGGTCACTGTCTCTGGATCTGATTCCAAAGCCAAATGCTTCCAATGTGTGGCAGTTGTTTTCAGCTCAACTTTGATGCAACTTTTCACCAGACTGTGGTTTGAAGACCTTAGTAGGTGAAGTACATCTCCATGTCCTCTGTGGGTAGTGACGCTTATATCATAGAATCATAGAATGGTTTGTGTTGGAAGAGACCTTAAAGATCATCTAGTTCCAACGCCCATGCCATGGGCAGGGACATCTTCCACTAGAAGGGACATTTGAGGAATACCACTTGCACTTACAGCCAGAAAAATCCCACCTGATTCTGGCTAAAATTTTTAATTCCCTTAGCTCTCTAAAGATGACTTTTATTAACTTCCAAGACCATGAAGATTTTTGGTTTCTTTATAGACTGATCCCTAATGGGTGACATAGTGACAATAATATGGACAGGCCTGATATCATGCAGCACAGACCATAACTATATGTTGTGGACCTTTTGGTAGCTGGCAAGAGTACCACCGGTCAACAGTAACTGAAAATAAAGAGCACCTATAGAAGGCCATATCCTTTTTAGAACAACAGATTATGAGGCTAAAGTATTTGCCTACAAAAATGGTTTAGAATGCGAGTGAAATCTTAATATCTCAGGAATTCAGATAAGCATGGCATAAAAATTGAACAAGAACAGAACAAAGTGTAGCTTTGCATGAATCACAGAAGTCTCCCATTACACTTGCAAGAAAAACACATATTAAACTGCATTACGAAACTGTCATTTGCAGTAAAAAGTACCTGATGAATTTGGCTGTTAGTTGTTCTAGATGCACTACTGTGTACCAATTTCCCTTATTTGTTGAAACTGAAAAAATGTTAATCTTTGACTCTCCTGGCATTTTTATTTTGTACCCTGCCATGTGTGTTCACAAATACTTATACTATTCAGTTTTACCTCCCGACATAGAAGCATTAACACACATCCATTAGGTTCTCAGATGAAAATTATACATATTTTTTCTCTTTTTCTGCTGTAGAAGGATTTTTCTTGTTTTCCTTCCATGAAGGTTGTAGTTATAGCTTAGTCCTTTTATGCTAGTGCCGGCACTTCTAATGTGTCTCCCCTGGATTTATGTGGATCTAAATGAACAACTGCACTGAAGCATCTCACAAGCTTCTATATTTTCATTTTAGATTTACTACTAGTAATTACATGCTGTGCATATAACAGAGGATCTAAAATCAATTGTGCACTTTACATTTTACTGGGTACTTATTAATTTCAATATCTATCTCAATTTAATCGACATTCCATGCATAAATAAATGTGGTTTTTTTTCAGGACGCAGTGATAATCCATTAGTGACATTTATGAATACTTTTTAAATGGCTGGTGATGCTGTGACCTGAAAGAAATGAGGAAATATGGGATGATTGATGAGGTACTCCATCTTCTCCTCAGAGAACTGACCTGTCACCTAAATTTGTTATTTCCACTTTTTTGCGTTATGACACCCAGAACAACACGTTCTTGAAATGCACAAATGATGTTATTTTATGGGATTTGCACGCCACAGCTTATAAAGCACTGTTATTGCGGCAAGAGTACAGCCTTCCATGGTGGTGGGTCCGCTCCTTTATTTTCCCTTTGCTATGGCTGAAGAGTTTAACTTGTGAACATTGGTGTTACTGGAAGATAATGGTTGCTCAAGGTCCTGATAAGCCAGGAGGAGAACGATGTGTTTCACCACGTGTACGGATCCTTTTGGTGGCAGGGGGTAAGGGACATCTGAGGAATATAACACTGCCAACAACATGCATTTTGCTTGATTTGCAAAGCGTTCAGAGCTGAGACTGACCTTCCTCTGAATCTGCACAAAGCTTCATGTGGTGCTAATATCAGCTGCTGGCAGTAGATGGGAACAACATGTCCCATTTCATTGCTTCATTGTTTGCTGTCTCTTGGGGGGATGGATGGATCCACTTAAGCATAGGTTTGGATTCATGTTTAATCAACAACAAGGACGTAAGCATGGTATCCTTTAAGTCCCAACTAAAAGAGAAGCATGACTTCTTGGGCAGTAGGTGCTGTAAAACATGGGTATCTGTGGACTCCAAGAACTCTTGCAGGAAAGTTCATGTTCTCTTTTGGGCACATTTTTCCTAGGAACTCTTCAGCTATGGCCAAGGATAAATATGGCTCATCTTGCCGAGGTCTTCCCCAAATCCCTCCTCTTTTGCATAGCTCAAGGCTGGTCCACCATGCTACTGAAATGCAGGCAATGTCCAGCCATGTGATGTGTGGGACAGTTGTGTTTCATAGGAAACCACATCATGCTTGTCACACTGTACGACCAATTGTCCTTTCCCTTCCAGTGTATAGATGCAGGAGCAAGGGATTTGGCTCATCTACTTTGATGTGCATATGGTGTAAAACCTCATGTACTCTCAGACTCCCTTCCCAATCACTGGTGAGGGAAAGACTCTGTGAGGCATTATTAACCTGCCCCATTTTATGCATCCACTTCTGATAAAAAACATTTCACACTGTGCTCCCCTGTGGGATCTGGCTACCTGTTCCTTGTCTGCAAAGAGAGTCTGTGCAGGTAAATCAGCTGTAGATTTCTTTATTTAGTTAGAAATATCTTAGTCTAAATGATGTAACTGAGGGTGCCCATAAGTCCATAATAGAGTCAGGAACTGAACCCATTAGTGCTGGGGAGGCATAAAAATCACTCATATATGTTTTCTTCCCATGCCAGTAATTAATAGATACATTGAGTACATGACTAATACTGGCATTTGAAGTTAAGCTGTCACAGATGGCCTTAACTTGGCCTTAACTCTGCCCTCTCTGTTCTCACACAAGGTCAATGCCGTGATCTTTAACTACTCATTTCCAAAATCATCATTGCTCAGACTTTCACGTGCTGTAACCAGGAGCAAGGGATAGAAACTGATTTTTTGTGGCAGAAAGAAACTCGAGCACTCAGATGCTGGAGTGGTTATTCTCAGCCAATTATTTATAATTTAGAGCTCTTATGTCTTGTGTGTTTGTATTTTCATTTTTCAAGCATTTGAACTCAGTTGTTTCAATGGCTGCAGAAAACTTGCCACATGCAATCTGAGGACTGGTGTCCCTAAAGAAAATTAAGAAATGGCTGGCAATCCAAACAAATTCAGCTGAGGAATTATTAACTCATGTCTCAATTAGTCTCTCATTAACAAGCTGTCCTTGCCTCTCAGTTAGCAGAATTAAGAGAAATCATTAGTTTCTATCAGCTGTGACCATATTTCTCAACATATGCAGACGATATGCAGTTAGTTTAAAGGGAACTCAGCAATATGGAAGTCGGTTTCAAGAGAAAGACATTTTTTTTTCTGGGATATGTGAAAAGGCAGCATCACACATCAGACAGGTCACATTTCCACTGATGGCAGACAAGAAAGTGAGAGAAACATGAAATTTGTGGATCCCAACCCGCGTCTGCAAATTCCCCTTTCCCTGTCCTATTTGACCCCTCTTCCCAGTCCAAGTCCAGTTTGGGAAATCTTCACTCAGGTGGGTGAGAAGTGGAGGGAAGAAGCACTTCAAACATCTCAGGATGAAGCCAAATGCTTTCTCTGTGTGATGTTCATTAGCCCGTCAGCCGAGTGCTCCAAGTGGGAGACTTGCTCTTTTGTTCCTGCTGCAGTGCATCTTCTCTCAGCTGCCGGCACCTTTCCATGGGGGTATCCCATGCACCGGGGCAGCATCTAGAAACCTCAAGGCCAGATACAGGGAGCAGTTTGCTGCCACATCTACGTCCTGGCACAGGAGAACACCACAGGGAATGCTGGATCCCAAAAGTCATTGCTGCCTGGGCCATGGGGAATGCACATGTGATAATCTCAGATCCTTAAGTAATTTGTCTGTACAAAGTCCAATGGGCAATGAAGACCTGAGATTTTAGGCTTTACAGTCCCCTAGACATAACCTCAAATATTTTTTGGAGAGGAGGATTAAGCTCCCAGATCTAGACACTTCTCCTTAAAGTTTCTTCCCCACAGCTTGTCTGCCTGTTTGCCTCCCAGTCCTTGATCTTAGCTGAAGCATCTCAATATCGTCACAGAAACCATAATCAAGAATGCTTCAATCTAAACCAAGATGTCATGGTCTGGTCCTTCATAGGTAGTCTCCAGACGATACCAGTGAGCTTCTTGGAGTATGACAAATACCACTGTAACTTAGCTAGCTGAGAATCCATTTATTTCAATTTACTGCCTGGCTCCTAAATATCAGATACTGTATGACTCTCTTACTTTGTTAGACAGCTTCTCTACTTGACATCCTTCAGTGGGGCTTGCCATAAGGTTATCCAAAAGGCACTCTCTGAGGCTTTCATTTTAATCTTAATTCAGATGGAGAGACAGACAATTGTCTGTGACCCGCTTTGCTGACTGAAGAGACCTGTAGGTACCCTTCACTGTGGAGAGAGGTACAAAGTGAAGATGGGAAAGTAAATAAAGCAGTACACACCTATTGCTCTTCTACAGGCCTGAAAAGTGAATGACACTGGTTTAAAGTTGTAACTGTTGACACTTAGACATTGATCGGGAAATTGTTGTCCACTCAGAGGGGGCAGAGTAACTTCTTATTTGAAAACAGAGCATCAGAATGAGACCTTTCCCTGTGTATAATGAGTTTTGTCTTTGTAGAGCAGCTTGCTGTTTCTGTCCTTAAATATTCTCCTGGCAGATCTGGAAGCCAACAGTATCTTATCCTCCTTTTTGGGGGTCTGATGAATGGCACATCAAACAATCCAGACCAAAGATACACGGTTAAGTATCAGAAGCCAGAAAACGTGATGTGTGCTTCTCAGTGATCTCTAGAAATGAAATAGTCACAAAACCAATCCGAGTCATTGAGGGAGGGACATTGAATTGAATAATACCTGGGAGAGAGCACTGGAATGCTTCCAGCTTGCAAAGCTTCTAGAGCTTGCACATCACGATTGCCAATGGAGACAAAATCTACAAGGGGAATGTAGAAGTCCCAGAGTGGAAGTTGCCCTGGTATGATTTCTGGTGGTGAGCACCACATGCTTGACTCTTAGGACTTGCCACCAGTTTTGATCCTTTCTGCTTCCTTCCTGGGGTATGGTTCTAGCCTCGGCAGTAACCAGATTCAGTTTTGCTTGTTCTGCTGAGAAACTTTGAACTAGGTCTGCTGACTGCTGTGAACAGTAGTTTGGAGAGAAACTAGGCTTGGCTGTGGTAGCAGCCAGCCAGACCTTAGTCACAGCAAAGTGGCAGGTAGTGACTGAAGCCCACAAGAGCAGGATAGTGGAGGAGAAGTTGTTTAGCAGTGGATGTGAGTAGGTCAATGCTGCAGGACTAACAAATCTTTAGGAATATGCTGACTTATAAGCTTGTGATTTTACAATGTCTTTTAGTTCCTCTCATCATTCTCACTTCAAAGAGATTCATGGATTTGTCCTCACAAGCTTCCAGTGAAGGCTTTAGTGTATGCTGCTGTCCTTATTTAGCAGTTGCATCAGGAGAAGCATTTTGTGATGGGAAGTTTTACCTAAGGTCACAAAATCCATTGAAGCCAAGCCCAGAGATAGAACTTGACCTTTCTCCAGCCCTTCAAAATGGTTCCTTAGAGCTATTCCCTGTAGCGTCGGTTCTCAAGGCTGTAAGATTTCACATATTTCAGCCTTGCACTGAAATTTTTCTTAAAGAAGAGAATTCTGGCTAATAACTAAAGTATCTTTTCATCAAGACATGTAGGGCTGAAGACATGGAAGTAATGTAAACATCAGCTACCCAAATTTTTTGCAAATATAGGTACTTATTTAATAAACACTGAGAAAATTATATCCTCATCATAGACCTAGGTTTCTAATTTCAGAGTTCAAGTGCTTATTTCTTTTGGACCAGACAGTAGGAATATTATGGAAAAAAAATCTTCCTGTTTTCAAGGTAGAGACTGATACACTTATGACCAGTATGAAATGACATGGTGATGGATTCAGAGGGCAAGGGAAACTTTTCCATTTGTAACGGTTCCTGTTTCTATGAGTGCTTCCTTCTGTTTCAGTGCAGAATCAAGAGCAGTCCTTAGCTATTGGCACCCCATTTTCTCCATTCCTAAAGTGGAAATGAGAGAGAACTCTCAGAATCTCATGAAAATGTGTTGTGAAAGCTAGATATTTACTACTGTCTATTTTTTCCTGCACCTTACTAAATTCAGAAATTTGGCTGAAATTTCAGAGAAAACAAGCACTTGCATGTTAGTCCTGTCCTAAACCAAAGTGGGGAATGCTGCACTTATTTCTTCATTTTAAAATATATGTTTTTTAAAAATTAGTGCTTTTATATATATATTAGTTTGAAGATGAGAAGTGGAGAAATCTTTCTCTTTCTTCAGTTGGGTGAAACCCATCTCAGCAAGACTGAGCTCAGTTCTCAGCTTTGTGCATCTTTTGACTTTTCTTTTAACACCTGTAGGTGTCATTTCCCCATGTATGAAATCAGAAAAAAAAAAGAATAACCCACCCTTTTCCTCCTTGATGTATTTTATCTCTAAGCTCCTCTGGGCAAACCCTTTCTCTTACTGCAGATATGCTGAGTAGGAAAAGTATGGAGTTGAACCCCCAAACAGACATTTACAACCAAGAGATTTACCTTAGTCCATTAAATAATTAATTTGGCTATATAATTCAAGTGTAAGTCAATGGGAGGAAAAGTCTGTAGTGGATGAACCAGGCTGTAGGAAACATTTTTGTGTGTGTATATATATATATTATAATTTTATATATATCTATATATATAACAGTCTGTCCCAACCCGGTAGCACCACATTTCTCCCAGTCCAAGCTGGCAAGCATGACATAGGCATAACATTTTGAAGATGAAAATGAGTGAGCCAGCAATGAATGTGGAATTAATATGGAGCAGCCTGGCTATACTCTGGACCGATTTTAAGATTTCACCTGGTTTTCACAAAGTTCACAATGTCAAGCCACTCTAGTAGCAAACAGGAGTGACAGAGAGAGAACGTGTCATAACTGTCTGGAAAACCAAGGCCAGATTGCATTTTGTGACCACAACAATTTCTTTTCTAATCACAGAAGAATGCTTCTCCATAGGGCTTTGGTGCTGGTGGGACCCAGTTATTCTTCAGGGATGATGGGAATGGAACATGTTTCAATAGAAGAGGTTCTGAGTGCAGTGATTTCCTGCTGACACACCATTTGCCTCTTGCCACACCGTGACTTATGCAGGGATTTCCACTCATCAGTCCTGTTTTGTTTCACATCCATCTCCGCACGGAGGAGGGATGAATCCCTCTGACAGGCTGATTTTGAATTGCTTCCACAGCCTAAGCTGACACCCAGTTTCGGAGGTGATTTATACAGTAGCTTGGTGGCAGCTTGTTTATAATGCAATATAGTCGAAAATGATTTTGCTTGCATCTTAAAGTGAGCATTCATCCATCAACGCACTCATAGTCAGTCTCCTGGTCCCTACAAGTGCAACTGGAAGGTGTCATTTCTGTTAGCTTTCTCTCCCTTGTTCACATGTGTTTGTTAAAATAATGAATTAAAATTAGTTAGAATACCAGATTTTCAGCTGGTGTAACTCTGAGGAGGCTCATTGCAATGGCATAGACAAGGACCTGGGTCTCTGAATCCTTCTGGAATTACATATCACTTGCTGGGGAAATCACTCAAATCATGTTTTGTAAAGTGTATTAGAGCATCAAGATGCCTCACTTTGGTACTAATTCCTCAGATGTGCTCACAACAAGAGACAGGTAGGTATCTAGACACACAGAGGGATAGTGAAGAAGGACCTGGCTGTCAGAAGTATTAAAACTTCTGCAATTAAACATTTGAGCCTGTACTACATCTGTATGCATTTTTACAGACATTTATTCTTCCTTTCTTCTTTCAAAAAAATATAAAGGCTGAATCAACACATCTGAACATCAAGAGTGTAAAGTTATTTCAAAACCAATCAATATAGCATGTGGCTGTTCTGCAAAGTTTACTGCTCAGTGCAGTTCTTGTTTGCCATTGCTTAAGAGTCAGCCTTACAAATTCAGAGCTTTCAAGTAATTCACGAGCATTTTCAAATTGAGTCACTTCTAGGGGAGCATTGTCATGACAGAACATCATCCAAGCACCAAATGACTTAGAGTTTAAAGAAAATGAGCAAAGGAGATGGATATAAAAAATACAAATTCTCACTTTAAGAGCATGCTGGTCCTCTTCTTGTAGCTGGCCACCAGCTACAAAGAACAGCTACACAAAATATGAACTGGAAGCTGTGCTTTCCCCCATCATTGAACTACACTCAGCACTTCTGTGGGACACCTGCCCTGCACACGCTCATCTCAGCTGGCATGGGATGCGATGGGCTTTCTCTCACCATCACCAAGATCTGTACATGGCACAAAATATCACAAAGTCCCATAACCCTCATGGGGTGTATGACACCCACTGAAGACTGGCTTGACTCTTTTGACTCTGTGGGACCAAGATGCCACTCTAGACTTGTCACTGAGCGCACTGAAACTCCACGTTTTAACTTATTCCTTCAGTTAAATATGTGATGGTCAAAAGCAGAGGGGTGCTTGGACTGCAGGAGATGAGTAAGGGGAAAAAAAAGTGTGGTATTTCAGTGGAAGGAAATTCGGGTTAAAGCAAATTTTTTTTTTGTGACACTTGTGAGATGTTGAAGCCCTGTGGTGAGGCAGGAGCTAATTTGCTGTGCCAGGCTCTAGCAAGGGCAGAATTACATCCTCCAACTGTACAGAGAAGAAAGTCACTTTTCATGCTCGTGCATCAAAGGCTTCAGGCTTCTGTCAGTAAGCTCAGGAGCTCTGGCTCTCTCAGAGAGCTCATTTTGCACACAGAGCTCCCCAGCTGGCACACTGTACCCCCCTCCATTTTTACCTCCACAGGGAAAAATCAGGGGAAGATCCTTGTTGTCCATTTTGAGGAGACCGACACCTCCACCAGTTTGTAAAAAAACCCTGCGCAGACCCCTTCTGAGCAGGAGAGAAGGTCAGTGTTGCTGTCCAGAGGGTTGCTATTTCTTTCTGACTGATGCTGCTCTGCTTGTTTTGAAGATGGGTGGAATTTTATCGTTTTTATCTCTCAAGAAGTTGCCCATCGACACTTACAGAAGGTAGTTTAATCGGTTCTTATTGGCTAGGTAGATAATGCTGTCTGGTGTGTCTGGATGTCTTTAACCAAATAAACTCAGATCTAGTGGAGTATGTGGGTCCCCTCATATTTTCTCACCTCAGTGTTTCTGTATATAAGATTATTAACCCCTTGAATTTATCTGTGTTGTCTGAGGTGGTCGTCCCCAGAGACCTGTTGTAAATTCCCACAGAATTAACACAGAACTGGAAAAATTAAAAAAATGGAAAAAAAGGAAAAGTATCTCTCCACTGAGACACCAAGTGAGCCAGGAAAAGCCGGGAACTCAGATTCAGATGGCTAAAGCTCAGAGTCAGGACAATGTGTGAGAACACACAAAATACTCCAATTGCCTTGGTAAAATGCTGCCAGAATTACAGTGAAAATTAAGTCTTTTTTCTCCTTTGTGGATGCCTGAAAGGGCCATTTCAACTGCAGATGTCGTTTCAGGCTCCCTAACTCATTCTGTCCCTGGTCCCTCTGTGGACACAGCTGGGGGAAAGCTGGGCTCATTCTAGTCCCAGGGGAGAAAGGGCAGTTGTCACTGGGGATTATGTCCACAATAAGACTTTCACAATTATCCCTACCTTCTTATCTCTGCTCGTCCATAAATAACTTGCTTGAAAAATCATTTGTAATTATTCTGCTCCTGGCAGCGAGTGCTATAATTGTTAATCAATCTTCATTTTCATGTGGTGATCTGTACTTGCTTCCTGGCTAATATTTTTAAATTGGTATTTTGTTGTTTTGTAATTATTAATAACAATATTGTTATTTGAGCATGATGATTGTGATTAGGGGTAAATGCAATTTCCCAATGGAAAATTATTACGCTAAAAATACCAGCTTCATACATTTCTATAATTCATGGGGACATCTTTGCAATGAATTCAGAAAACAATACCACAAATTTAAATATAGAACTTATATTCCAGCATTTTGCCAAGCACAAACCTCCTCTAATTTCATAAAATCTGGAGATATAACTAAGTGAGCTGTTTTAAGAACAGTTTATTGGTCATAGTTTGGTATCACTGCTGCTAACTGAATCTTTTTTCTTCTTGAACAAAGTACGTTTCTAAAAGAGGACAACTGTCAGTAAAGAGAGCAGAAAACATGGGTCCACACAGCTTGTGCTCCACCTTCTCTGAATTTGTTTACCACACTCTAGACCACCTCTGCAACACTCTGCATCATGCAGTGACATCTGGTGTCTGGACTACGTACTGCAAATAAACATATAATTAAAGTCCTTGCCTAGGACATCAGGCAAAGAACAGAAAAATGCTCCTGTTTGCATCAAATATACCGTGAAAATGGAGAAATGCTAGTAGCTCAATGCTCTAAATTAACGTTGGCTCCTAATCTTTAAGAGTTTGTGGAAAATACCTCTGGCTCATGGCAGAGACTGTTTCAGTCTCTAATGCTGATACAACTCTAATTCTCAGGGATACCAATGCTTCCCATTTTTGGGGTCAAAATTTCAGGACCTTTGGAAAGCCCATACTTGGGCAAGTCTTTAAAAGGCATTTTGAAGATCCCTTCTATGCTGCAGGAGAAAATATATCTGAAGAGGAAAGGAGAGATGTAATATATGCTTCTCAATGCTATTTAAATATTTAGAAACTAGCAAAGACATCTGGCTGTTCTTAATATTATTGAGTAGTTCTACTGCAGTATTAAACAAAGAAGATGACCCATTTGGGACCTATTGCAGAGACAGCTATACAAGCATACTATGCAGCTTTAGACCTTCTCAAAGGAGTTTGGAATCAAAATGATAAAACTTAATTGGTAGACAAAGTCAGTCAACAGTAGAACATGGTGCATAGAATTAATTCTGTACCATGCATCTGCAGCAGGTAAATGGAAAGGACAGGCAGATTTATTTTATCAGGAATGTCAGCATTTGTGTGAAAGGAGTAAAGTTTACATGATGTATACTGGCAATCACATATGGAAAGTTCTTAGATATACCAGATTTATAATGTCTTTCAAAATTCCCAGGCTCTGAATTGCTATCTGGGCCCATTCCAGAGATCTGATTCACTTGAAGATCATCTTTCTTCTCCCTTCCTTCTAGTTCCACATGTGTGTTTAATATTTTATAACAATTGACTGAGAGCAAGTTTAATATTTCCCTCTGCCACCAGCAGAATATTAAGTTTTCATTAAATGTGTCAATTAGTCAATTCTTTGCTTCATCAATATGCATTTGTCACCAGAGGCATTCACTAAGCCAGAGCAAAACACAATGAGGACAGTAACCGTCTAGAGAGAGTCTTTCAGGCTAGCAGCTGTTTGAGTTTTTTTCAATTCCCCCGTAGGAAGCTTAGACAACATATTAGAGAAATTGGTTAATTAAAACATAATTCCCAGATACACAGCGATAGATACTCAGGCTTGCTGTGTTACTTCTGCTTGTTGGGTTAATAAATCACCGAAATGATAGAATTGTTTTCCTCAGCATGTGTGGAGGTGAAATGATTTTTAGTAGGAGATTTGTTGAGAAATATTGCAGCAGAATACAACTTGCTTTCTTCAAATCCCAGTAACTTCAGTTTCCAGGCACTGAACCTGCCTAAAAGAAATGCTGAATCCCATTCGGTCTTGTGAATGGAGGTAATTGGTTGGCCAGGGGGTGAGGTTTAATTTATTGATCAACTGCCTGTAACAAACTGTGTGATGCTACACTCAGAATTGCCTTTGGTCAGGGAAGGGTGGTCTGGCTTTGTTCACCTACTTTTCATTCAGAAATCTTTCTTAAGAATCCTCAGAATGTATAAATAGTTCTTTATATGGCACTTTAGACATTTAAATAACTGTCATGTTCAATACATCATCTCCAAAGCCGCCCAGAACAAACGGGTAAATATCATGCCTGCCAATTGTTTTACAGATGAGAGAAATGAAGGCTTAGAAGGTAAAGCAAGGACCCTAAAGTTGTCTACCAGTTAAGCCTGAGAGAGGAAGCATCTCATTTTTCTTGCTAAAAGGTAAAATCTCCAAAAATTAATTTTCACAGTAACTATAATTATTAGTGAATGGATTGAGTTGAGCAAAGATTGACACTTTAAAAACATGCAAGGAATGAAATGGACAATACATGTAATTTCTGCAGTTCGTGAAAGTTGGGGGTTTTTTTGTTTTTGTTTTTTTACTTTTAAGCCAAAAATTATGTTTTCATTTAGGAATTGATTATTTTCTTTTAGGAAGAAAAGAAAACAGTCAAAAATAAAACAAAATGCCATATCGCAGTTTTCATCAAAAAGAACATTTTGTTCTTTCTGGCACAGGAACATGTCATTTCATTTAGATTTTGTTAAGAAAAAAAACCCAAAAAACAGAAGAAAATGAAACCTTTCCTATGCCTAAACACCAATGGGCCTCTGAAACAAGATTTCATTATTTCTCTGCTTTTAACAACTCTTGTTCCATCTAAGGGGTTGCTGAATGACAGGTTCAATGTTTGCAGCTCATGGTTGAAACAATAGGCAGTTTTCTTTCTATTGGGAAGTTGTTCTTGTATCAGATTGATGCTTTCCTGACTTTCCCCATTCTGAAATTCAGATGTGCGTAAATTATTTCCAACTCTGTCCTGTCCAGGTAGCAGTTTATAGAGGTGGGTAATTTCAAGTTCCTTCTTCTTTGCTTGCTGATCCCATAATTGCAAGCCACGTATTTTGAGTGTGATGCCCTCCCCAACAACACTCCTGCCCTGGTATGCAGCAAGGGTTGTAATTTATAGATAAAGGTGTTCAGCTGAAAGTTAATATCTGTGAAGGAGCCACCGGATAGCTATTCATCTTGGCACCGACCAAGCATGCAGTTGGGCCTGGCTGGGCCAGCAGCTTGACACTTTATTTTTATAGATGCTACCTAAATTACCTGTCTAGTCCTCTTTCTTCTGGTTCACAAGGCAGCAAGGGCCTGTATTAATTGCATGACCAGAAGCCTTAATAGCCCTGGGCACACCTGCCTGGATTTTATGTTCTTCATCTTTTCTCTGTGGGCCTCAGATCAGTTCTTGGGTATTGACCTAAAAAAAAGTACTGCTCCATCTGATTTTGACCCTTTCTTTCCTCACATCTTTGATTCTGCAAGAAAGTGACTGCATCTTCCCTGTAAAAGGTTAGTAGAAAAGTACTATATTTCCAATCAAGTTTCACAGACACCATGAGAAGAACTATGCTTTTTTGCTTTAAATGTTCCTTGTACTATCTCAATTTGACGATTCCTAGTTCTTATACTGGAAAAAAGAGAACATCTGATCATTAGTCCCTCTTCCTATGTAATTTCTGATTTTATGGGGCTCTACTTTGTGATCTGTATGCATGTAAGTACATATGAATGATCTATGCCTTGCAAGCTGAAGAATCCTAGTCCACTTAGTGGCTCTTTATCTGAAGAACTCTACCTTTCTAAGTTCCCTGCCTTTCATTTCTATGTATTGGACTGTATGCAAGTTGACTGATTAAGAAAATAGTATTGAGTCTGTGTGCACAGTGACATGTAATAGATGCTCCATCCCACGGGTGTGCACCACAAAGCACCCTTTTATCTATTAGCATAAATGATCAAAAGTCACAGAAACTGCAGCCTGCTGAAGGAATAGCACAAGAGGCACTGTAAATACATTAATTGCTGAGCTACTTTACTGATATTATTCTTGAGAGTAGGTTTTTGTCTGGGAATTACTGGACGTGCGTGGCTGTGGCAGGGAGCTGTGCTGATTCTCCGTCAACCTTATTAATTTACAATGATTTTGGAGACATGAGGTTTTTTAATATGTTTGTTTTCACATTATTTTTTTTCCATTCTTCGGAATGATAGATGTAGAACTAATCCCAGAGACTGATGGATGCTGGAGCAATGGAGTGAGAGTTGTTCATTTTGACAGACTTATTCTCAGCTGCTATTTTTCTGAACTCATACTTCGAACCCATCAATTACAAACTGCTCTTCTTGGAGAGCCCAGACGCACTACTGTGAGTCCATACACTCAAGCCATGCATAAGAAGTTGTAAGAGGAGAAAAATGGTCCACAGATGGGCAGTGGCTTTGTGTGGTCAGCAGTTACAGGAACCTCTCAGCAGCCAAGCAAAATGAGCAAGAGCTCATTCACAAAGGTAACCCATTATAAAAAACTCACAATAATGCTACAGATGACTGGTGGACAGGAGACCTTTGAGCATTTGCCCAGACCTACCATATGAAAGATGGCCTCTGATTGTTATTTACTCCTTTCTTGCATTTGGGGGTCACGTTTCTTTTCCTTATAGGCTCTTTTTATTTGTCAGAAGTGTTAATCAACACAGTTTTGGTACCACTTTGTTTTTATATACCCTTTGCCTGCAGTTTGATAAGGTCTGTGGTTGGCAATGGTTGTTACAGGCTGAGTGTTGGGAGAATGGCCAATGTGGAGCCTTCATCTTGAGTATGCATAGGTCTGGGGGAGGCATTTTGGAATTGCACCTTGCTATACAGAGTTTCAGAAAAACAGCAAAAGTCTTTCCAAAATGAGGGAAATTAGCAAATAGTTTTGTTGGGGTTAGGTAACATTTTCCAAAACGATGAGAAGCTTTATTTCCATGTTGTACAACTAAACCTTTGCAGTGCTTCATTTCGAAACGGCAACATTTTCATGAGCAAATTGACTGAAAGAAAATAAAAAAGAAAAATAAATAAATAAATTAAGAGAGAGAAAGAAAGAAAGAAGCAAAAGGTTAAACGAGGAGAAGAAGAAAAGTTTGAAAGAGGATTGAATAACCTGAAACAGAAAGTTTGGCTGTGGATGAATCAAAAATTAAAGAAAGACAAATCAGGTAGTTAACCTGTCCACTGTCACTTATTCTCCATGAGACTCAGTGAATTGCCCGTTCTCCTCTCCTATTTCAGCTGTCATGCCCCCATGTCTGCATTATCTTATATTCTTGGCCAAGGACCATGACTTTGTACCCATTCCAGCATGGTAGTGTGAGGACCTGGAGCAGGACAGAGAAGGTAGTCTCCTACCAATCAAGGCCCTGTGCATGATTTTGAGCTACAAACTTCTGGCTCCAGCCCAGCACCAACCTTTCTCCCCATTGTAACTCAGTGCGCTGTTAAAGCATCTGATATCTGATATCAGCATATGATATGGCATTTGACACTGGGACTTCAGGAAACTGAGGAGCATTTCCAGCTCTTCCTCATTCTCAAAAAGAAGTGCTAAGATTCTAGTAAGGATATTGCAAGGTTAGGAGAAATAGGCCATGGAAGAGCTGGATTTAGGTCTGGAAGTCTGGAGAAAGAGTCGTAGCTTAATTCTTAAAACAGGACACATAGAGCATTTTGGAAGATTCCCCCAGATCCATCAGCAGAAAAAGCTCTTAAAATGTTAATACGCTGGTGTTTTCTCCTTGTCAATGTGGCTTTGCTAAAACCAAGCAAGGGGCGTGGATCTCCATCTGCAGCGTATAATAAGGGGGTGTTGTACATCGGACAAACAATATGATTTATATCCAAAAGAAGAGAGATGCCACAGATCCTCGTGCTCTCAGGGACTCTAATTTATTGCCTAATTAAACACTTGTTGCCAAATTGTCCATCCTGTCATTTTTAATTCCTGGTCTAATATTCCAGACAACAGAACACTTAAGGAGGCTACCTTCTACAAGTGAGGCTTAAATGAAGAAAGATGTTAATGTGTGTTGCCTAATCAAAGTCAATAGTCTATCAGGAGCAATTATTCTTTAGCAGCTCTGTTCTTCTGGCACCCTGCAATGTGTGTAAATCTGCCCAAGTCTGTTGACACCTTTTCCCTTCACTGGAGAGGCAGAAGGTGAGGCCAGCTTCTCAAAACTGAGCAAAACCCTTGGGAAGATGTCCAGGCGACAGGGACAAACACAATGTGTTTTTATTTATCCTAAAACTAGATTTGTTCCTTTCAACAAGTCTTGTTGAGAATGAATGCCAAGGGGTCCTGTGGAAAGGGAGATCTTAGGAGCACTCCCCCAGCTCAGAGGCCTCCTGGAGATACTTGATCCTGCCCATCAGCTCTATGCCAGTTCTTAGATACTTTGAGGTGTGTCATCATATCACAACAGACACCTATCATGACTGGCTGAAGCAGGCCACATGTCTCCACTCCTATAATGTTTAGACACATAACACACTTACAGACCCTTGTGTTTGTTTAGACACCTGTTTTATAAGACTCAATGTGAATTCTGTTTAGATACTTAGCATCAAAAAAAAGTGTTTTCTCAATTGTACCCCTTTTCCCTGATCCTGTTTCTGTCTTGACTATATAGGACAAACATTTCAGATTAGGATGTTCTACTGGCTATTCTGAAAAGTCCATATATAGCTATGGCACAATGGAGACTTCACTTTAGCTGACCTTACTGTAATAGAGACGGTTCTTCCCAATGCAGTCTTTGTCCAACCCTTTGTCTTCTCTGTTTTAGTGCGAGCGCCTCTGTTTACAATGAGAAGCTTATGAAACAAGGCTTGACTTGTTTACCTTGGGGACAACAAGATGCTATTGAATGAAAAATAGATTTTCGCAGGGAATTAGTTTTACCTTTTCTCCTTTGCTGGGCCAATAAAAAAAAAATAAAAAAAATTCTCTCCCCTCAGTCCTGAAGAGCTCATCCAGCAGGCTACAGAGAGAAACCAACTCTAAGGACTTGCAGAGGCGTTAACTGGAGAATTATAGAGGACAAGGTGAAAGAAGAGATGCCGTGGGATTGGAGCTGTAATAATCAGAGGAAAGACACTGTGTGACTTTGCAGGAACCCTTCTCTCTGTTTGGGCCAACTTGCCATTTGTTGCAGGTGCAGTAGCTGAGGACTGTTGTACGGATGGAAGCAACATTTGATTGAGTCGCTGCCTGTGGGTCCAAACAAGCCTTCTTGTAAATGTGTTCCACAAGACATCTGTGAAGTTCAGATGTTTCCTCCTCACTTCTGCGTGATTGTTGCTCACAGATGCAATGAACAGACACAGCGTTCCAGCCCTACCATGTACGGATGAATGCAAGAGTTTCTCTTTTAGGATTTACTTCCCACTCTATTGCTCCACAACAGTTTGAATCCCTTGGCCTTCAAGATACGCTGTAAAACTTAGTTCCAGCCAGACTCTGGAATGAATTTTTATAGATGTAAGAATGAGAGTTTTGCATACTTTATGTGTTTGCAAAAGGTACAGAGACAGTGTGAGCATAGTACCACCTCCAGGAACTTGGCAAGACTTACTTGCAGGAGTAATTAGCTGATATCCAGACTTAATAGCTCAGGTGCAGTGCTGTGTGCTGACACAGCTTTGCTACTTCCAGTCTGGAGGTAATAGACCAGATCTTTCTCGGCGTCCTTTGGATCCCCAAGCTTAGACGTCTTTGCATTGAAAGCTATTGAGCAGTAAAGATCTCTTCTATCTTCTTTTTTTGGTACATGAGGCTGTAGGAAGTATCATACTGGACTTAGATTAATGCTGGTTTTGTGCTATGCCCTGTCTCTCATATTAGAGAATAAAGTATAAGAATCAGAGATACAGATTTCCTCCTAGTCTCTAAACTAGGGACTAACCTCATTTATACTCCTGATTCATGGACATTAAGGATGATGGTTTTCATGCAGTAATTGGGAGACTCCTGGAGTACCTCCCAGAGCACCGCAAAGACAACAAAGAAATTTATACCTATTGTTCGTAAATCCACTTAAAGGAATCTGTGATCTCTACTGATAATGTTGGGAGAATCTGCACACTGCAAGAAGTCTGAAAGGACCTTCTGGAACTCTTCCTCCTGACTGAAAAGTGTCACTGCATGATTCTCCACTCAAAAACTGGCTTCACTCAGAGAGTCTAAAAGTTGGAGGAAGGCTGAGGAGAGCAGCCCTTGCCATAATGTGAGGACAGGGTTATAAATGGCTGGGAGAAGGCAGCAGATAAGAGCAAAGGAAGGAAGAACATCCTCAGAGTGTGAAAGGAGTTTAAAAGATGTGTAGACATGATGCTTAAGGACATGGTGGTGGACTTCACAGTGTTAGGTTTACGGTTGGACTCGATGATCTTAAGGGTCTTTCCCAACCGCAATGATTCTATGATACTACAGAGAGAAGCTGGTCGGCAGTTCATCTTCAGTGCATGGTGCTCTGTCTGCAGTTGGGCATCCTTCTCTGAGGCCCCTTGGGTGGCTGAAGCTTGTCTCTCCCTCTCTGACTCATGGTCATCCCCCACCTGAGGAACAGCCACAGGGTTAAGCTCACGTCTTCTCTGCTGGCCTCAGGTCCAATACCTAAACTGGTTAAGGCAAGAGGGGCCTGGGAGAAAGGTATGAGTGTCAGTCCAGGGATAGAAATGGATGTTGCCATACGTAAAACTTTAGAGCATGAGCTAAAGAACTAAAATTTGGTAGCTGGATATTAAAAAAAGTCCTATCCCTTAGACGTGGTAGGGAAAATCCTTTCACGTGCACTTACAAGTGGATGCCCTATATAAGCAGGAGAAGAATCGAAGGCTATAAATCTAGACTGGGTTTGGCTCTGGATTTCTCAGCTTTAGCAAATTCTCAGTGAGATCTCCTTTTACACTTGTGAGCAGTGTTAGACGAGGTCCCCGGTTCAAGAAACAGTCTCTTCATCAGTCTCCTATGGAAGGAAAGCAGGTTTTCTCGCAAAGTTACAGCATGCCTGTGGATTCATAGGAAATTCCAACTTTACTTGAAAGCCACATTTGGGAAAGCACCAGCTTGTTTCCCAGCAGCACTGACGGGGTGTGAGCAGTCATTTGAACCTAGTCTGACAAGTGGAGGAGAGCAGCTTTTCAGCCCCAAACCCCATTCCTCTGCAATTACTGACACGACAGCTCTGTGATTATTGAGATGATGGCTAAAACCCATTATGCCATGAAAATGCCACTCATCACGCTCTACCAACTCCAATTTTGTGCCTTGTTCTCAGAGGCACGATGTACCAGGGTGCATCTCTGTTGTGAAGAGCAAACAGTGCCATTACCTCCTGGGTAACAATGAGAAGAAAACGAATAGAGGCTGAAATATGAAGTGCCATTATAGGAAATTGGTTCACTATTAGCCTGTATTTGCTAGTGCAGTTACAGAGCTCAGCTCTGTATAAAAACACACACACACACAAAAAAAGAAAACCAGAAACACAGTTTGTGGCTCAAATTTCAGATGCACACTGTCAGCCTTTAGTACCTGTGTAATTGTCAGTGGAGTCTGTGTGGACCTCCAGCTTTGGACTTCCTTAGCAATAACTTGCCTGATCTGGAGGCAGTAGGTTGACTTTGATTTATGTGACTCTGGTTCAATTCTTAACTTTGTAAAATAAACATTTTGTCTGCGGAGCTGAAAAGAAGCTACCTGTTTCCATCAGAAGTTTTTTTTGGGACAAAGAGTATTTCTCACTGTGTACCTAGCACAATAAGCATTGATGTCAGATGGAGTCTTGCTTTAATACAGTAATTAATGAAACAGTAACGATATTTCCTTTGTGCTAAGATCCATGAGCAGGTTTCCGTGGCAACAGTCCATGCACAAGCTTCTTGCCTGTAGCAAATGTGAAGTTATTTGAATCATTTAAATTATTCTAAAGAAAGAGGACTGGTGTAACTCGAATTAGCTCAGATTTACTGCAAGGCAAAAGTATACACAAGGGCAGTTACCTCAGGTCTGTTGATGCACAGAAACTTTTCACCCTGCATTAACTCACTGGTGTGTTTGAACCCTCCAAGCTACCATAGGAGCTTTTATCTCAGCAATGTATGTATTTTCACTACATTTACATTTTCTCTCTCTAGCCATTTTCTGTCAACAGAATCCACGCTCATTTTATACTAGGATTGCAGTCTGTATCAGATCTTCATCTTTATACTCCTGAGAGGGAAGAAGAACATATTCTTGCCTAGCTTCTTCAGCAGCTATAATGAGTGAGAAGACAAACCCCGGGCTGGGTAAGAGGCAGAATAAACAGCAGGAGGAACGCTCTGCTGTTTCATCATCTCTTTGCTTCTCTGGGAACCGAGGTCTCCCCTAGAAATAAAATCATACTGACTCCAGGTTGCCAGGGTGGAACAGGTCACTTGGGTCCTAGGCTCAAAAGCATGCTGGGTATATGAAGACTCAGGCAATTAAGTAGGTTTGCTTAATTTGAATGTGTGGAGGGAGAAGGAAAATAGCCAAATTATTTGATATTTACAGGTGAAAAATGGATGGAATAGGAGAGCTGCCCATTTTTGTTGTCCTACTGTAAGGTCAAAGAAGGACGGGGGACATGGGATCCAATGCAGCATGGTCCTTTTTGGCTGCTGATTCCCCTATGTGTCTTCTGCCAAAAGAGATGTTCCTTGGGAGCAGATGGTGAGGCAGTTCTAAAAGAGAAAGTTTGGGATGGGGAGAATTATTCCAGACCAAAGCTTTTTATAATTTATTTGCTGTATCAGTGAGTTCTTTCATAGCCAGAGAGGCAAAGAAGCAAATGGCTTCTGGAGAAAAAGTATTAATTATAATGCGGATCTTTTAGGCATGTTCTTTCTAATGCAAGAGAAAGTGCCTCAGCAGATCAAGAGACAGACAATATCAATAATCACTTTATTTCCCTTCCAGTGGGAAATTCTGAATACATCACAGTGAATTCATCTTTAAAAGGCTTCACTACCAATTTTTGAGAAAAAAAACCCAGCAAATATTTCCTTCCACTATTTTTTTCTTGTATTCATCCAGCATCATAGCCTAGAACTGCTGCTTTGCTCTATGTATAAGGCCTGTATGGACCTGATTCTTTGGGCAAATCTGTACTGCAGGGATGTGAAACATACTGAACTAATTGGAACATCAACAAAATTAACGATCAGGACCTGGTCTGGCATGGAATATTAGACTTGGATAATCTAATATTATCAGGTGGTATCTAACATGAAAATATAGGTTTAACACCTTGGTGATTTGGTGGAAGAAGGTTCTTGGCCTCTCTGAAATGTAAGGAGATCTGCAGCTAAGTATTGACTTTAAAGCTAGACTTAGTAGAGATCATAGTGAGGCTTTTGAGAATATCAGTTGGTTTCTAATCTGTGAACCACGGATGCCTTACACTACTGTTGTTCCAATGTTTCAGCTCAGATGACTCCTAAAGACAAGACATAGGGCTAGAAGGAGCGTGGAACCAAACTATTGACTCATTCTTCACCCACACAAAGTGTGGCCCGCTAAATATAGGCCTGGAAAAGGTCCACATGGCAAAGTCCCTGAAGAAAAGAGAAAGCCGAATTATTCAAAAGCTCCTGCATTCTTTGTTTTTCAGGTCTAAAAATACTTTTGTATATGAGACTTCAAGCCGCTTTTTGTGCTAAATGCATAAATGGCAATCTCACTGCACTACACACATTATTTCACTAAAATAAATATTGTTGCCTTTAATATTTAAAGAGATTTTTGAAACAGTCACAGAGGATGAAAAATACAAGCCAGCAAAAACAGTCTTTGTCTCGGAGCCCTACAGAGGCGTATTTCAACTCTCCTGCTTTAATTTCTTTAGCTCTCAAGGAATTCCAAGGTCTCTGAAATGCCATGCTGGGCAGGGAAAACAGAGCTGTTGTCCCCAGGGCTTCTGTGGCTCTTTATTATTCATGATCACAGGATTTTTTGTTCGGTGTATGCCGAGGAACTGCTTCATGTACTCCTCAAAGCTGTTGAACTAGCAAAGGCGCTAAATCCCCTGTATCCCAAACACCAGCAGGCGCTGTCTATTCCTTAAGGTAGGACAGGGGACATGGGACTTCCGTCATTCTGTCCGTGTCACCAGAGCAGAGTTCAGCATCTGTAGAAGTTAATCGGAACTTTTGCTGTTGGCTTTACTGGGATGAGGAGAATTAGCATGAGCAAAGAGATTCTTGTCCTTCATAGACTGATTTCAGATGAGTTTACTTGTCTTCACCCCATCCCAGAACTGTGTGGCTCATCCTGCTAGACCTGTAACAACTGAGCTTGTCCCTCTGTGATGCTGAGGAGACAGCCAGGGTGCCATGTAGCAAGCAGCAAGCCTGTACTCCAAACATCTCTTCCCTGAAACACTCAAATTTTACATGTGTCAAATTATACAGATAGATAATAAACTTAGAAAGTTGTGAGGGAAGCTTGTGGGTGAATTCTCAAGCAGGCCAAATCCAGAGTGATACTGAATGTAACTGGTCACAGCTGCTGGGACCAGAATTGCTAGCAAAAAAGCAGCTCCCAGTTCTCTGTTGTTTGCCCCTAGTTCCTTAAATATTGCAAATAGTAAAGGGAGGGAGAGATAAGCCATTGCTGATTTACTCATTGATGACCCTGGTGATGGGTCTGGAGGACAAGGATGATGATGAGCGGCTGAGGGAACTGGGGTTGTTCAGCCTGGAGAAAAGAATGTTGAGGGGGGACCGTATCTCTCTCTACAACTCCCTGAAAGGAGGGTGAAGTGGCGGTTGGTCTCTTCTCCCAAGTAACAAGGAATAGGACAAGAGGAAATGTCCTCAAGTTGTGCCAGGGGAGATTTAGGATGCATATTAGAGAAAATTTCTTCACTAAAAGGGTTGTCAAGCTTTGGAGCAGGCTGCCCAGGGAAGTGCCAGAGTTGCCATTCCTGGAGGTATTTAAAAGCCACATAGATGTGGTGATGAGGGACATGTTTACTTGGCAGTGCTTGGTTAGTGGGAACTTGGCAGTGCTAGGACAATGGTTGGACTCAATGATCTTAAAGGTCTTTTCCAACCTAAGCAATTCTGTGATTCTGAACAGGTGAACTATGAGAGCTTCTGCTGTCAGAAAAATGATGTATTACTTAGGAGATAAGTAAAATTAGGAGTACCTACATGGCTCAAATGCACAGATGCATACACACGTCTGCACGTGTACTTGGCCATTTTTGAATTCTGCATTTCTGGATTAATATTCTGGGATCTGATTTTTCTGTTGGACTTATCCCAAGGTAACACTGGAGTCACACCGTGATGAATCAGATCCTTTCAGTGCACAACATGCACACGTAAATATAATGCAGGCAACACAGTCAGTGAACTCAGGGCTGCATCACAATGTCCATTTAAAGCAGAATTCAAACTCTTTTGCTTCCTCAGTTTGTTTCCCAATTATTGCATTTCATTTTAACAGTGATTATGCATATTCCCCACATCTGGCACTATTGTCCTTCCCAAGGATCATTTCTTACTGCCCTTTCCCATTTAACTGGAGAATTTCCACTCTGTTGAGCAGAGGAAGGATTGTTAAAAAAGGCTCATTTGGGGACTGGTCTCCTCCTTTATTTTCTATGAACTTACACTCTCACAAAGTCTTATGTTACAAGCAGTCAGAGAAAAGAGGATTGAAAGGCTCCTGGCAAGGTTATCTACTCCAGCTGCCTGCTTTGGGGCAGGGTAGACTACGGACCATTTAACCACTCTTCTATGGAAATTTCTCAGAGAGTTTCATCAGATGGGGCCAACAGAGCCAAGCACACACTCCAGAAAACATCCCAGTGAGATTTTAACTGAAAAACTCCTCTTCTTCCTCAACTCCTTGTAGATGCTTCATGCTGCTCGGAGATCACACATACCCAGGACCCTTCTTGGGCACTGAGCTCAGCAGGCAGAGGGTGGCCTCATCACTGGACTGTCTTGCTGCCCAAAACAGGACAGTTGCATCCAAACAGCCTGTTGGGAAGGGCCCCTGCCTTATGCCAGTGCTTCAGTTTTGAGCAGAAGTTGTGCGGGGCAGTGTCAGCTACTCCAGGCTACAACAGTGCCAGGGATGATGTAGTGGTTTAGCAGAATAGATAATTAAGTTTGAGTGCTTAACGGTGTCCCTGCCACTGTTTATTGCAAGTATAGGTCCAGCTTTGGAGTTTTCCTTCACTACAGGCTGAGCTGTCTGATCTTGGTCTGCATATCATCCCTGGAAGCAGTGCTGAGCAAACCCGTGTTAAGTCAGTGTGTGGCTGGGAAACGCTTGGGTTTGGTGACTTCTCAGCTAATTTAAGTTGTAAAATCTTAGTTTTCTTTTAAGTTCTGATCGCATTTTGCTGATCTGAGTTTGCTGTGGAGCAAAGGAGAGGTGCTCACTACAGAGCACCACCCAGAAGGAAATTCTGTGGGTTAAAAAGGATGTTATTTCTTGGGACAGAGGTGGTTGTCTCTGCCCTGTACGATGGTGCGGCACAGGGTCCAAGCTGGTTGAATTGCAAGGAAATACCTGATGTTGACTGGAACTCTTTGGGTCCGGGATGTCCAGGCTGTATGTCTTGTGCTGCTGCAGCAGCCTCCAAGCACTAGCATGCAGGGTGCATACTGAAAGCACTTCTTGGTTCTTGCTCTATTACTATTTATAGAGCAGGCATGTCCCCTTCTCCTTGCTGTTCTTCTGCTGCCACGAAACGATGCCAGAGAGGGCTGGTTATTAAGAATCTACTTCCCAGCTTTGCTCTCCCAGTCTTCGCCTTTCCTGCTAGGGGGGCCTCTGCTCTTGGTGAAATTATGCAATTAAATCTCCTCAGCCATCTCCTTACCGGCCTCTTGGTGGTAGTCTTAACACAGCCTATTCACCGCCTGCCTTTAACTAAAGGCATAGATCTCCACCCTGCTCTAGAAGTAGCGTTTTTAAGTAGATACTAAATATATACAAAGTTTATGGACACAAAGCGAGATTTTTAAGGGATTTGCCAAAAATACAGAAGCTGTGCATCGCTGATCCATGCCGACCCACTTCAGGGCTTCACCTGTTGCATGAAGCCCGGCGCTGAGATCTGTCAGATATCCCTGAAGCACAGATGTTGGGATCCAGTCCGTACAGCGAGGCAACAAAGGCAAAAAGAATAGGCAGGTTGTCATTTGCATACTTAGCACTTTGTTTAGTGCCAGGCAAAAAAAAAAAAAAGAAAAAAAAAAGAGTGTTTTGCCACACTGCTGTCAGGAACATTCTCTGATGAATACAGGGGCAGGTTTAATTCCGCATCTCCTTTCTACCGAATGGCCAAGGAACAGCCTAATGGTGCAGAGGAAACACCGTGTGGAGTCCGAGGAATCCCGAGTGCATGAGATTTGTTAGAGCCTTCCTGCAAACATCCATCCTGTGTGCTGAAACAGGGTTAAGACCTAGGTATATATTTATAAAATCCCCGAGAAGCATTTAGATCAGGGTGAAAATAAGGATGGGTTCAACTAGTGGTTAGAGTCAAAGTCTGAGCATGGGATCTAATCTTGTGTTAAGAACAACTTAAAACACCTGCCCCAAGATCAGCTCTTGATCAACAGGAAGCCACTGGCAGACAAAACTGACCTCAATGTCTGGATTGGAATAAGTAGGATTATGCTTTGCGAGTTACTCAAACTGACTTAATCTTCCCACTGCCGACCACCCATGAGCACGGATTGGCTTGCAGTTCTCCAAGGTGCCTGCCTTGGCCACTCAAACTGCTACAGCTTCTGCTGTGCAATGAGTTGAATGAAGGCTTTTCCAAAGCAGAAAATAGTTACTAAGGAGATAATACATATAACGATATACAAAGACATGAATATAAATATATATAAAGATATTTGTTAAACACATACTATATGCTGAAGATATTTTTTATGGCTGCATTTAGGCTGGGGGAATTGCTGCCCCTTTTGATTCAGGCTGAGCAGGTATGAAGCTGGATGGCCTTTAATGCAGGGTTACTCTGGCAGTTCATATGTTCCTGTGGTAACAGCTCTTTTGGTAGATTTCAGTTTCTCCCCGTATTCCAGAAAGTCCCTTTTTACAGGTAAGGTAACGCTGGATGAGGGTCAACAGCTTTTATACTGGTGTCATATATTCTAAGCTGTCAGATTCCCCAAGATTTCCCAGAGACGGAACTCAGTTTTCCCATTTTGAGGTCTTGGGGAATAATTTCACACAAGGTAACCTTTCCCATTTACCCTGTGAAGAAGAATAAAAAGACAAGGAGGACATAAGAGAGAAAGGAAGAAAGCCAGACATGACCATCATGAGATAAAGACTTCACAATCACAGAATTAGAAGCAAATGGCATTAGAAATACACTACAGAGTTATGTCCAACACCTTCTTTTTTCCTACTAGCCCCATCAGGTAACAGTTTAAACTAAGATAAGTGGTTCTCATATCCTTTGCCATTCTCTGAGACCACTAAAATAGAAAGCTTCCAACACCTGCTGCAAGCATATTAATAATCAGATAAAAAATTAATGCCTACAAATCCTGAGAGTTAACTCTCCCCTTCAGCCATTCTCAATTAATAAAAAAGAAGAATGCCTGCATGAAGGAAACAGGACCTAAATATCTGCCCCAGGAGGTCCCTTTAGAGATCGTAATTGCTGGCAGGGCAATGATTAGGACATGGGGATTTTGCTGGCTCTTTAATGAAGCATGCAGTGCCGTGTGTGTAAACACTACCCCTGTCACTACTAGTGCTATGAGGTTTGCAAAGGGGCTACAAAGTCCCTCCTTCTTTGGACATTGAAGGATAGGCCACCTCAGTGGCCCAAGCATCTGTACAGGAGCCAGGAGACCTTATTTCAGTCCCCGTTTTTGTCACTGCCTGGGTCAAGTTGGCCACTTGTCACAGAGTCACAGAATCACAAAATGGTAGGGGTTGGAAGGGACCTCTGGAGATCATCTAGTCCAACCCCCCTGCCAAAGCAGGGTCACCCAGAGCAGGCTGGACAGGAACGTGTCCAGGCAGGTTTTGAATATCTCCAGAGAAGGAGACTCCACAGCCTCTCTGGGCAGCCTGTTCCAGGGCCCTGCCACCCTCACAGTAAAGATATTTTTTCTCATGTTGAGATAGAATTTCCCATGTTCCAGCTTGTGCCCGTTGACCTCTTGTCCTGTTGCTGGGCACCACTGAAAAGAGTTTGACCCCATCCTCTTTACACCTGCCCTTTAGATATTGATAAGCATCGATGAGTTGTCATCCCACTGATCATCGATCATTTGTCATCTCATGTTTGCACCTCAGTTTCCCTTACTGTAAATGCCTTTAGTAGGACATAATTTTCTGTAAATGTCTTGAGTAGAACAGATTAAAACCGCTCTCTCTGTCTGAGGTTTCACCTCCATTATTTATCATAATCTAAAAAAGTCAATTTTTTTGCTGGTCTCCTATTATTCCTTCAATTTGTCACCCTTTTCGAGCTTAGACTTTAAACCTGCAGCATTTTCGCTTGAGACGTGCTGCCCCTCAACACTCCTGGCTTTACCCTTGCAAGGGTAAAGGGGCCTCACTGGGACTGGAGAAAGGCTTTTTTTCAAAACTGGATGTGAGCAATGTGGGGACAGGATGAGATTCAGCGACTTTTTGCATGCCCAGCTAGGCTTCTGTAGAAATGAAAAGAGTTGATCACGCTTTTCCCCTAACTCTCTCTCTCTCTTCACTTTTTTTTTTTCTGCTGGAACCTTGGAGCTCCAGGAAATGGGTGCCATTATGTGCTCCAGGTGATTTACAGTGGCAGAAACGGAGCAAACTGCCCATTAAGGGTAACAATTGCTAGAATAACAGAATCCAAATATTATCTTGCTCAAGTAGCTGCTATCCCTCACTTTGTGGCAGGGGCAATGTGAATAAGTCCCTGCAGACATCAGGCAGCCTTCCTTCTGCGTGGGTTGCAGAGATTGTGGCAGAAGGGAGCTGTCAGGGAGGTCCTGGGCTGCCTTGTGATGCTGCTGGCAGTTGGTTAAGGAATTACTGTAGTTCAGGATTTTTTATTTGTTTGTTTGTTTGCTCTGTATTCATTTTTGGCTTCAATAGCAAGAATTTAACATGAAGCCCCATTCTGAGAAAAGTATTATCTCCCATTTAGCTCATCTTGGCTGGGAAAGATAGTCTTGGAAGGGTCTGTCTGCACTGGACACTCTTCAAGTACTGGAGGTTTAGATGACTGAAAAGCTTACTGAGGCTAGGTACAGCTCTGCCAGCAAGGTAGGGCACCTAAACACTTCAACACTATTTTATTTTATTATTCCTGTTGCTCCATTTTTCGTGTGAGCTCAGCTTTCTATAGATTTCTGTCGTGAGGGCTAGCTCTTGTGTGGACTCTAATATATCCTAACAGTTGCGCTCACAGTTTACTTTTTTCTACAATGCAGGAGTTAATAAGGACTTTTTCCTCTACCTGGCTGCTTATTTGCATGAAACTTGTAAGATATTATCTTTGAAGGCTCCTTCCCTGTGCCCAACTTAGTCTATCAAGGAGTGCAGTGATAGGAGGAGAGGTAATGGTTTTTAACTGAAAAAGGGGAGATTTAGTTTAAATATCAGAAATAAATTCTTTGCTCTGAGGGTGGTGAGACACTGGAACAGGTTGCCCAGAGAAGCTGTGGCTGCCCCATCCCTGGAGGTGTTCAAGACCAGG
>JAOXJK010000012.1:156434231-156476871 GCA_025774025.1 Xenus cinereus
CATGGCAGGGGGGTTGGAACTCAATGATCTTTAAGGTCCCTTCCAACTCTAACCATTCTATGATTCTATGATTCTACATACTTTAAAACAGTCTAGCTTTTTCTTGAACAAAATTTGTGGAGGTACAAAATGCATGACTCCTTTAGCAAGGGGTGGTTGAGAAATAGTGTTCTCCTGCCTTCGTGACACCACAAAGCAAACAAGAGACAAAAGTATGAAATAAATTTCAATATAACTAGTTTGTGATTTAGACCGGAGCTCGTGGAGGGTTATGACTTAATGTGCTTGATATTATGCTGAATATCACTGCTGATTCCCATTTCTTTCCCTTTCACTACTACAACCAACTATAATAAAAAAAATGGAAGGTTTGCACAGTGATAGTTTGAGCTGGAAACCAGGACAAGGTGGGGTGCAGGAGAGACAACTAAGTTCTGCCTCTCTTATCAAATCCAGGCTCCTACTCGATGCTGTTCTTAGAGTATCAGCAACAAGAATATCGAGCGAGCTGAAGCTTCTGTAACTGTGATAACTGTTTTGTTCATTGGTCCTCTGAGATCCCTCACTGGAAAACACTAGGTGTGTTTATCCTATTTTAAATCTATGGGAAGAAATTTTTCCGAGCATTAAAATGGTGAAAAAAATAAATATTTATAATGTACTCATCCTCTTTTCCAGGCCCTTCAGGACATGGCCTGCTTTTCACGCCTATGATGCTACCTTAGACTTTGGACGTTGAAATAAAGACTGTATGTTGGATGCTGGCGCACTCAGCTTGAACGACTGATCAAGCTTATTTGCCTCCTGCCTAGAAACCTATCAAAAAATGCCAAGAATTAAACTATGGGATTAGGAAGCCTGCCATTTCTAAGATTTGTGGCAGTAGCAATTGACTTAATGCCTTGGCGGGGAACGGGCTGTGCACGGATTCACTCATGTGGCTTCTCTAATTGTTTGTCAGGGAAAGGATTGCCTCAAATCCTTGTGAAAACTGGATAGAGTATCACAATGGACCTGAGCTTTAGATTAAATCTGTGCCAAGCTCAGGAATGCTTTACCACCAGTTACTGATTGTTGGATGCTTCTCATGCCTACGATGTTGTACCAGGATCAATTTACTACTCCTCATACTACATTTGTGACATATTTGACCGCAATTTTTGGGAACCCCTTTCCCAAGGGAAAGGGAACTACCTTTCCAGAGGTAGCAGAGCAGAGAGGTGTAAGGTAAGGAAATATTAGGTTTAGCTGTCAGACACCCGCCATTGATGCGATCCACAGCCCTGGGTTGGGGATTTAACTGAATTTCTTGCTAGGCCTTCTTAGCACAAAGTACTGCTTATCAGTTTTTCATGGCAGCACTACAGAGTTCCTTTGGTCAATGTGATTAGGAGGACACTGGCTAGGTGGAGCTTGACGTGTTGATATCTATGAAGCTGGGTCACACAATAAATTAGTTGTGTCATTAAAATGGGAGGAGATACTCCGAAACCCTATCTACCTCTCTTCAGTCTTCTGCTTTCTTCTGCTCATCTTATGCTCCCCATGGACATCTCAGGCCAGCCTTACTGTTACCTTAGATTTAACCAGGGCTAGTTAGAAAAGGACATTATGTCTACAATTCCTCAGAGAAACTTTTGCGCGGAGCTGACAAAGACACCATGTGTTTGATGGGACTTAGACAGTCTACTGGAAAAGTGGGAGGTAGTTAATTGAGATGTTATTCTGCCCTGTCAAACAGCTCTATTAAGACCACATCTAAATTTATAGGGTAGATATAAGAAGATAGCCTGCCCCTCTGCCTAGGATAGGGCTATGTAAAGAGATTGACAAAGCTGAGCAGCAAGACAACACCATGAGTATGGATGTGGCTGCTATAATTGGCAGATATTTCAGGCATCAACCCACCACTCATAATGAGGATGGTGTGTTTCTTTCTGTGAGACTATCTTACAAGGAAATAATTTTTGATTGCTTATATTTGGCCTCCTGAGTTTAATTCTACAGCAGAACCTCAGTAGATAAAAGCTAGTGCAGTCTCACTGCAATGTTGCTTTACACCAACAGTGGCATAGCCCTTTGCGCATGTCCTCAGGGAGATATTTCTCTAAAGACAATAGTGTTCCCTGCCCTCAAGGTTACTGTGAGGTGGAAATCACTGATTACAAAATCCTTTGATGCTGTGTGGTGGAATAGACACGGCCTGATTATGTACTACTTACTGTACCTTACATCCTTTCTGTCTTGACCTGGCACTTTTTACTTTTTCTCGTAAAAGGAATAGCTGAAGAATGGGGTGAATAGTGGGCTTGGGGGAGGTGGGGCGATAAATCAGATCAAAGTGAAGCAGAAGTGGACTTTAATAAATTATTTCAGTGAAAACCACAGTAGGAAAGTTTGTTTTGTGATATATGTGCCCACTGTAGCCAGACCTCCCTGTACATGACTGTAGATACACCAATCAATTTCCATTAATTTAATCTCTTTCCTGCAGAAAATTGAACAACAGCAACAACAACAAAACGAGTCAAAATGAAACAAACTACAAAGGAGGGCAGGACAAATGTCTCCTAAACTGAGTGCCACTGAGAGTTTTTCTTTCTTCTTGGCTACACTGTGTGATATTTTTCTCCACGTTTTCTGCTCCGATTAAGAACACTTTCATCTTCTGTGATGCTAGTAGTGCGTGGGCCTGTACAAAAGCATGCACACAAATGAAGACTAAAGCTTCGTCTCTGCTCAGCGGCGCTGGCAATTTACCATCAATCTTGTCTCTGTATCGCATAGAGAAAGGGACAAGAAGGGATGTATCTTCTCAGCAATTCAGGGCATATGCTTTCAATGCTCGAGTTAAAAGAAAGGCAAAGAGGTGAAAAATATGGATCCAGAAAAGAAGAAGAAGACAAGTAGAATTTCAATACAAAATTTAGGCATTAAATACTCTTGCTAAACTACAGCATCACTGCGGAGTTCCCTGTCATCATGCGACAATGTCTAAAGCTGCATAAGTGCTTGAGAGTTTAATGTACAGGCACGCACTAAAACATTGCAGTATTGACTCTACTGTGTGCCTCATCCATCTGCTCACACTCGTGACAAATGGGATCTGAAGAACTAGTGGTTTGCACTTTCACCTTGCGGTGACCTTATCCCGTTCTTGGGAGTCACTGAATAAACTATGACAAAGAACTAGGCTTGTCTGGAAAGCTCTCTTAAATGTCGGCTTTTAGAGTGCTTGCCCGTGAAGCACTAAAACCAGCTTCCACCCTCTCTCCAGCCTCCCAAGGGAGCACCTTCCAATGTTATAATTTAATTACTTTCCTCTTAGACACAGCTGATTAGGAAGATACTAGGTTGTTTAGACTAAAGTTCCCAAGTTGCATAGAGCTTGTCGTACGCATCCCTTTCAGAAGGCTAATATTTTTGAGTGCTAAAGGGACAGTTATACATCCAGGGACAAAGAGCACAACCTGACAACAAAGGGAAAAGCACTGAAAAGCACCTACATGGCACAGTAGATGAGCCACTCATTTAGCCTTCCCAGGGTTGAAGCTCTAACGAGAAAACAGCACTAATGAGATACTGGGTGCACAAACAAAAGTCCTGTGATGAGAAGTTGATGCTATTTCCCAACTCATATCTGGTTTGGGGCAATGAGGACACCGGCTCTGGAAGTGACCTGCAGACAGGATTTGCAGTTTGGATATAACATTGAGCAGTGACCAACTTGAACAACTCAATCTTTTCACTTTATAAAAGAAAACGAGGTAAAAAAAAAAAAACTAGAAAGTGTTTTGGTCACGGTGTATAAAATGCTTTTGCAAAGAGAAAATACTGGGTAGTGAAGAGCTGTTTAACCTAACAGGGAAACACACTGCAAGAAGGAGCAGCAGGCAATGACAGCCAGGCAAACACTAATAACTGGCGTGTTTTTAACAGTGGTGGCTATTAGTCACTGCAACAAACAAGCAAGGGAAGCTGAGTGTTCCCTGTCTTTTGCAATTGTTAAATCAAGTTGGAACATTTATGTAGAAACCATGCTTTTGTCACACAGAAATGCAAACCAGCTCAAGTTAGGGGAAAAAAAAATAGCAGAGCTAAAAAAATATGCAGGGAAGGACAATTCACACTGCTGACGGAAAGAAGAAGCTGTCTTATGGAGAGAGAATATAAAGTCGGGGTCGCTTCAGTTTGGAGAGAAGGTGGATGAGGGGGATATGTTCAAGGTTATTGAAATAACAGGGATGGTGGATGAGATCAATTTAATCCACTGACTAAGGAAAATTCCCTGAGATTGTAGGACCCTGCTTTAAAATGGAAAAAAATGAAAGTAAACATATATATGTATATATATATTTAAACAGAGTAGCAAAGAACGTTTGAAGTTTTGCTGCCACGGAAATTGTGAAGACTGAAAACGTAAAAATATCATGGCCTAAATCAGGTAAGGGAACACAGTGAATAGGCAGGGGTTATATTCTTTACCATCCCTAATGCAAAAACTGTGGAATCTGTGAGACTACAAGAGTAAAGGACTGCAGACAGTGGCCAGGTTTGTGTGTCTTCCTTAAACGGCATCTCCTCTTGATTCAGATTATTGGTCTAGCCAGACCCAACCTAGTAGGATACAGTTTATAGTCACAAATTCATACGTTCTTTACTACAGCACAAGGTAATAAGTGGTGACCGACCTATTTCTACATGTAGTCAGATAATGTCGGGCCTCTTAAGTGTTGGCTGTTGGCCAGTTCAGCAGGATAAGGCTGAAGAAGTCTAATTGTCTCCTCAGGTTGTGCCTTTGCATTTTGTTCTGGGAGAAATTATGTCAGTACTGGGGCAGACTGTGTCCATTCAGACCAGAAGTAGGAGTTCTAATACCTGACTTACTGGCTTTATTTGGGAGAGACTGTTCTGCTCGTGGTCCTTACACCATGGTGTAGATCTTCTAAAGACAGCAGTGCATCTTGTGTCACCAGTAGAGCACAGTGGGTTCCATCCTCAGATGTTTTCCTACCCTACATCTCTTTTATCTTCAGAAGTGTTGTGGGTTGATTCATCCAAAGGGAGGAACTCATGGGGAATTCAGGGGGACAGTATGAGGTGGAAGGAGTGGGGGGAGGCGGCCCAAAGCTCTTTGAGGGACCATCTTTTTGCTTTAGGTGCCAAAACCTCTTACTGATACCTCATGCTGAGAAGCAACTTTTTGCCCTCATGTCAGTCAGGGACGCTTCTTGGTTCCTTGGTTTGATAGCATATAAAAGCTATATCCTAATGTCACTGATTAAGGTTTCCTTATGATTTTAGTCCCTATAGAGCTGAGAAATGGAGAGCCTTGTAGTACATTGGTGTCAGACAGGGTAAGGAAGACTTAAACCATTCCAATTCCTTTTCTCTTTTCCTTAAAAAAGAATAAAGGAAAAAAAAAAAGCAAGATCATTCTAGAAACACACTTCTATCATCATATGAACTAGGGAAGGAGAGGGGCCTCTTCTAGATGTCCATATCCCTACCAAAGGGCTATTACACCTACGTGTCTTTTTCTCTGTCTGTGGAATTTCAAGCACCGTTTTCTAACAACTTTCTCATAAGCACCTAAACCCATTTGAGTTTAGCTTCAAAGTCCATCAAGTCCAAGATTCACTGCTGTTGTACCAGCACTCTAACACGTGGTTGGGATTGTTTTCTTTTGTCTACTACAGAGTCATCACGTCACATTTTGCTTCATGTTAAATCACTGAGATGAAAGAAGAATGTTCTTGTGAATTAACACAGGATTTAGCACTAGGAAATGTTGGTTCAATTCCCATCTTGGTCACGCATGCAGCAAACCCATCGCAAGCCTTCCTATCTGGAATCAAATTCACTGGCAGAAGGGCAATGAAATCTGCAGGTCTCATTTCTCTATTTGTCTAATGAAATTGTCGCGGTATCCTAGTCCCTTGGGGAGTTTGAGGATTATTAATCCGAACACCCAGAATACCCTGATATTTCTCTTTTGAGTGTTATATAAGAATCTGGAGGGAAAGACTAATCATACAGGAGCTAAACAAGTAGCAAATGGATTATATGAGAGTAATTCCGTGTGTAGCATGGTCTAATAAAATTAACATTTGAGTGATGACAAATAGAGAGCCTTTGGGGATGAGAGTACTGGAAACAAGAAAACAGTGAAGAGATTTCTAAGAGGTGAGAAATAAACCAAAATGAGCTCAATTTTTTTCTCCCTCCCCCAATGCTCTTACATTCAAGATTTTGCTTTCAGGTGCTGAATAATAAGTGATGCAGGCAGAAAAAAATAATCCACCTGTCTCCGTGCCAGGTTTCACTAAATGTTGGCCACAGAAGTAAATGGAAGCATAAAGAAGGCAGAATGTTAAACTAAATACAAAACACTGGATAACATAAATAACATTTTATCACAGGCAGCCTCAGAAGAGGTGTTTTCCTGTCTGGAGTGGTAATAAGAGCACTGACATCTTGACTTCAGATTTTTCCTAGAGTACAAAAATCCCACAAATTGACTTGTAGAGGGAGGGAGAGATTTCCTGGAGTCAGGGACCAACCACTGCAAGACTGAGAGGGACTTTATAGTGGGGGGCTACAAATGAGGGATACAAACAAGACCTCTGGATGTCAGAAGGAAAAGCTCTCAAAAGCTTCTGCTGCAAGCAGCGCAGAACTGACTGTCTTTTCAGTACAGCCCAGTGCTTAAGTTCTTGTTGGAGGTCGCTGGGCATAAGCCCACATGTAAGTATGGATTTTGTGGGCACGGATGGAGGGGATATCCCAGAACCTCTTACACCAATGCCATATGTTGATTCTTGAAAAAAAACTGCCTTAAAGACATCCCCGCAAGGTTCTTGTTGTGTAAAAATAATGGAGACATGGAAAGCTTGAACTCAGTAGTAGTATAATTGTATTAAATCCATGCTGATGCAGAAAGACAGGAACATGACAGGCTTTTGTCTGCTCTTCAGCCACTGCTCCATCAAAAGAAGTATCTGTAACAACACAGTGTGAAGGAGACATCCAGGCAGGAGCTTTTCTGCTCTTAGTTGCCAATCCTTCCCTGAGATCCTTTGATCAAGAGTTCAGGACACTGCAAGTTACTCCTCTGTCACAGCCAGCCGTATATCAAGGTGGAGAATGAAGAAGTTAAGCTCTGACCCCACTTGGAGAAAACCATGGTCAAGGATGGCTGTGAAAATGGCTGTGCAAGGAAATTTCACAGAAACAACACGATATCTCTCTCTCCCAAGCTCTTCAAGCCCAGAAATGCAAAATTCTCTTCTATCAAAAGGTGGAGGCATCAAGGTATGGTTTTGTTCTGTACTAAGAGTAAAGGAACACCATTTGAAATCTTGGAGGGAAAGGACAGTTTGTCAAGAAATTATCAGTTCATGTCTCATTTCAAGACTTAAAGATAGGGGAGGAGAGTCTTTCATTTCAACCAGTCCTCAGACAGCGAAGCCACTGACTAATCTGTGGCGTGTATCTAGGTTTATCTTCTCCAAAAGTAATCTATGAAACAGATAAACATTTTCCATAACCATATTTCATTAAAACATAACTATTTGAAAGAAAACCAATCATGCCTTAAAGAAATTAGTATTTCTGTCAAAGCAGAATTGACTAGTGCTGCAGGTGGAACCTAAGGAAGGCAAAGGACTGTGTTGGCCTGTATCCTGCGCTGCTCTTGTGTGGTTACCTTCATCTTAGTTAAGTCATCTTAACTTCATCTAAGTTAAATCATCTTCATCTTGCAGCAGGTATGACTTTGATTGTGTGGAAGAGAATATGAGAGCTGTGCTGGCTTCGTGAGCCACGGCACTTCCCCCAACCAAATCTAGGAGTTTACTCAGCGTTGATTACTAATGCATCTGACTTGCTCTTTATTGAGTACAGCTGAAGCCCAGGCTTCCTTTCTTCTAACATAGACTCCTTCGCTGTAGGCGATCATGGCTAGTTAGATGTATTGCTCATTGAGGGATAGACAACTACAAGTCATCTGTGTCTTTAAGAAGCTCCCCCACTGACTGTGTGCCTTTAAATATCCTAAGGGTCTCCAGCAAGTCTATGCTCCCTGCTGAGACATGTCTGTTTGAGCACAGAAGGAAAAATGTGTTAGCTGATGAAAAGATATTAATAATGCAGAGAAAGGTGAAATTCTTTCAGCTCTACTGCAACATATCCAAGCTGTTTGGAATATTTGGCTCCGATTGTGTGTGTACACCCAGCGAGGCGTTTACTTTGATCAAGACATTATGGCAACAATTTCCACTGATAAATTGTGCTTCTGTTAATGAGATCACCTGGGCCAGTGATTGGAGAAATGACAACTGTGTATTCATTTCTAGGTTGTTCAGATATTCCCTGCTTTGTGTTCTGCCTCCAGTCACAAAGTCAAAGTAAATATCCATCAACTCAGCAACACTCCTCTGACTTTCCCCTTGAAATCACAGTTTATTTGCATTGGGGAACTTGGCATCAAGCAAGAGATAAGAAAAGCCAGGGGAAAAAAAAATGTGCACCGTCCCTCAACTTTCTTTTTGTGCCACGAGGAATAAATGAACTTGGAATAGTGACTTTGACTCAGATGCTGGTCATTATGTTACATATCCAGGGGGTGGGGAAAGTCATGGGAAATTCCAGACTAAAAGAAGCTAATTCCTTATAATCTCACTCCTGTACAGGTTACAGAGTGACAGCATTGGATTGTAATTTAGAGTTGCACTAAATTCTGTAAGCAGCCATCAGAAAACTCCCTAGAAACTTGGAATAAGACTGAAACGGAAATGCCAGTGTAACTCTGATTACAATGTTCGCAGCAAGAACATTTCCAGGAGAAGGATGAAGTTAGTAAAGCGTTTGACTCCTGAAGTTAAACCCTTGGAAATCCATTCTGCTCTTTTAATGTTCACATTGTTACAACATGAGAAAAACTACTGGCAGTGTATTAAACAATATGGTTAAGTATGAATAACATCTGTGGTGTTGGTTTCCTTCTTTCTTCTGTCTTTTTCCAAGAAGAATTGTAATGGCAGCACAGAGTTTCCTTTTGGCCTAGGCTGATTTTCTTCTGTATTTGTGTAGAAGGAGATCTGTACTTGGACAAATCAGTAAGACATGTGAGGATCCTCATGTCTAGGTGGAGATCGTTGCACAGTCTGTGACAAGCTCCTCTGAAACTTCTGAATATAGTTACATGAGAAGGTGAAGATAGTCACCCTTTCTCCACCTCAAGCGATGCCAAGCCAACAGTCTGGACTCCTGGTGCCTGTTTCTTGCCTCAATAATCTTGGATTATTGGATTGATAATCTTGAAAGACAAATAGCTTCGTTATAGCATAACCTAAGTGTCTAACATGAGTAGCTCAGCACCAGCGTAGACTGAGCCCATTTCTGCCTGTATGCTCTTCCCTCTACGTAGAAATACCCTTTCAGTTCCTACATGATGAAGTCTTAAGCATTAAGTATTATGTTCCCTTTTATCATGCATTGGATTTGCTGATCTCCCTCCTGGAATTGTAGATATGAAGACAAAGACCCAGGAAGATGACAGCCATTAATCTCATACAGTATGAGAATGATAATACTGCAAAAATAATAATACTGAGATAACAGTAATCTGTGATAATTCTGTGATATACAGAATAAATGCTGCTGTGACTGAGTTTCCAAGTAATTTCAATTTCTTTACTGTTTTCTCCAGGACTTCATCACATCACTCTTGGGATTGAGCAAGCATCTGTTGGTGAGGGAGGAAAGCTAGAGTGGAATCCCCACCCATCAAGACCTTCCTCTTTGTTTCAATTACTTGATGTGCACTCTTTGTAAGCATGACAGCAGAGTACTGGTATTAGAGGGAAAGGCTGGCAGAGATTTTCCATTCCAAACACCGATATTTGATTATCTACAACAACCTTTTACTCTTTCTTAGGTTAACAGTTTTTTCCCCTGGTATTTGCCTCAATAGGTCATATATTATTTGTTTTTATTTTTAGAAAATTTAATCAAAGTGGGTTTTGCTATTTTCAGGAATGAGGTTAGTAAAATATTTCAGTTGTTTCAGCATTTCTGAAAAATCCTGGGGACTCTTCTATTCCTTTCGCCTTCCATAAGCATTCTGAAAGCTTTTCCATCCTTGAAAAATCAACCTAAATCTGAAAAAAGTGGTAGCCCTTGGAGATTTGACCAACACTAACAGCAAAATTCCCAAATATGCTGTCTGTTCTGGACATCTTCCTGCCAAAAGCTGAGCAGGATTTCCTTTGGATTAATAGTTCTGGGCTAAATCAGGTTCAAGATGAAGAGTTTTAATTCCAGTTCATCAGGTAGGCATATCTGTGTGCCTGGGGAATAAGAGCCATGCTTTGCACTCAAAAGGGCTCGCACAACTTCAGATCCTGACATGGATAAAGCATGTTTCTAGGTCTCACTATTCTCCCGCCACCATCAAATAACTGTGAAGTTTCCTGGTGGATTTTCTCAAAGATAAAAGTAAAAAGATATTTATAAAATTAAAGACTATATAAAGAATAACATAAACGCACATAGACCTAAATTATGGTGCCACATTGGATTAACGGAGCACTAACAGTTAAGACTCACTGTATTATTTTCAAAGCTAGGAACACTTGACTTAGCGACCGTATAAATGTATTTTTATTATTTTTGGTCTGTAATTATAATGTAGGCAGATGGAAAAACAGGAAGGAATGACTTGTTGGATGATGCTCTTTCCTGTTGTCCTATCTCCTTTGCTCCATGGTAAGCAGAGAAAAACAAGGTTTTTATTCTCCTACTTTAAAATCTTGTCTAGTAAATAAATAATATTCCTTATTGTAATGCATCTTCTGCGGTCCCCTGTGCTCAAGCTCCCAAATAAGAAATCACATTGCATTGTACCTCAATAAGGAGGGGCCAAAGGGCTGACCAAGAGCCAACTCTGTGTCTGGTGTATGTCGAAATCAAATGAATAATGAGGCTGCAGACAAGTAAAGATAGTTATTATTTGCATTTAGAAGACATATGAGCAGGACAGGAATCTGCCATTTTAAGCATGTCAGACATTAATAAAGAGATTTAACTTTCTGCAGACGTGTGTTGGGAATGTAGACAAAAACACAGAGATGTTATGAGATATTCCCACAGTTGGGTTTTGCAAAGCAGTAGCAGACTGGGAGTATGGTTTCCTCCATCCCTGAATGGTCCAGGGATAAACTGCATCTGAACAGAGAAAAATGATATTTAACTGGTTTTGCAGTGAGACCTGGACTATTTCCCTGTCAATTCACATCTTCTCCTTAACACCATGCTTCCCAGGGGTCTGGCATGATACTGCTTTTGTTTCTAGTGAAGTTGGAAGCCATTATTTCACAAACAAAACAGGTTTGGACTGTTGAAGCACCTCATCATTCTCATGATGTTCATCGTTGTCAGCTGTCCTTTTGCCTGGGAAACTTAATAAATGAATGTGATCATGAGTGAAAGCTCCTTGGCAGGCTGAGGAGGGAAGAGGTCTTCTTGGATATCCTTGTGACACCAGTGACACTGAGTATTACACACATAGTGAGGATTTTACTAGCCCTGAAATAGCTCTGCTCAATAATCCCTAAGCCAACAGTGAGGCTGAGGGAGGGTGATGCAGGGAGAGGGGTGTTTATTCTGAACAGCCTGTTCTTAGGCTCCACATCTTTTTTTCCCTTGTGTCCAGGGTAGTGACCACAAACTAAGTGTCCTGGTTTGAGGACAAAACCTAAACCACGTCCTAAATTATGACACTAAACTTTCATGATATGTTCATTTGTAACGTGAGAGGAGGAAGGTGAAATTCTGTTGAATTCTGGAGATAAAAGTCCTCGAGGGAGCATGAATCAGCCCTGCAAAGGTGCTGTCTGCATATCAAAGTGAAACCCTCCTCGCTTAAGCCAGAGGTGCTCCATCTGCATTTGTGGCAGACAGGAGGCAGCTAAAATACTTTGCAGTGGGATAAGGTTTCCTAAATTACAAGAGAGTCTGGGGAATCCTTAAAATCTGCTGAGAAGCTTCAGTGAAACTTATTCATAGCCAGAAAAGCCTGGGATGTCAGTGAGGAAAGACGTTTAAGGAGGTTGTCGATTCTGAATAGTAACATTTAGATGGGAGAAGTGCTATTGGATCACGACCTTGGATCCCAACACAACGGTGTCCCACAGAGAAATCCAAAGTGGCAGCTAGAATAGGAGACACTTCTCCTTTTATTTATCTCACTTCACCTTTTATTGTTTTTTATGTTTCTCTGTTTGTTTCCAATTTTGCTATCATGTTCCTAAAGCTTTTTTTCGGCAAAGATAAATCTCTTATCTTCCTTATGTTTGTCTGCTGTCAGAAGCAATCTCAGGTGAATCTGACAAGCTCCAGGCCACTCATTTCTCCAGAAACTTGGAAAAAACAACCAACAAAACAAACCCTCAAAAGAGGCCTTCTTCAAACCTTTCTGATAGGATATGTTTGAGGACTGACAAATCTGGGGGAGAAATATTCGTTCTTGAGCAGAAAACAATGTGGGTTTTTTTGTCATGGTTTAACCCCAGTCAGCAGCTAGAACCATGCAGCTGCTTGCTCACTCCCCCCAGTTGTGATGGGGGAGAGAATCGGAAGTGTGGAAGTAAGGAAAAAATTGTGGGTTGAGATAGAAACAGTTTAATAGGTAAAGAAAAAGCTGCAGGTGCAAGCAAAGCAAGGAATTCATTCACCACTTCCCATGGGCAGGCAGGTGTGTTCAGCCACCACCAGAAAAGCAGGGCTCCATCATGGGTATTGGTTACATGGGAAGACAAACACTGTAACTCTAAACATCCCCCCTTCCTTCTTCTTCCCCCAGCTTTATAATCTGATCATGATACCACATGGTATGGAATGTCCCTTTGGTCAGTTGGGCTCAGCTGTCCTGGCTGTGCCCCCCCAGCCTACTCTGTGGTGGGGTGGGGTGAGGAGCAGAAAAGGCCTTGAATGCTCAGCTACAAACAAAAACATCAGTGTTTTACAAACACTGTTTTCATCCCAAATCAAAACCACAACACCATACCAGCTGCTAGTAAGAAAATTAACTCTGTCCCAGCTGAAACCATGACACTTTTACAGGCAGGCCAGACTGCTTTCATTTCCGAGTAGCCACATCTCTAACCAAAGCAGGATGTTCAGAGCCTGAAGCATTACAGACAGGAAATCATTTTCATCTTACGAAAAGAAAAAGCGGGAAACTATTGCTCCCAAGGAACCTTTATGCATGACGGAGACCTGCTTTCCTGGAGATGACTTAAAACCTGCCTGCGAATGGGAAGCAGCGAATGAATTCCTTATTTGGCTTTGCTTGTGTGCACAGCTTTTGCTTTACCTGTTGGACTGTCTTGATCCCAACCCATGAGTTTTCACATTTTTACGCTTCCAGTTCTCTCCCCCATCCCACTGAGGGGGGAGTGAGCAAGCAGCTGTGCGGTGCTTAGTTGCTGGCTGGAGTTAAACCACAACTGCAGACAGCTAGAGAAAGTCAGGGGAAATGCACCCTGGTTTTCATCACTGTAGTTTAGTTTGGTTTGGTCTTGCATATACGCTCATCACAATATTGTCATGATACTCAGTGTTGCACACCTTCATTTGAAAGCATCTGTTGTGTGACCTAACAACACATTATAATGAAAATAACTAACACTCCAGTCCACAACTTCTTTTTATGGATTTCACATTAACTTTCTACGGTGACTTTGTTGTCATTCCTATTATTCCTAACCCATCTTCACCTCCAGGAAGAGGGTAGATCTCTCCTGGAGATCTACCAGGAGAGAGTACAAGGAGAGGAGAAAACACAAGCCCCACAAGCAAATGCAGCCTCCACATAGCTCACAAGAGATTACAGAACGTCTTCCTGTTTTACAGTGGAAAAAAAAAAAAGGATTTTCAGCTAGAAAAAATCAGCCAAAATAAAGCAGCAAACCAATAACAGGCACCAAAGTCTGATGCTCCTGAACACCATGCTCATGATCTAAACTATAGGCCTTACCAGCAAAAAACATAACTAATATTGGTGTTTGAAATGATATACTGAGTGCATTGCTTCATGTAAGCACTGCAATATAACCCATTTAAAAGATTTGCTTTTATTTCGCCACTTAAAATATTCCCTATTCAGATTTAGTATTTCACAAAGAAGCAGCTTCCTGGTGTGTACTAAGGACACCCTGCCTATGTGTCTGCTTCTGAAAATAACTCCAAGAGACTTGAGCTTCTTAAAAATGTGTGGACCAGAAGAATTTATCAGGGCTGTGAGTATCCCTGATTAAACACTCTGTATTACTGCAGTTTTCTAATCCATGACCTCAAGCAAGCCTTCAGGCAAACATGACTTCTCAGGGGTCAGGCTATATATGAGGAACCAAGTGCTCAAAGGGTATATTATATAAGTGAAGCAAACAAGCAGAGATTACTTAGAAATTAGTTTCCAGATGCTATCAGGGCACCAGATATTCCAGATAAACATTTTTTAGGGAGAGAGTTTGCTAGCTCTCTCCCCTGTTTTTCGTTTCCCATTTTTTCAGCGATTTTCCAGCAGGATCAAAATGTCTACAAAAATGTGAAAGTGTTTTTCAAACCTTGTTTATCTGTTGTTCTTCAATCCAACTAATTATCTGCGCTGAGTGCCTCAGTTCTTATGTGATGTATTATCCCTTGATTTTTCTCCTGGGAGTCTTTTCTGTCACATCCTGATCCACTTCTTACCCTATTACTTCAGATTCTTGTAAATGCTTCATTATGATGCAGCTTTTTCTGTGAAATCAAAACTATCTCTGCCCTAGTTTTGTTTTATGCAGAGCAAGGATTGCACAAGAAAAGGGATATTTCAGTTCACTGACTGGCCTACAAACAAATAAACAATTTGAGTTCAAATTCACCAGAAATGAACAATTTTTCACCCCTGTGGGAATGGCTACATATCCTTATAGTCAGGGCAAAGTCAGTACAGGATCAGCATACAGGATAAATTCCCTGAATCAGACGAGGGATTTTAATCCCTGTTTCCCATCAACAAGTTTTACAACCTCTTGTTTTGCAGGAGACCATTTTCCTTCAGCGTACATGAACAGAGTTGTGCAAATAATTTCTTCAGCCAATAATTTCTTCTTTCTTCTTAACCCAGAACCACAAGCAGTCTAACTTTAGAGATCTACTTGATCCGTTCCCAAATATGTTGATTTAGCAAACTAGAGATACGACACTAATCTGGGGTCTGAACTCAGACAGAAGAATTACAAGGTTACAATTTGTAATTACAATTCCAAACTGCTACTTGAATTGAATAACTATTAATTAACCGCATTTTTAATTATTTTTTTAATTAGAAAGCATGTTATTTTAATTAAAATAAATTTCAGTGTTGGGAAAAGTGAAAACAGATGAATTATAATAAAACAAAAGTGCAAGGTACTTATATTTCCAATCGTCTTTAACTTCCAGAAAACTAGACTGAAGATCTAGCTCAAGCTTACTTTCTCTTTTCTGTCTTCTTTTTTCCACTGTTAAAGATGACAATTTCCTTTCAAGGCAGATGTGACACAGCATCTTAGTTTCACGATGCCTAAGAGTCTTGAAGAAAAAGTTTGCAAACAAAGAAATAATTCGGCTTGGAAATGTGTAACTACAATTTTTCAAAAATGTATCATTGAAGAAATTTTAGTTGCTAGTACGGCATCTACGGCAAGGATTGCTTAGTGTGATCCTTATCAGAACACTTTTTTCAGGAATAAGTCAATGGACAGGTTGGGAATATGTTGAGGAGACAGTTTGCATGTGGTTGTATAAATTATCCAGCTGGATCTATATAAAACCAGGCTGGATGGGGCTTTGAGCAACCTGGTCTAGTGGGAGGTGTCCCAGCCCGTGGCAAAGGGTTGGAGCTAGGTGATCTTTAAGATCTCTTCCAACCCAAGCCATCCTATGATTCTGTGAAACTGCATGTCAGCTGTTCCTTGCCTGCATGTGTCAGGTGCTCTGAGGCTTATCACAGCCTTTGCTCTCTCTGTTTCTGAAGGCTAGGACTTCTGCTGACACTAGAAGTCATCCCAGAGCAATAGGTCAGGCACAAAAACCAGAACTGCTGGACATTCAAGAATTGGTACCTCTTCCACTTCACTTTTCATACAAATGAAAGCTGTAAAGAGGAGATTCTTTATTCGACAGGGGACAAATTAAGGAAGAATTAAGAGGTTTCACCGGTGAAGTCCTAGACATCTCTTGTAACCGAACATTTTTGGCAACCTTCTCCCTTGACTTGGACCACAGAGCCCAAACAAACACCACAAGTATTTTTGGAAGGAGTTCTGGAATGATTAAGAGATGTAATATTTCTCAAACTCCTCACTGACCCTTAGCACCCTCTCCATCCTGTTATTACTCCAGACCTTTGTCAGTGCAGAATAGGAGGAAAACTTCCAGCCTTCTCATCTGCATAGAGAATTTGGTCGTTTCCTCCTTTAGACTGGGAAATGAGAGAGGCAATCTTCAAGCTGAATTGCTCTGAGTTGTGAGTCAGCTCACAGCATAAATACAGCTGGAATGTACACAAATGATTCTGCTCATTCCAGTGGTGCAATTTCCCATTATGCTAATAAAAGTTTCATCTTAAGAAACCCTGCTATCTGAAGAGATGTAGGCTTGGGTTCCTACCCCTACAAAGAGAACTGTAGTGCAGATGAGGGTTACCACGTTCCCACTGAATACATTCGGTCAGAACTTCCCTTGCACTACAGACTGATCTCTTTCCAGTATCTTGCTTCTTCCATGTGGAAAGTCCTGTCTCACTTCACTTGTGTGCAGTGGGATTCCCCAAGTGAGTCAAAACTTTGCAGCATTTCCTTTCCAAGACTCTATGTGGGGAGGGAATAAAGCCAGAAGAGAGAGAGATTGCATCTGGATATGCTGATACATCTTTGCTACATAGCAGGGAAAAAGCAAATACTTTGCTACCTTGGTCTACCAAGACCAAGCTCCTCATGAAAGGACTTTCTTCTTTCAGGTCTGTTTGTCATGATACGCATGGGATGAGACCAACTGGTTTTATTCATTTTTCTCCTTTCTAACACAGAGATATTGGACTCATCTGTGCCTTCTCAAGACCTACTGGTGCCTGCTTTTTCCCACACTGCCCCTGACAGCAGCAGACATGGGCTTGAGACTCCTGATGGCCACTGGCAAGCTTAATGTCTTCTTTGGATTACTTCTGAGGACTGGCATCTCAACTTGGTCGTCATTGGCAGAAACAGACTCTACTCCAGCTGTACTTTTCACTCTCTGTTTGGCCTAGGGACTGATTCCAGGAAAAGCCAAGCAAAAAGTATAGTTCTTTCTCCGGGCATTAAAGCAGTAATATGTTTTTGGTTAAGAACTTGGCAAACACCCCACTGACTGAAGAGGGAACGTTCAGAGATAAAAGCGTGAGGTGCCACTTCTCCTTTGCCAGGGCAATAACAGATCAAACCTCTGCAAATCAGGAACAAAGAAAGTGAGATTTTGTAGAGCACCCGTGGCAGGGACTGCAGGAGGGCTTAGCCTGCTGTGCATATCAAAGTTTCTCTTGTATGCCTTGTCTCATTGCAGCTTTAAGAAATTCCCGAGGAAGGGAGCTGCCTTAATAGCAAGTTGTACCACTTTTAAAGCCGCATTTGTATCGCTCACACAGCAAGAGCTCTTGTCACATGGAAGCCATCAAATCAAAACACTGACATGGCAACAGAATAAGGCGAGATAATGAAATGAGAAATTAAGAGCATGAAAAGTAAATGCTGTAGAAAAGCTGACACTTCATAACACTCCAAGTGAACACTTGCCTGTATTTCAAAGTCGACCGATAAGAAATTATTTGCTTTTCTTATATAACAGAAATAGATAAAGGATTCCATTTGGATAGAAGATTCCACTAGGCTGCAATTTACGTATGAATGCTCAATATTTAAGGAAATTGCTTCTTTCACTTTGTCAACTGGCATAAATGTATGCTAAAGAGGGATTCATTAGAAAAAGCCATGCAATGCATGAGCTCAGCTCAAATAATCCTGATCTTGCCAGGCAGGTGTTTTGCATCCTATTAGGAGATGGCACATTGAGCTGCAGGAGGCTTGCCACATGGGTTGTGTTGTTCTTCCCTGAAAACAGAACACAAGGATCTCACCTCTCTCCTTTAAAACAAGTTGCCATTTGCTGTACGTGTGTTCATTGTGGAGATATGTGTCCTAACTCCAGTTGTCCAGAGATTAATGTCTCTCAGTTTGCACCCCTGTGAATGAAAGGGGAGCCATGGGTCTTTTCTCCTTCCATGGGAGCCTTGGGTCTTTTCTCTAACCTCCACGGTTGGCTCTTCAGGCTGCTACAAGGTCCCATCAGCATCTGACCAGTATCAGCAGAAGTTCTTTGTGCCCCAGAGGAAAGCTGAAAGCCTTGTAGGACAGAGCTCTGTGTGACTACTGCACAAGAGATTTACCGAAAGAGACAGTCATTTCCTCTGTCATGAAGGCTGAAGGCTTTGTGGAGATCTGAGGAGAAATCTACAGTAGCACTTATGGCTTTTTACACAGGATTAATATGTACAGATTTAAAAGGATGATCCAAAAGGACCTGTCTAGACTGAGTAGTTATTGGGGACTGTGAAGGTATACATGCCTTGTTTTGCAGCTTCTCCTAGAAAATTAACTTAGTCTCTCAGTTTCTGCTGCTTGCCACTTCCAGGTGTGTTGTCCTTTGCTGAGCTGAGAAGCTTGGCTTCTCTGTCTTGCCTAAAATTGTTTTAACTGATCAGAGTTTACTTTAATTGAGCTAGACTGAGGTAGACACGCCCCTGCCTCCCTGTATAGGACCCTTTTGGGTTCCTAAAAGTTCTTGGAAGGCCCAGCTCACAAGACATGGTGTGTACATTTTCCCTGAACTCAACCCTTTCCTTCCCAGCCACAGTAAGAGGAGGGTTTGCACCCTTTTTAGCACAGAATATTGATGGTTAGGGTATTCACTGAGGAAAAGGGAGAGCTTGGTACTTGACTCTCTCTAGCTGAAGAGTCCCAATCCATACTTTCATTTTCAGGGAATACTGGGTCACAGGCTAAACTGCTGGAGATGTCCTGTTGATTAACCTGTAGAAACAGGACCACAATACCTGTGGGCTAGTATACTGTGATTCTTTGGATGGAAATGCATAGCAGCTTTCTTTTCTATTATTCTTGGTGGTTCATCCAAGCCGTTTTCAAAGGGCTTTTTGCTCATCTTTTCTATAATCTAATTTTAGGGTTATACTTAGCAATGTGGGTGCTTTAGTTATGTTAGTGAGAAGATATGATCCTCATGCATTATTTTTGTCTGTAGTGGCTTTCCTAATCTTTGTTGAGATATGGCTAGGTTAATCCAACATCTGAGATTTCTGTAGTTGCCAGGGTACATGAATGTGCTACCTGGATGACACTTCTCAGGTACAGGTATACTACTTCAAATAAGATGTGGCCATGCTGGGTACTATCTCCATGTTTTCCATACACAACAACTCTTAGCTGATTCCTCAGATCCCATTAACTTTTTAAAGGCACATCTGCTCTAGGGGAAGATAGCTGAAAGCAGTGGTGTTGGGGTGTTCAAAGACTCCAGATTGTTCACTCAGAGCAATCCCTGAAATCTGTGAAGACAGTGACTGCTTTCAGAGCTTGTAGATCCAGCATAAAATGAATGGTATAGCTGTTCCTTGCCAGTCTGTGTGTCCTGCACCAAGCTACATGATGTCACTTGACCGACACTCCCTGAGCATTAGGACAACAGTAGGAAACCAGGTGCCTCTGGTGGTGGTTAGAAAACAATGGATGCCCTTGGAACATGTTCAGGGAGAAGCTTTCGTTTGTACTTCTGGACAGAGAGCAAAAGAGCTCTACTACAGAAGACTGCAAACTTGGGGAGAACAAGAAGGTCAAATAAATGTCATGAAAGTTTTTCATGCCATAGGAGAATGTGCTTAGTTCCAGATTAGTGACTCACCTGCTATTTGAGATTCCCACCCAGGAGATTAATTCAGGTTCAAGTTCAGCTCAAGTCTATCTAATTCTGGGCAGGTACATTTACTCGATCATACCAAAGGAGAAGCACCATCTCGGGACCATTACAAATGCTAAGGAGCATTTCACTTAATTGCACCCTGCAACAAAGAAGGTTTTCCAACCATTCACGGAACCATTTCATGAGAATAAGTTCTTTTGTGACATTATGTTCCAGTAAAGATTTTGAAAAGACAGGGGAAGAGGAAGGTTCACAGCTCCTTACCAGTGATCTGCCGACAATTTTTTCAGGGAAGATCTCTCCTTCTTCTAGAAGGAGATGTGTTATCACCACAGCTCTTAAAGAGACAATCTTAACTGGAACTGAAGGGAGCATGGGTGAGGAGCACAGGTGAGAACATTCAGGCTTTTTTATCATGACCCTGCTGCTAATAAGGTACCATCTACATTCATTCTGAACAAAAGGAAAGTTTGCTGTATTGACAGCATTTTTTCCCTGCTCCTCAAACTGTCATTTATCACACTAAATCCTGCCCACTAGATCATCAGTGGACATATATAGATAATGTGAAAGACTGGATTACTTCTTAAATCCTATGGTGATTTCCCAGTCATTCTAATAGTTTGAGCACCTGACAATAAAACTGGATCAGAAACAATTCATCTCATGTAGCTTTATCTGCCTGAAAGCAGGGCTGCTCTGAAGTTGGTGCTGAGAAGGCAATCAGAAATAGAAAGAGAATTAGGTTTTTGGATACCCCTAATGTTTTCATTCTCTTTTGAGAAACTATTTACTCCTAGAAAGCATAAAACCTCTACAGTAAATAGTGTCAAATAATCAACAGCATAATAATTATTGACATTTGTTTATTTTGGGTTTATGGGCCCTGCAAAAGTTAAAACCTTTTTTTTTTAAAACAAATTCTTGGACTGTTTATTGCTATACTCATTTTTAAAAGAAGCCCCTCTGATGTTCATATCCAACTTCAGACTAGATATGAGGAAGAAGTTTTTTATGATGAGGGTGGTGAAACACTGGCCCAGGTTGCCCAGAGAGGTGGTAGATGCCCCATTCCTGGAAAGGTCCCAGGTCAGGTTGGACGGGGCTCTGAGAAACCTGATCTAGTTGAAGATGTCCCTGCTCATTGCAGGGGGGTTGGACTAGATGGTCTTTAAAGGTCTCTTCCAACCCAAACCCTTGTATGATTCTATGATTCTAAGTTTCACAATACCCAAAGTAAGACATCACAAAATGTCCTACTCCTGGCTAAGCTGCATATCTGCCTGCAAGATGTGATTGTCAGTCCAGTTCCACCCTGAAATCTTGGGAAGAGACTCACTGAGGAGGTTAATCAAAGAAAGACGATGGTACACTAATTGCTAGATGGAAAATAAAGCATTCTCCCTGATGCTTTTAGAAATAGCTGAGATTTACATGGAAATAGGCATTTCAAGCCTGACTCCTGAACTTTAAATGTAAATTGAGCATCTGGAGTGCTTTTTACATGGACATTTGAAGTACAAACAGAAATTATACACTTGGATGATTTTTACAAAGCCCTTTAATAGCCATTATTATAATCTAAAAATAATAAGTTTAGAGGCAGTGGGCTGGCCAAGGGGCTCAAGAACAACTTTTTGGTTTTCTTTTTTGTGTCTTTTAAGTTCAGTTTGTCCCTCAGTATATCTTGTGTGAACTTAAGGGCCCTGTGGGCAGAAGCTTCACTGGTGAAGTGTTTGATTATACAAAAATGGCCACCATTTCTATCTCCTGTCATTTGCATTGCAAGAATGTGATGCATGCCCTAGGTAAAGATAGGTCTGAGACTTATAGAGGTGGCTGTCTTTGCAAATTCACTACAGTAATTTGTAATCTGCTTTTTTTCTGCACTGTTCTGCACTCCCTTCTGGGCCTGGGAAACAAAGAAGGATGATGTACCTGCATGATGGAAAAGCAGAAGTAATGTCATTTAATGGTCAGCAAAGGGCTTCAATGCAGAGATGTGATTAGACCTAAATGTTTCACTCTACCCTCTGCTCCTAAAAAACTGAAAACTCCTAAAATACTCCTAAAAATTCTGTGTTACTACCTCAGCAGCTCCCTGGAAGAAGACGAATTCCTGGGTAAGGTCCAGGAGTAGCATTCAAATTTAATTTCCAGACAGAATATTTGCTTTCTCTGCCGCAGGGAATTGTATGCTCGGGGACTCACCTATACTGGGTCCATATGCAAATCATAAACATGCACTTTAGCGTGGCTGAATGGCAACCAATGTGCATCTTCCACCTCTGAGCTTGCTATGGCAGATGGACTCACTGACTTTCTGTCTTTGTTAGCTCAGCGATTGTACTGTGCAACATAAATATACCTCTCAGATTCCTGTCCGTAGTCAGTGATAATTACTCCTTATCTTTTGAAGGAACTCCTAAAATAAATTGAGAGATTTCTTTTAAACTACCTCAAACCCATGTGCTAACCTGCAGGTCATACACCTTCCCCTGGTTGCTTTGATATAACAACTAACTCCTTTCAACTCTCTGAATGAATATTCCCTCAAAACATTCTTCCTTTGAAGGGAGCTAGAAGTGAATTAATGTTTTTCACCATGCCTGGAGGTATTTAAAAGTCATGTAGATGTAGAGCTGAGGGACATGGTTTAGTGGTAACTTGGCAGTGCCACGTTAACGGTTGGACTTGATGATCTTAAAGATCTCTTCCAACCAAAACAGTTCTATGATTCTATGAGTAAAACTCAGAAGCAAAGGGCTTTTCTTCCAGGAAGAGCAATAATAAAGGCTGCATGGTACCTCAGTTAGTTAACTCAAGGATCCAAGATCTTTCCCCTTCTTGTTTTCCACATGTCCTTGCTTTCACAAATGAAGCTTATCATTCATGCTTGTTTGGGGATTTGACTGACTGCATCCGTTGATAGCCAAGAGACAGGAATTTCCATCAAAACACCATTTAAAATCTCCAGCTATTCAAGGCATATGGAACTCAAGCTGTGGGATTTAAAGTACAAACATATATACATAAATATATATATGTTATAATTACGCTTATCTGTTGGCTGCTTTCTTCTATATTTAGTACACGTACTGGATTGTCAGGCAAAGGATAATGCCCCTCTCATCACTCAGTCTCAGCTACAAGTTACCTAAAAAAGACAAAACATTCATTTGCTTATTCCCCCTGAGAATTACACATAAAGAATCCTGACAACTTGGGGCTTTCTGATTTGCTTTTTTTTTATTTTATTTTTTTTTTATTATTCCATTCTTATTTGCCTGCTTTTTAAGCTGAAGAGAATGACAAGGGATAAAACTTCCCATCTACTCTGAAGCTTAATGTTCTTCTTTTAATGGTTTAATATGTTCTGAATTGGTTAACAGGGAGAAGTGGTTGGAGGCTGAGAGAGTGTCTCGCATGTTGCTGTATATCTTTTATTACTGTACAGCATTGCCTGCACGAAGAGTTGTTCTCCAAACCATCTGAACACTTGTTTACCATGAGGCAGCAGCTGTCCCCATTGTAAAGACGAAGCAAGAGAGAGAGACTACATTAAACTCATTCATCCCTAGCAGAAAGGGAACAAACAAAGGAAAGAAAGAATCTATAACCTACTCTTACCCATGCTTGGAAATAAAGAGCCACTGTTCAGAAATACCTGAAAAGTAGGTACATTGCCCTGGAAAGTCAAGTAAAAGCTCTATGAAGCAGTTGTCCGTGCACGTTAATATTAGGATGAATTCAGTAGTAAAGAACATAGCAATGGGTTTTTAAAGGCGGCATTTCTAAAAGCCACCATTTAAGCAAACACTAGTGAAGGGCCTAAATTATGAATAATTAATATTCCCTGGTCTGTGTTACGCCTTCAGGTGGACTACAGGATAAATGAAGATAGAAAGACTAATATGAATGCCACTGCCAGGTTAATATACAAAAGTCTCCCTGGATGAAGTGATGGGTGGAGGAGATGCAGGAGGAGCCCACAGCAGGTCACCTCCCAGCATGTGGGACAAAGCATCTCTTCCCCCACTGTGGGACAAGACTGCAGGGGACACACGTATGGTCATGGCTATCCCAGTGGCTGTTGAGGTTTCCAGAGGTCCTTGTGGTTCAACTATGCCAGAGCAGGAGACTGAGCTCTCCCTGCTGGTTTGAGAAGCTGCAGGTGAAATCTATGTGTGTATTTTGGCAGGAGTACTTTATTTGAGTGCTGCACTAAAAATAGACCAGAGGAATATTACCGAAGAGAGTTGTCTTGGAAATAAACTTCAAAATTATTTATTTTTTTCCAACAACTAAATGTCATCACAAGATTCCCAGCCAGGCCTGTCCAAGCATACACTGCCTATGGCAAATGACGACTGGAGAAGGTTTTGCCTGACTCAATCCATGCGTACATTGTGGGGTGAACAGGCCTGAGCTTTCTTCACCTGTGTTAGCCAGGGAACTGGAAATGCGGGGCTTTTGGCACAGAAGAAACTAAAGCTGGTGGGCACAAGCCTCATGCTTCCACCTTTTATATCCGTCTGTTAGCATGCTTGAGAAGAGTTTATTAGCTGTGGCAGTGTTGTGCCTACGCAGATATTTTGCTGCTAGACTTTGAATGGCAGCATCCAAATATTTTGTAGACTTGTCAGGTCAGACCTTCACTAGCCAAGGGGCCACTCAACTGTTCTGCCTGTGATGCAGAAATTCCCTGCAAATCTCATTAGTTATGTCAGGAAAAATATCTCCAGTCTAGCAGCTCAAAGACTTTGGGGTACATCAGAGTTCCTCTGTTCATTTTTCTGCACTTGTCACCCCTTTCTCCTGCATCGGAGAAAGACTGTGGAGCTTCTGAACACCATGAAAACCTGCTGTGGGGTAGGAGGGGCAGTTTTTCAGGTTCCTGGGAATGTCTGAAGAAACTCAACAGAGCAGCTCACACCTCCCCACACCCCCTCTCCCCTGCTGAATTACTGGTAATCACCTTCAGAGACCTTGAACTCAATGAGGAGGCTCTGCATTTCTGGTTTTGATATTCTGGCATCTTCACTAAAAGTTCAGGGAATGAAAGGGACCAAACCAGTTCGTGTCATATGACTAGAGATGCAACTGCTATGGCAGGAAAACCAATCGCAATCAAAGCAGTGGACGTGCACAAGAAAGTATCTTTGTTCAGCTAAGTACTAAGACTAGATTAAGTACTACAAAAAGGAACATACAAAAATGAATATTTACCAGTTTCCACTCCCTTGACCACACAGAGAAAGCTATTTTTGACACTTCTCTCAGTGTTAGCATCTTGTAGATTCAGAGAAAATAAATTTTATAGAAAGGAAAGCAAATTATTACAGTGATTCAATCATGTTGGATGAATCATTTTAGATACTGAATGGGTCACGGAACAGGGTAGGAGGTTAGATGACTTGTCAAGGTTATTTCCAACTGGATTTTTTATTTTTCTATGATTTGTAGCATCGGTCAAGTTCTGTGTTAGCATTTGAATTTCTACTTGGGCTGCCTTATGGGCTTGGCAATATTATTCTTCTGTGTTGCCAGCAAGTCCTGACTAATTGGAAAAACCCAGAAAGCTTCATATGATTTTGAATTAACACTTCTTTTCTTCTGCTTTGACCAACAACAGACAGCATGTAGTAAGCCTTTCTCACGTAGTCTAGTGCCCATTTCCTGGAATTTCCTTACCAATTCAAAGTCTCAGGAAAAATATTGTCGTTCCTTCTCAGACTGTGTTACACCATTCTCAGTATATATGAATGATTTTACCTCAGGAAGGTGTAAGAAGATGCAAGGAGAGAGTGAGTGAGGTTTTATAGGCAATGCACTAGGACTAGGTGTTTCACATCTGAAACTTTGTATATGACCTTCAACAAATTTTAAATCTCTCTACTAACACATTGCTTTCACCTCCCCCCAAACCTACCACCCTGCCTCATGGAAATGTTGGAACAGACTCAGCTCTTCTGGCAAGGAGAGGATGCAATTATCACCTGGAAAAAAAATGAAAATCTTGACTTTATTTAGTTCTTTTATTGAAGGTTTATTTTTAATCTCTGTTTCTATCTCAGTATTTCATGTCCTTTGCCTTTTTTTTTTTTTTTCCCTTAGCATCACTCTGTGTTTATCATCTGGATGTCAGACTTTGCTCTGAACTGGCAAGTGAAAAGGCTGCATTTGATGGCCCTTTCCAGATGTGTGTGTTTGACTGCAGCTGGTGAAGTTTTTTCAGGCAAATGATTTCCTCTCGTTCATGCTCTCTCACAATGAGCTACAGTATCAGTTTCCAGCTCTCAATCTTTAGGAAAAGTGGCACTTCTTTGAATTTCTGACGGCTGTCAGCTTCAGGTAGAAGCCGAGAAGATGAACATCAGGAAGTCAGTGAGAGAATCATTTAAGGATATTGAAAATGAGAGATGGGTGAGTGTCAGGAAGTAATTTGCTTTCTCAAGGCATAATAAACCTGCAGGATAAACTTTCATCTCCAGTGATCACAGAAGGTGGTGGTGATATTTAAGACCAGACAAGCAGATTGCAATGTAAGAGAATATTGCTGGGAGAGCTAAATAAGAAGAGGTACTGTGTTACCATCCAGGCCAGATAGCAGGCCAGACCTTTGATGAGCTGCAAAGGCAGCAGGAGCTTTGGCAGGTGTAAGTGGAGTTAAAACTGAATATTTATTTGTGTGATTCACTGCATCCTTCTGTTTTGCAGAAAGGCATTGCTGAACTCTTAGAGGCTTACACACGCCACAAAGACCTCTATGTACATTTCCAGTGCTTCTATTAAGAAGTTTCAGGAAAAATACCAGTTCATCAGCCCTGTAGTTTTTCCTCTGAATCTTTTTAGGCTTGATGAACTTTGCTGAATTCAAGACAAGGTTTCCATGGAAACTTTGCTGTTTTTTCATCACTGTGCTGCTGAAGTACACAGCTCTGAGGCAAATCATCTATGTGGCTTAACTAAGGACCAAGGACTCTTTTTGTAGAATCATGGAACCATGGAATGGTTTGGGTTGGATGCGACCTTGAAGTACATTTAGTTCCAACCCCCCTGCTATGGGCAGGGACGCTTCCCACTAGACCACATTGCTCAAAGCCCAATCCAACCTGGCTTTGAACACTTCCAGGGATGGGGCCTCCTCAACTTCCCTGACAACCTGTTCCAGTGTCTCACCACCCTGATTGTAAGAAATTTCTTCATAATGTCCAATCTAATTCTACCCTCTTTCAGTTTAAAATTGTCGTCCCTTGTCGTGTCTTTACATGTCTTGGTAAAAGTCTACCAAAAATCTTTTCCTTCAGGTTCTCCAGCTCAGGGACATACCCTCTCTCATGGCTGCTCTTGGGATAGAGAAAAAGACCTCCTTGGGCACTGAGATGTTGCTTTCCAAAGAATTGGGATGATATTTTTACTGAGCAAGTATACGACTCAGGTAACACATGTGGACTGATACCAATTAAAGTGAAAAAGAAATGGTCTCAGGTCACCTTTGAATCCATAAGCTTAGTGAGAGGACTAAAATGTCACCTAGGGCATTGAGTATTTATAATTATTTTTCTGCTCTTATCCAAGTTTCCTCAAGGCTGATTTCCCCAAGTAGTGTTTGTCCAGGTGACTTTTATCAGTACTGATAGAAAGTTCTTCCTCATATTTGACTGGAACCACTGAAAAGAGTCTGGCTCCATCCTCCTTCAACCCACCCTTTAGATACTTGTCAGCATTAATAAGGTCCCCATGAAGATTCTGGGAAAAAAAGAAAAAAAGATAAAAAGAGTCATTATGGGTCAACTATGTCTGTCAACATCTACTTATTACTTTTTTTTTTTCCTCCTTTTTTTTTATTAAAAAATCTCATTTTCAAGAGGCTATGTTTGGTTTACTCATTGACAATCAACTTCTCACTTTTCAGTTGAAGTGTTCTGGGTTAGGGAGGTTACTGATGACTGACATCTTCACAGAGCAGAATTACTGATTTATGGATAAAAGCAAGAAGAGAAGAGGTTCTGAAAAACTGTTTTGGAAGTTTTCTCTGTGTCGTATGAGCACAAAAGGGGACAGGTATTCTGATTTAAACAGATATACTAACTTAGAAAGTTCATTTTGTTATTGGAGATGCCACACTTGGTGGTGCAGAGGACCACTGCTGGAGCGAGTAATATTTATAAAAACAGAATTCACTTTCCCACTGAGGGTACCATATATTATCTCTTAATCCAATCCACTGTTCAGACCCATACGCAGTTGGTCTGGCAAAGCTGGAGCACTGCTGTGTGTGAGTGGAATGGAAGGAGAGGTAAAAAGTGGGGTCAAGAATAATTTAAGTGACTTTCTCAGCTGAACGCTTTGGACTGGGAAGCCGTGGCTCGAGCTGCAAACAAAAGCTATGTTATTACTAGCTTTGGAAAAGCAGTATAATCGCATCAACATAGTCTGAGCTTTTCTGGTCTAAAATGATTGTCATAATGCATTTAAGAAATTTAATTATGTCAATAAAAGGCATCTTTGCAGAGTATATTGCATCTCTGCACAGGCTTGTATCAGCTTACGCTGTTGCTCACCTACTGGCCATACCTGCACAGTGGTCACACTTTGTCCCTTTTGACCCATTTTGAGCTACAGATAACTATCATTTGAGATCTGAAGTGTATCATGAATATATGATTTTGGGAGGTAAAGACTGAAAGGAAAAAGATGTAGCTATGACACAAAAGAAGACAATTATTATTTTTCATTTATATAGGTATATATAAAAATCACAATTCTAGTGTAATTAGTCAAATGGGTGAAAATAATAAAGGTACATTAGATTTTGTGTCTCTAAAGATTTCTGGGTTTTGACACACAGTCCAAAAAGTAATAGTAAAAAAAAAGAAAAAAAGGACTGAAATCTGTCAGCTGACTCACATTGATGCCAGAGGCATTTTCCCAAGAGGGTAAAGCTCTCTACAGGGCCAAAAAGCCAACCGAAGGCTTAGCATCACTTTAAATCCCTCCAGAAAATGACATTTCACTGATGGGTAAGTCTCAGAGCAGGCTTTTACACAGCGGGGATTTTCACAAATGTGGAGATTTTATGCTTTTGTGCTTTCTCAGTGACCTTTGACTAAATGTATCCTTTCTGGAGCAATCAAGCAACATTAGGAATATATCAGGAAAGATAAAAAACACCTTGAGAACATTTGCTTTTATTGCAAGGTGTCCCATTCCCTGCCATCCTGGGGAAATGAAGCCTGGGAGGGATAACAGTGGAAACAGCATTTTATTGAATTGGCTCTTCCCATTCCCATTTCATAACAATGAGGTATGAAACACAAATTTTAACACCTAGACAATGCATTTTGGCATAAATACACAGCTTTAAAAATTAATAAAATGCTATATCAATTATAAAAGTGATTTACCAAGCACAATAAAAGTCGTCATCTGTCACTTTTATGCATGCATACCCACTCTCTCTATCACTGACTTTTAAGCTTTCTATATGCTAAATACTCTCATGAACCTACAATAGACTTCACAGGATTTGACAGTCAGCAAGTTTTTTTTAATTATTTTCTTTTTTTTTTGGGTTCTTTTTTTTTTTCCTTATTTAGGGAAATATTTCAACTCTTTGTTTTACTCTGCTTCCATTTACAGACACTTGCAGCCAGTCACCTTGGATACTTGTCTCTTTCATTATTTATCATTAGCTGTGTGGTGATCCTTAATGCAAGAAACAGAGATGGGTTCTCATTTGCCATTTACGCACACAAAATAAGAAAAAATATCTTAATTCTTTTTCAGGGAATACTGTAAATTTGAAGCTAGATTGAACTCCTATGTGATAAAATTAATCTTTATATAGCCCGAGTGTACTGTAATATTCTTCAATCTCAGTACATTGTAAGTCTAAATGCTTTAGAGCTCAAATTTTTGCAAATATCTGCCATTCTTTCTTGCATTTATTTTAGTTTTGCAAGAAGAGGAATTGGAGGTGTTAATACTCCATCAAGAGCTATTTTTCCTCCCTATTAATGAAACTAAGGGATTGTGATGCTGGAAACTGTTCTCTTGGAAAGATAGTCTTTTAGTAGATGCTATATTGGACTTTACTAAGAAATTTACAAAGAAATTTTGTATTATTCAACAGAGCAAGTACTCAAAAAAAGACAACAGACAAACTTATAAAAAATAATTCCCCCTGCTGTCAAACACCATAATCTAGAAATACAATATAGAGATCTCTACACAGATCATATTTATGGATATTCCTGCATCCTAAGTTACGTTTAGTAATATTGAAATTAGAGAAGGCTGAGCTCTGACTTTCTCTTTTTGAGCATCATCCTTTCTGCTGCCTGTTAGAGATTGCTCTGGCAGCCCAGGCTGATGCCTCGGTGCCATTTACACCAGTCCCTATTATCCGAAAGGATAAAACTCCATCTTGAGCACATGTGCAGCAAGTCTTCTTCAATCAATCTGGTATCAAATGATGAAACTAGTGGAAAAGCATTAGTAAGTGACAGGTTTATCCATTTCCTGAAAACCCCAAACTCTGAAACCAACCTGAAAGAGTTTCAGCATCGCTGGATGACCTGGTGACTTCTGTGAATCAATGGACATTTTTCCTAAGATAGTGGATCTTGATATCAAAAAACCATTGGTGATATTGGGTCCTCCAGGCTATGCTTAAGGGTAGTATCTGCTTTCATCCTTGGAGATATCTCTTCAAGGTAGATACTGGAGAGGTGGCTCAGTAGCAGGACCACACAGATGTATTCCTCTTGTCCTTTGAGCATCTCCTGCAGTCTGCTTTCCTCCCACGCTGCATTACACCCATGCATGTGAAGATGTGACACATCTGAATGCCAGCCAAATCTTTCTATTACATTTAGGCAGCTGAAAGAAAACGTGAGATGTCAGCATCTACCTTCCAGAAGTTTGAGGCTTCATCTTATTTGCTCAGAACTGAGCTATTACTTCTGGATGTTTGGCAGAGAAGTCAGCTGACCATAGTTTTAGATTATTCAGTCAATAAAAGCAGACTACAGGGCCTTTTCCTGAAGAGGAGGGTATTTATTCACCTTGTCCTATACTTTGGAACTGCTCAGTTCAGCTGCTGCTAGGAAAATCCTCTCCTCAGCTTTTGTCAATGTAGAGGTTTTCTGCCAAATAGATTTGCCAATCTATTGAAAATTAGTCTCCAAATATCCTCAAATGGAGCTTGATGCAGTGCAAATTTTGTCTGTTTGGAGACAGCTGCCTACTTAACCACAAAGATTTCTGCGAGGAGCAAGGGAAATGTGTGTGCACCTCATGGTATCACTTCCCTGTAGCGACTGTAATTGTTCCAAACCTCAAGGGGCTCCACTATAAATACTGAGTGATCCTATTGCTGGAAAAAGACATTGCCTGAAGGTAGGGAATCTGTATAAAACAAATACACCTCCCTCATAAAGACCACTCAAGTCAATTAATGGTTCTCAACACAATTAGAACTAAATAGCTCATGTCCAACATATATTTTTAAGTCATTAGCTTCAAAAAGCAGGAAAGAGTAGGGTTTTTTGTCCTGGAGGTAAAGGAAAACCGAGCATTTCAGGACATGCTAACAGAAAGGGGGATGCTGGTTTCTCTTTACTACTTTCTAGTAACATATAGGCATTAAAATTGACTAAAATTCAGGAGCTGGGAGCTAATGAAGTCTGAATTTGTTATTTCAGCAATGCCACTGAAAAAGACAGCTCCACAGTGGACCAGGAGAGAGTAATCCATATAAACGGATTCTTCCTTAATGCTTTTGGGGTAAAACCTGAAGTTTCCATCCCCTTTCAACTAACCTGAGAGGATGGAATGAAACAGAAGAAGCTCTTGGAATTTGGTACTTCACTGTCAAGCTTCACCGCAACTGCTCTTTGAGGAGAGCAATGAAGGCGGGTGATGGCTTACTGCATGTTCTGAGGGACATAAGGACAGGGTGGAGGGGTCTCATGTAGATTTCCTGGGATCCCAACCAACTCCATTACCTGTGGCGAATCTGTGATTTTAGAAAACTCATGTGATCCTACTGAACTGGATTCCCCCATTGGCCTAAAACCTTTTACACAACTTATATTCAATATTTTCAACAGCTCTTATATCTTCCTCTGTTTAGGAATTATAGCTTGTACCTTGAGGAAGACAAATAGAGAACTGAGGAAGCAAAACAGTTATGGGAACAGTTCCCGGAAAGCCAACAGCTGTATCTAGTGCACACTTGTGGTTAGATTTTCAATCTCCATGATATTTCAGGCAAAATAAATTTTGCCAGTTTTGCATGGGATGGTGATAACCACTAGAGCAGGAGCAAGAAGGTGTTACAACAGCTCAATTTTTCCAAGCCCTTCATATCCTTAGTGATATTCAAGAACCCAAATCTTTAGACTTGGGATGCCATTACAGCCTAGATCAGAATTTTTGTAGTCAGTTCTTTTCTTACAGCCCACATAACCAATCATTTTGCTTTAAGCATATTTGATGATTTCTTATGTTTCTATTAATATTAGTGTCACATAGACTAGAAGACTTCTCAAGTGTGTTTATCCTAATGATAGGCTGTAGATTTTTTGTTAGCATCAGCTTTTAATGAAGAGTAAATGCATAGGACATACTTGAAGAGCATGCAGGGAACGACATGAGATGCCTTTATGGGTAATTATGAGTGCCCATTAAGGCCGATAATGAGTGGGAAAATCATGAGCAGTTCAAGTCTGATTATACTGCAGGTAACCATATTATTTTTTTTCCCAAGAAAACACTAGTGTTTTTTAATTCCTCAAAATAAATCAGCGTGAGAGTCAAATAGTGCAGAATTTAGGCCAAAAACATTCTTGGCTTCTGTGGGTAAAGCCCCTTGTTTGGGGGCTGTAGAAGATCTTCAAGACTGTTCCTCAGCTCTTGCATAATTTTCTATGTGGTGTTTTGCCAGACAGATTGTGGACTGTGACTTGTGTCACAATAATAAATGCCAGACATTTCTCATGCAGATAGCGTCTCGTGAAAGCGCTTTAACCGGAGAAATGAAAGTCTAAATGTATGGGCACTTTAATCGAGGGCAGGAGCGTTGATCTTTAGCAGAATACAAGGTGACCCTATTTGTCTGATGGAAGTGGAGATTGAAGAGAAGCAAAATGCTTTGTCTCTTGGGTTTTTTACTTTCCTCTCTTTTTTTTTTTTGGTCTGTGTTTTAAGGCTGCACTTCCAGTTCAGAAATGTAATACTTGTGCATTTTCTATATGACTATGTGCTTGCATATAACTATATTTTCCGTTAAATGGAAGCCATTTTCTTTAAATTGCAACAATTTGGCAACCATTCCCAAAATAATATTTGGCAAGGGTGAAGCAGGGGCATTTAAGATTTATTACGAAATGTATTCCCAAAAAGGTATTCGGTGCTGCAGAGTTTTGCTCCAGACGCACCTGAATCTGTGAAAAAGAACAGGACTTCTATGATGCTTACATGATCTTTGTAGAGAGAAAAATCTACAGCTGGAGAAACAGTGACTACAGATGCCATGAACAGTAGATACCACAGTAAGATACCAGGAAGAAATGTACTTTGCAATCACATACTGCATTTTGTGATATATATAACAACATTTATTGAAATGTATGATAGTTTAGAGTAATTTATCTTTTCAGAGGAAGGGTTTTTTTGATCAAGGTTCTAGAAATAAGACTGCGAAGTACTTTACATGTAGCCAGTCTAGTGGCATTGTTGTCATGTTTCAGTACAATCCTTTTTCAGATTTTGAAGAATTCTGCTGTGCAATATAGTGGAGTTTAACGGCTTCGTATTCAGTCTGCTGACAGGCAGTACACAGCCACAGGAAAAACAGTGTCTAAGAGTGTAGTTGGATGAAGACATAAAACGAGGATTCAAACAGTAGGGAAAAAAAATTGTTCTACGTAGACACTAATATAAAGATTGCAGTACCTACAAGAATGGGTTCTTACCCAGGAGTAATTCAAGATATATTTCAAAGAAAAAGCCATTTTTCCTCCTCCCTCAAAGCAGTGCCAGACAGGGATAAAAAAATTCTACTTAAAGGAATTCTGTAATATAAAGCTATTTTGCTATTTGGAAATGGAGCAAATATATTCTATATCAATAAAATTTTTGAGGAAATGAAATTTTAGAGGAACAAAAATTTTGTTCAATATGTGATAACTTTTGGAATTGCTTATTTAAAATTTAATTTCTTGTGCACCAATAATGCATTTCCACCTATTTCATTTCCTCTTTCTAAACAGAATTTCAACTTCCTTTTCTTATGTTTTCCTTCAAATGAAAATGGAATTGTATGATGAATGCATCTTTTGACTAAACAACCTGGCCAACTTTTTCAGACAACCTTGGTAAGGCTTTTGTCGGTTTTGTGCCAGCCCACACATTGAAGGAGCTTCATAGGAGCTCCCTTTAAAGGATGAACTGAAGAGCTTGGGTGAACAACAATAAATTAGGCTTCTAAACGCACACGTTATCATCTTTCCCAGTAGGTTGCAGCTACTTCTTTCAGAACCTGGTCCTTTTCGTCAAATCTCTGTCAATGCAAAATGCTATCTGGAGAACTTCAACTTCAAATTAGCCAGAAAATGAAGCCATTTGGAAAGAAACAGTAAAAACATTGGTTGAAATGCAAGGCAGGGCACCACCTCAGGGTAAGCCAGGGGACTGTGAGTGCAAATGTCTTTTCTGCAGTTGGCAATGCTTTGTCTGGGCCTGAGTCACAGCTTTATAATCTCAGCAGGCTACACATATGGACACAATTCATTTCCACTTTTCTGAGAAAAAACAGAAAGATCTAGTGCTCTGAGATGGAGAAAACCTTACTGCAAAGGTCTCAGTCCCTAGGAATACAGCAAACATGCTGGTTTTTAGTTGCTGTAAGCTTGCATAGCTGTAACAGGTGACAATGTTCAATTGAGGGTTGTCAGAACTGTTCTGTCAAAGTAGTTTGCAGGAGAGTTAGCTTATTCAGTCCAAAGATGTTTTTCACAAAGTATGCTTTGCTACCCTTGTAAACAAAGTCAGTTTTGGTGGGGTTTTTTTGTTTATTTTATTTGTTTGTTTTCATAAAAAATCACATGCCCCAAAGACCTAGAATTATTCTTAAAGGATAGACTATTGCACCTCATAGGAGTCATGAAGCAGGTGGCAGGACAGAAAATGCAGATGTATACTGGTGACTGTCAGAACCTTCCCAGTTATACCAGGCAAATTCAGCCACAGCAGCATCATGACTTCAACAGGCTAAAAGGAGAGGCGTAATCTTTCAGGTGAGATGACAGTGTCCTTGACAGGTAAGTGTTAGTTTTATTAGCCTGTGAATTGTAAAGGGTAAGGCTGAAATGAGGTAAAGGATAATGTTATCTCACATGCATAGCTGAGTCCTTGGGAGCAATCTGCTGCATCTTGCTGGTGAGAGTGGAATGATGTTTATGAATTCTTGCATGTCTGGAAACCTGTGCAAGCAATGTGATACTCAAGCATCACTGACGTAAGAAGGTGAGTGTAATGAGGAGTGTTTTGATCTAAAGTTGCCTTCATGCACTAGGGAAAATCTTAAATTAGGCAAAATCTGAGCTTAGTATTTAGTTTAAGATGCTGACGTTCAGTAACATCTTGCTATAATATCTTGGATTTGTTGGCCATCCATTAAATACAGAGGGAGTATGACACAGGAAATCCAGCTCCTGGATGGTCAGTGAAGAGAAAGGCCAAATATAAGCTTTTGCTGTAAATTGTTGTTGCTTCCATTGATGAAAAAAGCATTCATCATAGCAGTCTTCAAAACAGGAACTAGCAGAACTACAGCTAGGAATTTTTAAATCATATGAAAAATGTATTTGAAAGTAGTAATTAATCAGAATGGAGACTCCTCATGGAGACATAAAAAATTATCAGAAAAAAACCTTCTGTTCCAGGATAGAATTGTCTGCTTGAAACTAGGAGAGGGAAAAAAAAAACTATCCCAGAAAAAAAAACTATCCCAGAAAAAAAGCCTCCACAGATTCTGTGAGTGTGGTATGTTTGGCTCTGGGTCCTAAGCAAATTCTTTTTTTTTCCCTGTAGTTGTATAAAATAGAATGTGTGAGACAGGGAACAATAAGAAAAAAAAATCCACGGCATGGTATCTAGGCTGCTTTTCTTCTCAAATCCAGCTCAAAGGCTGTCCAAATGAGGATTTGAAATCAAACCTCCCACAATCTAGATTATTTCATGACAAATTCTCTGGAGCAAGACAGTTTTATTTTCTCATACCTCATGTTCCAAACAGTAGATTGACAGATATGGAGTGAGAGTCACACCAAAACTCGAGTTGTTTTCCAGTCTAATTGTTGCTTTCTTTGATGCAGCAATGACTTCTTTTTTCGTTTGGTTTTTTTTTTTTTTTTTTCTCTCCTCTGCAAAAGTGTAATATTCCCTGGCTCTGGAATGTCACTCTCTAAAACAAAATAATGACACCCTTCCTTCCTCTACAAACTGTGCCCCAGTGGGAAACCTTTCTGTTATTTAAAAGATTTAAATGCTGAAACAGTACCTTTGTATCAGCCAGAGACACTGCTTTAGAGACTAACTGCCTGTGAAGCCCAAATGCTGATCTCCTTAGTCAAGCTAATGATAGCTTCTAGTTCAGGGAGAGATGTTCTTTTTATTACCGCTGTTACTGATAGTATTGTAATTATTTTGTTCATCTCACTGTCTCTAGAAAAATTCTGACTAGTTATTAATACCTCAAGATGCAGCTAAAACTTTCATCAGCTTCATTTGGAAAGAAAAGAGAGGTTTCTGTTTGCAACTGAGCCTGCTATCCTTTTCCATTTGGGTTTTAATTTCACTAGAAAGTGTTAGGTTGCCATGGCAAAGCTCATATCTTCACTTCCCTGTCTCAGTAGGTGCTTTGAAGTGGGGAGGTGGTCAGAACAAGAGGTAATTTGTGCTAACGAATGGCTATATTGTAATAATGTGCTCCTATTGGGCTCACTTTCAAGTTCCTCCAAAAAATACCCCCATGACCAATTCAGCATATTCTCAGCGCAAACAGCCAAGGGGATGGACAGAATTTTGTAGAAATTAAAGCCAGGCATTAAAAGCCTTGGCTTTGATATTCCATCTTTCAAGCTGGTAATAGTAGCAGTAAACATCAGGATCAACAGATCAAACCCTCAGATCTTCACTAGTCTCTCGCTGGGGTTAAGGGAAGGGCTCGAGCAAGGCACGGAGCCAGTGCTCTGAGTTAATTGGTTAAGTGATGCAGCAGAGAAAATCCTTTGCGATACTGGGTTCATGTCGAATTCCTTACTGGAAGAAGCTCTGCAGTGAATTACACTTTTTAGGGTGACTTCCAGGATGTAGCTGAAAAGAGAAAGGCATCAAACAACCTATTTTGTACTTAGGAGGAACATCTGGTTAATGATTCAACTTACCACGCAGTGCTGTACTACTATTAGATTACAAGCCCTTGAAGGCATGGAATTGCATTTAGAACATGCAACATCTAAATTTATGTGTATTTTGATTTCTTCCAATAAAAATTTCTACAGCTTTGTGTTGGTACCTTCATTAAGACCATGGAAAATTAGGAGACTGCCATAATATAAACCAATGCCTGTCCCTCAGGTGACTTCAGGTGATTTGTAGAGGTAAGACTGAGTAAAGACTCTAGTAAAACTTTGTACTTGAACATCTCTAGCTTCTGCGATGTCTGTGTTTTACTCACTGCTGCAAGTAATAGAATTCCAAGCAGAAAAATATTTTGTGGGAGCCTTCAGACAAGTGGTGATGCTGCTATGACGGGAGAGCCAAATTCTTAGAGATGTTTATTTGCTGAGTTACTCTGCAAGCCAGTGGGCAATCAGAGAACCATTTAGGTTAGAAAGGACATCTGGAGTTCTCTAGGCCAACCTTCTGCTGAAAACAGGGCTGATTTCCAAATTAAACCTCCTTCCTCATGGCCTGGTACAGCGCAATTTGAAAATATTCGAGATGTCACAGACTCTCCAGCCCCTGTATGTGTGTTTCACCGTTCTTGTGATGAAGAGGTTTTTTTCTGATTTCTAAACAGTGTTGACGTTTATAACCACTGCCTCTTGTCCTTTCATGGTGCACCTTTTAATCTCTTACATGGTGCCTGTGTCTGTCTTCACTGTAACCTCTCTATATATCTTGGGAGACTGCATTTAGTTACCCCCTAGCCTTCTCTTCTGGCTAAACAAGTCCTTGTCTTTTAGCTTCTTCACATAACTCATTGTCTCCAGCATTCTCACCATTTTAGTGGACCTCTGTTGGACCTTCTTCAGCTTTTCAGTATCTTCCTTCTAGTGAATGAAAGGGAATCACCACTGCACTTAACCTTCTGGCTAGTGTGGTCCAGTAGAGGTACGCTGCAGGGGTACACTGCTGACCCACCTGCAACTTTTTCCCTGCCAGAACCCCACAGGAGAGAAGAAAACCCTACTGCCATCCTCCCTGCCTCTCCTTACAAAAGTGTCTGTCCATCACAGTGCTCCAGTGATGCGAGTTTCCTCCCAACCTCTGTCATTCCAGTGTCACAACTCTGTGCCTGCACATTGGTTTCTCATTCCTCCTGTTTGTTTCTCATGCTGGGTGTGTGCAGGTATAGGTACTCGAGATACACTTCTTCAGGGGAGAGTCAGGGATCATCCTCTGCCGCCCCGTGCTTTGCTGGCTTCCTCTCATCCATGCTCTTCAGGGTGTTGTTCTCCATCCTCCAGCAAACCTAGTCCAACGTCCTCCTTGCCAGGAGAAGAAGTCTCTTGGCAAAGATGCTCTTGTCTGTCCTTGCTCTTTGAAGGGGATCCAGTTGTCACAGACTTTCAGTTGTTTAGGGAAGACTTTTTTTCCTGTCTCTTTTTTTTTTTATTAATTAAACCTCTGTAAAACGCATATGTAATTTGAGAGAGTGGCACTGAAGTACAGTCATTAATGACTAATGAGGAACTGAGGACTGACCTGCAGGAGACCTCTAAATTGAATATTTTCTCCTCAGATTTAGCATGATTAAACAAATCCGTTTTGTGTCCAATCACTAGCTTTACTAGAGAATTATTTTCCTGCTGCTCTGTCCAAACCCACAGAGACTAATTTAGATAGCATTAATTGGTAATTTCCCAGATCAAAGCCCTTAATCAAATCAATAAGGATAGCTGCTGTGCAGTGTGCTGATTATCATTCATAGACATAAAATATTATTTGTCATGTCTACCTTGATAATGACATCAGAGGAATACCAAGACCAACAAGGAGTGATGTCCTGATAACTTAATATGTTGATAATGCAAACTATTTCCCTGTTTGCTTGGCAGGGCACGGAGGTTCTCCTTGCTGTGGGCTTCCTTTAACTCCAAGATTTATTGGTAGCCTAAACATATATAAATTACTGTCAGCAACCCTGGTGATTATTTTTTTGTAAAAGTTGCAATTCCTATGGAGACATTTCTGGAGTGAGTTTATTATTTGGTTGTGGAGAACAGGAAGGCACTGGAAAGGTTTAGCAAGAAATGGTCATTTATCTTAAGAGTGAGTGGTGTGAGAAGCGACCCAATTTGTATGGCAGGAGCAGTTATATAGCTACTGGTTTTCCTATATCAACACCAAAACTTGACTTTTTTTTCCCTCTTCAAAGGGAAGAGTGTGGTCTAAAAGCCGTTGTTTCATGAGCAATAACTGCTTCTTGATACAAATACCAAATGGTTAATGCAATGAATTCAATCCTCTAAACCTTTTAGAGGGAAGTGATAGGGTGTTTCTTTGATTCAGAAGCAACAAGATTCATAGGGAGGGAGGGGAAAAATAGCTTTTGTAGAAAACAAGTGAAAGCCACTGCTGCCAGGGAACATTTTGTGCACTAGAGAAGTTCTATGTGATATTTAGGTTGGGGGTTTGAGGTAGTGAGACCAGCTACCCCCTTTCCTGCTTCATCTGCCTTAATCATCTACCCGTGATGAGGGTGGGTGCAGGGTAAGGACAATACAACCCATACAATTGTGGATCCTCTGGTGTAAGGTGCTGGGAAAGATGTGGGTAGAAAACAAGCAAATCCCTTGTCCTGTTGCCCTCTGGCTGATGAGGATTAAAGTCTGTTAGTGGAAAATATACATACACGTGTAGAACATGGATCCCTCTCACAGCTGGACTAAGACACAGTCTACCCAGTAGCTGCCCATGGATCCCAATCTCTCCATTTGTGTCCCTCGGACACACACGCACAAATGGGTCTCCCAGTCAATCCCAAGCCCCCATAGCAGATGATTTGCTGTTGCTCACACACTCTCTTGCACGCTTGTGCTCACTCCAGTCTCTGGCATGGTGGATACATGGGCTCCCTCTGCAGTTGCTGCATTCGGATCCCCGTGTACACACACACGCATGCAGAATAAAGAGTCCTTCACTCAGGAAAATAGTTAGAACAGGAGATTAATGAGAAGCTGCTGATCAGGTGCAGAATAGGGCCTGAGAAGCAAACTGGTTGCATGGGACCAGCCCTTTCCATCCCCCTGGACCTCTATTTTCCCTCACATGCTCCTCCCCAAATCACCTCAATCCCTCCCTTTCCTTGCCTTATGTGGTCCCCTCCCCTAAACACGCTACAACAAACCTTCTGCAACCCAAAAATGCTTTTCCCCTGCACCCCATAATGTGTCCCATACTCCTAAGCAGTGATTTCCCTTGGTCTGTAAGGTTTCTTTGAGAACCTCTCCCACTGACCCATCAGGTGAATATCCCCCCTGGCCCATGGGACCAGTGCTCTACTGGGACAGACCGGGGGGGGCTGGGGCATGGTCTCCTGTCTCTGACAGGCGTATTGGGGTTGCCCCCCTATTTGTTCCACTGTGTGGGTGGGGATGGGACTTTAAATGGGGTGAAGGCTCCTATGATGGTCCTGGGAGTGGCTAGATCAGGGTACAGTTTGAGTTTCCCTGTCAGCAATAATTGCTCTGCACTCCTTTGTGTGAGTAGAGATGAGCTTTTTGTCACACAACATTTTACTTTTACCTAGATCCAGCCTCAGCCATAATTCCTAGGTCCTATACATCGCTTTCCACCTGAGGATCTCAAAGCACAGCCAGCAAATGCCGAAGCCCAGAAGCCAAGTGAGGGAAGGAGGGTAATCCATCCATGACATGACTTCTTCCTTAGATCCCTTCTCAGGAAGCCCACTCAAACATTGCATCATCCAATAATTTATTAGTTCATTATCTGGTCTCACATTTATGAGCTTGTCAGTGAAATTCCCTGGTTTTTTGGCAAACCTGCGCAGGTGGAAGAAAGTGTATTTTCTGCTTTGTTTTGCTTTGTGGATTCTAAGTTGGAGAGTGGGGTGGGGAGAGGGGGAATCAACAGCCCTGTGAAAGACCAGCTGCTTGCAACATGCTTCTCTTGCAGCTTTCCGTCAGAAATCTGACAGCTTTAGTTTTTGTGATGGAGAAATAATGAGGTGAGAAAAGAATTGTCAAAAAAAGATCTGTACTCTTCTTCCAAGGAAGTAATTTACTTTTTGTGTGCTCTGTGGCTTCTAGAGCCAAAGAGACATCTGTAAGGATTCCAGTTATAGACAAAACTCTGTATTTGCCTAAACCAAGGTAATTGCCAAAACGAAACAGAAAAAGAAAAAGTAATTTGTCTACAAAAAGGTCTATTACTTATGCTATGATTCATCTAATTAAATGTGGGTGTTAACAGCATTTAGGCTAGGTTGCTATAGGTGAGCAAGTCAGCATGGATTGCCCTTATGGATAATGGGGAAACAGTTAACAGTGTTAGTGGATTTTAAGGTTAATTTAGCTCATCCTAAAACAAATTCCTGCATTAGGCCAGGTGATTTTCCCCCTAAATGCATTGACTGTATCACTCAGCACAGATACATGGCGCTATCTGAGATAACCCTAAGGCCTTCCACGGGAAGCTGGCAGATGTGGCGCCCGATCTCTTCTGCGGTAATAACTGGACCCAGGAGGGATACCATAACACATCAAAAATGGCACTAAAAGTCTATGTTTATGCAACTGAAACATGCACAAGATCACCATTGACTACTATAGAAACCTGGGAAACTGTCTCGCATGTGTATATTCCTTTAGCTATCCAGCACGGGACTACAAGGACAGAAGTTTCAGGATCTGGGAAGTTTTTTATGCCTCAGACATCCACAGGAGAAACCTGAGGACATCTCATATAGCATCAGGTCACCTCTGCTGAGACAACTGAATCTCCCTTAGCCAATACAGCGATGGGGTTTGGAGAACATTTCAGATCTCCTGAGGCAGAGAGCAAGAGTGGGCTTCAGTGGCCAAAAACTAGTGGTTTAAAGCCAATTCAGAGACCGCAGGTACCTGAGCCATTAACCTTCACCTGACAAATACGACCAAAGAATTTTTGGAGGTCAATGGCATTCTGGAGCCTCAGCTGGAAGCTCAGCAGAATAACCTGGGGCATCTCAAGTCACACTAAAAGCATATGTTTAGACCCATTAATTATGTCCCTAGTGATTTTTTAGATTATTAGTTGTTTAGGCTTGGTGGACTGTACT
>JAOXJK010000012.1:156477153-156496007 GCA_025774025.1 Xenus cinereus
TATCCCCAAGCACCATGTCAACTCCTCTCTTGAATACCTCCAGGGATGGTGCCTCAACCACTTCCCTGGGCAGCCCACTCATTTAACTTAGTGACACGGTCCCTTCATACATTTGGTTATTCACGTCTTAACTCTGAGGTTCCCCCTGTGAGCAAATGGAAATATAATTTTAAAGAAATAAGTCGACATCTTAAATGGTGCTTGGATCTGAGTCACTTTCCATTGGATCATTATTGCTCCATGAAATTATGTTGCTGATGGTAGTTAGATCCACATTTTGAAAGAAGGTCCAACACTTTTTTAGCATTTGCAAGTGGAAGCGCAAGACAGCCACAGTTTTTGTCTGGATCCTCTCAATGTGGCGTGTTACATATGGAACGAAGACATGCTTTTCATTCACAAATGAAATGCTGACAGGTTTGAACATGCACGTTTTTCTACATATGTGCCTAACTTTTGCGCAAGCATGGCTAGCAGAACCAATCCACCTTTTTTATGCCATGCACACAAATCTGAGGTGACACTTGAACTCTAAATATTCCGTGATGCAGTATTTACACTCATGAGACAAGCCGATTGTCACTATCCTACAAGCCTTATCCACAACCAAGGGATCATGGCCAGGGGAAAGAATAGAATTGTTTCCTATGCTCCACCAGCATGATGAATTCTGACTGGTATTTTCAGTTTCCTCTTCTATTTTTCCCCAGCACCTTTCAATTGATTTGGCTGGAACCAAACTCTGCCCTTTCCTCCACCCCTTCTTCAAATATAATGTTCCAAAACAACCTAGGGCACAAGAAGTTAGTAGGTGGCTCAGAATTCCCATATACAGTATTGTTATTACCATTTTAGTCTGTTAGATTTTGAAATAATAAAATTTTGATTGCCTTGGGTGGGCGATAATGAATATATGATAACTTAAGCTCATATTTTTTTTGTCATAAAGAATATGCTTTGCTTCTTTCGTGTCATAGTTCTTGTCCCCTGTGAGAACTATGTGCTTGACCCAAATAACAAATCAGAGCATCTGCCTTGAACCGGTCGAGTATTCACACAAAACAAAATTCATCCCTAAGGCCAGACTGGAACATGTCAACACCTGATTGTCTCTGACTTACGGTGGCATGTAACTGTCACTAACCTCAACTGGATTCAGGCTTACATATATATGAGGAAACTAGTGTTAATGCTGTGGCTGAGATTATTGACACAATGAGTTATTTGGTGTCACATGAGGAACTATGCTGATCAACAACATACAATCATCGCCCACATGTCATCAGACAGTGCCTGTCAACTTCTTCCCAGCTAGGGCTAGATGTGAGCTGATGACATGCCTGGCTATTGCTACCTATCCATTGGAAAGCCACTTTCATGGACAACTGATGATATTTCTATTCCCTGTTTTCCCGTTTGTTACTCCCCAGGTTTACTTAGCTGCAGTTTTGGAAAACGTTCAATAAGCACAGGAGCAAGAGATACTCTTATGTTCCAGCACCCTGCCTAATCACCCAGCAGCATAGCTTTAAGTGATATTACACTGTAATTACATTAGCTGCAGTATTGGATGCTCGTTATCATGTCTTAATTGTGCAATAATTTTGATCAATGTGCAATTTCCTTGGTGCTGACTGTTGTGATTGCAAAATAGAAACACAGTTTAGGGGCTGTTGCGTGTACATCTGCTCAGTGATTCCTTCAGGGCATTTGGCTGTGCACACACACGTGTGTTTGTGTGTATGTGTGAGAAGCAGAGCATGAGCAGTCAGGGCAGCTGCCTACCAAAGTGTTCCCTGTCTGCAGCTGGAAAGACCTGAAAAAGGAGCCCTGGCTAATCTTGCCACAGTGGTTGAAGAAGTCCCCTCTGTCAGTCATCAGCCTGCGATTAAGCCTATCACCTTGATGGAGGTCAGTAGGATGGATACCTGTGCCCATACCTCAGCTACTTTGATATGAAATCGGCTGTTTGTGCTTTGCTGCCTGCTCACGAGTAGCTGCAGCTTGGAAGACAGACTTTGGAGAGAAGGTTTGTGCTGCAAATCCATGTTCTTTGCTCTAGGTCCCACTACAGGTGCAGAATGGCAGAGCAAGGCAGCACCAAGCCATTGCAGAAAGACCTGGCAGAGCTTATTTCTCAGTGCCTGTGGTCTCCCCAGGCACTCTGTCCACTTGCTGTGCTTACATACAGGCACAAACACTGATAAACAAAGAGGGGAATGGGTGGTAATGAAGAATAAACACAGAATAAAGAAGAGACACTGCAATAGGATAGATGCAGGACATCATTGACCTGGAAGGAGGAAACATCTAAGCGTGAAAATTAGTCAAGAATGGTTTATACTCTTTCAAAGGTAAGACACCAGGTGGATGCATGAATTCTCACCTGTTGCAGCTTCTCTACAGAAAGTCGGTGGTATTTGCTCAATTACAGGATATCCAGTGGCAATAGAATGTAACTTAAAAAATGTCATTTCTCTTAGAAGAGTGTCTCGTTACAGCTCAGGGTGGTTTTTGAAAAAAGGAGTGCCGTCCCTTGATTAAAACATCCCGCTTCCCCTTAAACTAAAGAGCCATCACTGATTTCTCAATCTACTTATTAGAGCTGAGAGAAATTCAGAACATCCTTTGTATGACAAATGCTGATCTGTTTTGAAGCAAATCAGCATTCCAGACTGGAATGAATGTTTACAATGAAAGTATAAAAATCTAAAAGGAAAAAAGAAAGTTTTGAAAATCTATGGCTTTTTTTTTCAATTTCAACTTTGTAACATGATAAATGATATCCTTACGTGTCATGTATCATAATGAGCAGCAAACATTTCAAAATGAGAAGTAATTACAAAACAAAAACAAACAAATCCTGCAATGAGCTGTTAAAGCTGAAAATCTCCCAGCGCAGCGCTTTCAAGCAGCTGTACTGCTAAATTGCCTGTTCCCTTGATATCAAAGAACAGACAGAAGACTCCTGCTAGAGAGTTCAACCAGCACAGCCTCAGGTAATGTGCAGCCACCAGAGAGAAGACAGGAGGGATGTAGCTGTAGAAAAGAGGGCAGACACTGTTCAAACACATGGACCTGGGACCAGCTGCGTAGGGGTTACTTGGGAAGTGACATGCAGCAAAAACAAATGGACCCATGAAGGAAACCCTTTTAGAGAGGATGTTATTGATATGCATCAAAAGAGAAGAATAATAACTGATAATACCTTCCTACTCCAGGAAAGATATCTTTTTTATGACTGTTTTTACAATGATTGTTTCTCTGCTGGAGGGATTTGATCTCTAGATGTCGGATGTACATGTGCACCATCATCTGGGAAGGGACTCTTTATCAGAGAGTGTAGCGATAGTATGAGGGGTAATGGTTTCAAACTGGAAGAGGGGACATTTAGATTAGATGTTAGGAAGAAATTCTTTACTGTGAAGGTGGTGAGACACTGGAACAGGTTGTCCAGAGAAGCTGTGGATGCCCCATCCCCTGGAGATGTTCAAGGCCAGGCTGGATGGGGCTTTGAGCAACCTGGTCTGGTGGGAGGTGTCCTTGCCCAGGGCAGGGGGCTTGGAACTCGATGATCTTTAAGGTCCCTTCCAACTCTAACCATTCTATAATTCTATGATTCTATGACAAGTTAAGATAAGCCCCACATCGGATCCCTGTTGCTATGGCCCTGCCTACTACAGGACAAGTTGAACATCTTCCCTCACTGCAGAGTAGCTGAGGGATGATGCTTAGGCACCACCTTTGCTTGTGCCGTGATGGTTGCTCATGTGTCCATGCTCTAGACAATACCAACAACTGTGTGAACATGCTTGGTGGAGACCATCGAAACAGATGAATGAGGGAGATTTAATAATGATAACACCTACAGTGAAATTTCATTGTTAGCAAAGACACCTGAGCTGAAACAGCTTACATCAAATACTGAAAGAGAGGGAAATCAAATCTTTCATCTCTATTGTTTCTCTTGGCAGGACCTTAGTTTTCAGCATGGGCTAATGTGACAGGGAATCAATGTAATGACTTCCTGGAAGATCATTTTCTTTACAACAACAACAAAAAGAGGAATGCACAAAGAATGAAGGCTAAATTTTGTGCAAAGACTGTTTGACTCATGTGCTACACAGGTTGTATTCTTTCATTTCTTCCTTGATATCCTTACCCCTTTCAGCTCTTATAACTCTGTCTTCTCACAACTCTTAATTTTCTGGTCTGCCTTTGACGGACTCATCATCTATCCTTCAGAAGTTCTCTGAAGCCTCTAAGGGTGTTCACAGGATTCATCCTTCTATTCCTCTTTCCCTGCACATTCCCGCACCAAGTCACAGAATTCCTTTTTTTTTTTTTTTAATTACTTGACACTGATGACTCAACGGATCATCCCTACTATTCTGAGTCTGTCTCAACATTAGACCACTCCCCAGCTCAGCCCACCCTTAGCTAGGTCCATCCTTGACATTTCTCTTTCAATATCCAGCAAGGACATTAACATCACCAATCTCAGCTCTTGATTTTATTTTATTTTTTTTCCACTGAGGTCTTGAGAATCCCTTCTACTATTGAAAAAACCAACATTATAAATATCGAAGTCAACAAATCCATTAATTTGGTTCAGATTAGTTTTCTAGGAAAACAAATAATAGGAATGTCTCATGATTATTTTCTTTGTTTTACTTTCACAACTGCTCTTTCTTGTGTGCCTATATCACTCTTTACACACAGCAACATCTTGTCCATTATAAACAGATCTCAGTGGAAAAAAAATCTGTTTTTTAGAAAATGGACATTTTTTGATTGTTTTTTTGTGGGAAATTAAAATTTCAGTATAAAAGTGATCAAATGGATGATATCACTTTCTTTTCATTTTGCTAAGCTGAAGGAATTAATCTGAGCTGTCATTTATGGTCTTTATATTATGTTTGATAGGCTATAGTTATATAGTGTAATGACAGCAATGTACATTAGTGTATTATGACAATATCAAAAGGGTTCACTTCTTTCTTGTCCAGATGAAAGGAAAAATGATCTACCACTATCTCCTGATACATTTTCATACTTCCAAGCCACTCTTCTCCTGCCCTTATGATTTTGTCCATATTGTCAGTACTTTGCCTGCACATTCTGATGCCTACCCAGGACAGATGGCAAGGTCTTGGAGTTCCTGATGGTATGAAAATTCAGTTTTATGACCACATTAAACTACAGTCTTCTCTTTGACCTAATTTTCTAATACTTTGTCCTCTCATCTTTCTTTAGACCCTCTGCCTACAATATCTTCATGGCTCATTGCTCTGATTTCCTAACCCCTCTAATGGAGGTTATGAAGGACCCCTACGTAGGCTCCCTCTGCAGCCCATCAAAGATTCAGTTTCCTCATTATGTCTCGGGAGACTGGAGTTTAGGTCTCTTTTTAACTTAGCTGTTTTACTAACTCATTGTGACAGGAGATGCAACATGTCTCCTTATGGTCTTCCCACTATCTCTGTCTCTATTTCACCTTCATTTTTCGTTTTTCTCCAGGCATTTTCCTTTAGACATTTAATAGGGCATGGATAAATAATAAAAATCTCACATACATCAAGCAAATAAAAGCATATGACTGAGATCATATTTTGAGGTAGCCTTTAATTATGTGATCACATTAACCCCCAGATTCATACTTTATTTTGTGCACAGAACACAGTAATAATTTAGAAAGATTACAGCCAATATGTTGTTTGTGTTTTCCTGTTCAGCGACTGACAGCAAGTTTATCTTTGAACCTTACTCAACCCCGTTCTAAAGAAAAAACTAAAAATACCAGCTTGGGCTCTTCTCTTATGCTCAATACGGTATCTTCTGTGAGTTTTGCAAATTCTTAGGAGTCAATTTTCAAAATGTTACTATTTTGGGGATCATGCTAATTTGAGAGAAAGAAATCTGATGCACAAAATTGAAGCCAAATATTTCTTCTAATTTTTGGGTGCTGAATTCCAGTTGTCCCATTGTGACAATAACTGCAGCTAGGAACCTAAACTAATAAGATTCCCAGCACAGTCTTACCGTGCCCCAGTGATAAAAGGGTTGGTTCCTCTCTGATTTGTAGGACCCATGTCGAAAGTTTGCACCAGAATCAGAGGTTAAGGGCAGAGACGTGTCTCTTCCAATGAAGTTGTCTTCCAGATGCTGGGAGCTCTCTGATATGCAGAACATATGGGGTTATGTCCATGAATCTCATATACATATGAAGGATTTACTATAGTGGAAGTAAAAAATCACCACCACCTTGGCACTTGTTATTTGCCATATCAAACTCTGGTCAAGACCTTGAAAATTAGGGGAAAGTGAACTTTACTCTTCGTGTACTGAGCAATCACATAGCATTTGGAAGAAATACTGCTTTCTCCCCTCTGCAGGAGTTCAAGTCCTAGTCAGTTTATTGATTTCAGATAACTGATGAATACGCCTCCTGAGACATGTTTTCTAACATCCCTGAGGCTTCCAATCCAATGGGTAAAGTGATCCACAAACAATTCCCACAGGGCAGGACTTTTAACAGCTTGGAAATGATTTAGGATCCAAGTGCCATAAACAAATTGAATGGAGAAACTGTGTGGTCTCTACGTTGTTAGAGGGTTTCAAGACTGTGTTGGATAAAGCTGTGAGTAACTGGGTGTGACCTCATAGTTGACCCTGCTTTCAACAGGGTGTTAAGATACACATTTTAATTCTTTACAATTTGTGGAGAAACACATGTTTCTGTCAGAAGAAATCTGCCTTCTACTTGGAACCAGCCTTGCAAGAAGCTGTTTCTGTTTATTGACTACAGAAGTAGTCATGGCTAAACCAACCATTGTGACTACTTCCCTCAGATGTATTTTCATCATCCTACACAGTAGTAGATTTGAGATTAGACTTTCTCTTTCTTTAGCCACTGTGTCAGTATTTTGGTGCTGGTGTTCAGAAAGTGTTATGGAAATCCTCTTTTCCCCACAGTCCCCTAACAAACAGCATCATTGTATTTTTGGAATTAGCTTTCTTCATAGAAAACTAGAAGCACCTGCCAACATTATATTGCTGGGAAAAATAGCTGGGAGGTAGGTTTGTAGGTTTTAATTCTCCTTACTTCAATAGATCCTAATAGATTACACGCAAAATTTGGACCCAGGCACATCACTTCTTCATCCATTTACACCATTTTCTTGTTTCAAGTCACAATTTGAAATGTACTCCGAGGAGGAAGTCCCAGAGAAAAGTTTTCCTTTTTATATGCCTTTCATTTGGCTTTCTCTGGAGTAGACCCCCCACTACATTGTCTCACCAGTTGGTAACTACAGAGGAAATTTTCCTAAACTTCAGTGCCATTCTGTGATCCCTCAAGAAAGCTGAAGGACTTCGTATAGTTCCAGTCCTTTATTATCATGAATGTAGCAGCTCTGCTGTGGTAAATTGCAGTAACTGATGAAAATAGACAATTTGCAGCTTCTTGAGAGAACAATAGAAGGAATGAAAAGACTAATGACAACAGCCAAGTTTTGTGGCCCAGGGAAAGGAGGGCGACATCATTTTCCTATATTCAAAGTTGGACAACATGAATCCAATTTTCTTCCTTTCATCATCAGCAAATAATTCGGATGTTTCCCATCCCTTAATTGTGCCTTTGTTTCTGTGATGAGGGTAAATCATTACCATGACGATCTGTTGGCTAAATTTTCCCCACATCTGCAGAGTGTTTCACCAAGTGGGCCATTTGCCCATTTGCAGGCTAATGAACATGAGGAATTTCGCATTCTGGAGATGGAGACTATACCAGGAGGTTGGGAAACCACATTTCAGAAAGCAGCCCAGGTTGGGCTAGGAGAAAGATTTCACAGATCCTGCTAGAATCTGAGTGAATGATGACAGATAGTCTTCCTTTGTAAATCTTGGTGAAAAGATCATATGCCTTCAGGACTATGAGACCTTATTCTTCCAGAGTTCACAATAGGCCATTGCACTGTTCCCTGTTTGACATGAAAGCCCTGGGAATTTTACTTAGCTGTCACTCTCTTAAGGCTGAGAGCCACCCTCAGAAAATCTTTCAGCAGCCAGCACAGTAACATAATGTCTCAACAACATCTGCACTGCTAGGAACAAAAGCAACAGACCTTTCCAGGTTTAATTTCATTCACCAAGGCTTTTACACACAATAGCCTTTAGTTTCTCTAGTCTGGGACTAAAAGAGCTGACTCAAGGTCAAATTTTGGTGAGGCGAACCCTGCAACCCATTGCTTTCTATCCTCAGAGCTGCTGGAGAGCTTCGGGAGAACACAGGGTGCCAAAAAAGGAACAAGACTCGGGAAGTTTCCTGCTAGACTGGGCTTTAAGGTGTTGAAGCCATTCACATTCATCTGACCCAGACTGCAGGAAAGGGAACATAGGACTACACTAAGGCACGAGACAGACAGAGGACAGGGCGAGAATTTACAGCCTGGTTGATGGGTGAAACAGGTCTTCACTGTGGTAAGGAGATGTGCTCATGGAGGTACAGTGGACACTGGCAAAGCCAAGCCCCTGGCAGCTCTCTGATCCTTTCCTGGCCAGTGTGGGTATTACACACTCAATTGCAGCCACTTTTACAATTTATGAACAAAGCAACTCCTTTGTGTACGTGGTATGGTTGTTGGCCAAGTCAGAGCTTCAGTGAGAAAGTCCCTCTCAATCTTATTCTCTTATCTATCCATAAGCACTTCCATATTGCAATCCATATTTTGAGTTGCAGATAAATCCCTGAAAAGATGTGCATCATTATACTAAATTGGAGGGGTCGGGTCATTCTCTGGATGAGAGAGATATAGGGATATAGAAACACAAGGTCCTCTTTGGGACTGGTTAATGCTGACAGCATTTGGTCCCTTTTTTGAAATTCTTTTCAAACCCAAATCAAAAATGATCATGGTTAAAAAGCAATGAAATCAACAAACCCTCTGTGCATGGTATTGTTCCATGTTCTCTTTTGGGTGGCAGGTGGTTTTGAAGTCATAATAACAGGAATTAAGAGTTCAAAGTGGCAAACATTTAAAAGCATGGTCTCCATCTCTGCATGCCTTTCATTTATTCTCTAGCCCTGGGATATAAAGGAGTATTATCTGCAAGACCATACTATGCCAGCCTACCGCGTGTGGCTTCTCAGCTTGGGTTACACACACTGATCTTATGTTCTGATATTCTCTACAGGATATTGAAAATATTTCCTTCTAGGTTTTTAATATACCTGGATATCTTGTATACAATTTTTTCCCCCCTCTTTATAGACCTTGGGTATGTGTTTTCTCCTCTCAGAGCCTTGGATTGACATTTCAGCCAGGAGGGAAAAGTCACGTGAAGTCATTCATTTCACAAGAGAGAAAACTAATTTCCTACTGTTTTAAATTTGTGAGTCTGTTTTCAAGAAATATCCCAGCTGACCTCCAATTTTTCAGGCAGTAGCAATTGCTTTCAGGCATGTCTGCTCTCAGATTTGCATCTTCATCAGGATTTGAACCCGGATGCTTCTCTAGTGAATCACTGCCGTACACTGAAGAGAGCTACTTTGCTCGTGTAGCTAATAGGCTGTTATCCTGCAGCAGATTGATCATTAGTAATAAACATGCTATTCACTCTGATCATCTGCACTCTACATCCATCCATCCTGTTAAATCTGCGAGTGCTTACCTTTAAATTAGAAATGGCAACATTAAGATCCCAGTTAGAAAGCTTTATAACAGAAAAGCAGAGACAGATTTCAAGTTTTAATTCAACGTCTAAGCGAAGATGATTTTAACTATAAAAAAGCCCTTCAAAAGCAAAAAAAAATGCAATTTGAATGTGTCTTCCTGCATTTACAAAAAAAATAGCAACTGAGTGTCTGAAATATCGTAACACAGCAAAATGTGAATTTGGTGACACTGTTTTTTGTTTCTGTCTGGTGGCTTCTAGCAGGAATGGGAGCGCTTTAAACGTACAAACTTCTGATGCAGAAGTGTCCATTTTGAAGTGTTTTACTCTAGCACCACTAGTAGCCTGAAAACCATGATCACATCTCTCACTTTGTAAGACTTGATGAACTTGATGATCCCCTTACCTCCCATCAGGTCTCTGCGGGGCTGATGGAGACTGAAGTAGGGGCTTATCTGGGTGATGGGATGAATTTCAGCCCGGGAAGGATGTATATCCCACATGCTCCACAAAAGTTCTTTTTTATTCCTCCTTTTTTAGGATGCCAGGTAACAACTGTCATTGCACATAGTGTGCATGCTGACAAACAACTTTAGATCTACTCAGGATGTCTGGAGATGGTTCTGACACAAAAAGCCTGTCCCAGAAAGTTCGATTTTTTCTATGGAAAGGTAGGAATGAGTTTGGACTTGTTTTTTCCTACTTGAAAAGAGAGGACTGGAAAGTACATGGCTAACAGGAGATGTGACAGACATTTATAAACTTATGAATGATGGAAAGAGTATGATCAGAAAATAATTATTCACTGTCTTGACATTGCAAGAATTAAGGGTTGACCAGTGAAACAATCAGAGCAAGCAAAGAGAAGTAATTTCTTAGGTAACACTCAAGTGACATATGTACCTCTTTCCCACAGAATACAGTAAAGTACAAAAAACCCCTTGTAAGGGAATGAACTGACTCAGAACAGATAAATCTGTGACTGGCTGATAAACACTGAAATCTCCATGTGACTTCTGCATACAGGAGTCACCTGCCAGAAGGTGGGAGGAAGAATTACTCAGTTATTTGCCTGTTATTATATGCTTTATCAAAACAGCCATTCCTGTCTTTTCTTGGAGAAAGTATGATGCCTAGCGAGACCATTGGTCCATGAAATACTTCTATTTTCTAATATAATTCACTTTACCTCCTGTGAGGTTCTCATCCTGCCAGGGGCAAAACATTCCCAGTGTAGACCTCAGAGAGATCTTCAGCAGCCACTGATGGGGAGTGCACGACATCCACGACTGAAGACCGCTGAGCTGCTATGCTGCAAGGGATGGGCACGAGGAGGGCAAACTTCCATTTCCATGACTGCAGAACACATGAAAAATATTCCAAACCATAAAAGAGTGTGAAAGAAATGAGGCGGAGGAAAACGAAACCCTCGTTCCTCAGTCACTGGGAGCTAAATCATAATCATTATCATTAATTAGCAATACTTAAGAGTCTTAGTAATGCATCATCTTGTCAGTAGCTTTAGTGGGCTGAATGGCTGGATGGTAACAGATCTTAAAACTGAGCATCTACACCTGTTCTGCAGTTGTTCCTTCCAGATTACAACGGGATGCAGCTTCTGGCAATGTACCTTTGCTGTGGATAAACAGCAGCATTCTCCCTTCAGGGCCATCAATCTGATGTCTTTTAAGCAGCATTACATTAATTTTAGATTAAAAAAAAAAACCCAAACTCTAGAAACTAAATCATAAAAGACAACACAGAGGAAATCAATGCTTGTGGATGAGCTGATTAAGTCAGGAAAGAAGAGGCTTTGTGTATGTGTAGCCACAACTGGAAAAATGCACACACACACAAGAACACACACAAATAAATTTGAATTGTTTAAGGAATTAGACTGTAAAGAAATGATGTTTTATAGTACACCAAACTGCCAAACACGCCATAACCCTGTGAAAACCACTTAAGCTTTAATGGCTGAAAGGAATAAAACTGACAAAAGAATAAATTCCCACTGCACTCTGACGTCAGAATAAATTTCCTATGGAAATAGTGCTCTTTTCCTCATTGGCTTCAAAAAGGCCACCGAACAGGGTGACTTTAAAGGGATCTGTGCTTGGTTTGGTAGGGCAGTGTATCTTGGTTTGTAGAAGAGTGTAGAGATGTTTTCCAGTGAGAGCTTAGCAGCTGAGGATAATAAATGAGCAAGAAAATACTGTCACCACTGGTGGAACAAGTGGGATAGTTGCGATGGAGAATCTTAGTTGGGAGGTGCTTAGGGCAAAATCTACAAATTTGGGAGTCAGAATGGTACTTGGAATTTAGTCAGACCTTAGTTGTGAGTTCAATCATCTCCTTTGGTCAAAGGAAAGCATGCTATGGGTGTTGGATCCCAGAAAATTCACTGTGTGTGCCCCATAAGCTGTAAATCAGCCTCCCCAAAACACTGCGAGAAGCTAAACTCAATACATTTAAATATTTTAAAAGACCCAAACCTACGTAAATAACAAGGTGCCTAAGGAAGGGAGCAGGAGACACTGAGGACATTACTTCTGGACTTTCATTTTCAGTAACTGTAGATTTGTAAGGTGGAAAATGACCACATGCTTCTAGGATGTGGCTCTTGCCCAAAGGAAGAAGGTGACCCCTCCTTTCCATCTGTTCCTCAAAATTCAGTGTTCTTTGGTGTGCTATATGGGTTTGAGGTCATAATAATATGATGAAAGGAATAAAGGACATCTTTAGTTAGAAAAAAATATTCTTCAAATCATTAAACGTTGACATCCCCATTAACCTAACCTCGCCTGACAGTCAGTGGAGCGATAATTAATATAATCCCTAGAGCTAAAGATGAGAGTCATGTCTTCCTAAGGTCTAACATAGGTCATAGGGCAGATGAATGAAGCCCTTAAAACACCTATTTCTGTCCATTTACTATAGAAGAAGTCAAGGGTGGCAAGCTCAGCAGTAGATTTTATGTTACAAGCATCCAAACTTAAGTGAGATGAATCATACAGTAAATGCCCTAACAGTGAGGACGCTCATTATTCTTACATGGAATAATTGACCATGGAAAAAGGGAGAAACCTGCCCGTTGCTTGATACCTTTAAGCAAGAATGGATACAATATCCTACAGGCAATAAAGCTACAGACATCTACTGTACCATCTATTAAGTTTCCTTGATCTCTGATTTTTATTACATTATCAAAGCAGGTGAGACAGTATGTTGGCATTATATGAGCCTTGCACACATTTTTCTTATTTCCATCATTCTTGTGTTAACTCCCTCAACTGACCCAATGCAGACAAGACCTGAATAAATGACATAATACAATGTCACTTCACACTTCGGTGAAGCAGCAGTAAAAATGCATAAAGTCATGCTTATACTTGCAACGCTTCCTTCATTGTCATGATGAGTCCTTGAGCCTTTCTAGCTCTCTGAAGATGTGAGTGGGGCTTATTGGGACATCTTGCTATATGTGAGTGCAGGCATCCTAAGCAATCTTGGGTGAATTATTTAAAGTCTTGTCTTCTTTTACTTCACACATTCCCTGACAGAGGTAGCAGAGTTGTAGGCAGAGAGAAGTTGTAACAAAGCAGGAGGAGTTAAGTGTTGTCTTCACCAGAAATGCGTATCTTAGCCCCTTTTCTGGATAAAAGATGCAGAACCAGCACATCAACACCTGCTTGGCTTCAGGGCTCTCCACCTGCAGCGCCATTTATCCTCTGCTTTCATTGAGATTAAGAACACCGCCAAAAGACCAAACTAAAGACATAAAGAAGCCTTCAATGAATTAATCAGCGCTTCTTTCATCAGCTGTTTTTCCCCCTTGTCTTTCTAGATGCAGGTATTACCCCTTCATTCATCTGTCTATTTCTGCCAGAGTCAGGATGCTCACGTACCATGCAAATTTATGTATTTCCGTAGAATGACTGTACTGATACCGTGAGTGGTGGCATAAAGCTTATTTTCGAGCACAAGTCAGGAGACCAGTCTTCCACTTCTACATCCAGCAGATGTCAGATGACAGTCTAAAATGTGCCTCCACTTCCATATTTTAGCAAAAGAAAATTAGTTCAGAAGTTCTCTGATGCTGTCAAAAGCTATGTCAGTTCTGCTGGAGCTGCCAGCCTTGTGCTCATAATACTATGACACACGTCATGTATTGTTGGGTAATGGGCATTGTGTTATAGAATCATAGAATCATAGAATGGTTAGAGTTGGAAGGGACCTTAGAGTTCATTATCCAGATAATTACAGTGTACAAGGGAGCTGAGACTACCTGCACCTTAGAAAGGTTTTTCCTTCTCCTGATCTCCCAGTGGAAGAATCTTATAATCAGAAGTGAAACTCAAACAGCTCTCAGCTGAGTTATGCTGTTGCAAGTTCCCACAGTAACTAGGACTTCATAAAATTTCTAAAGTAGGACTCAGCTGCCCTTTCATTTTCCTTTCCTCCTGTACAGTACCTTTGTTACATGCTCCTAAACTTTTTTATTTTTTTTTCTGCCAGAAAGCACTGCATACCAAATTGTGTGACATAAATAAGTGGTTGAATGAAGACTGACGAAGTCAGAGAAATTTAAGGTTTCACTGCAGTAAGTTTCCAGAGTTATTGAGATAAATTATGGTATTTTTGTGTTAGTGAGGCTTCTTCCCTCTCAGTTTTTCCCACTCAATTTTCCTCTTCATTTACCAAAATGCTGTATTTTCAGTCTTTCTTAAGAAGCTAAAATTATTAGAATGTCTTACATCTTCTGAGTCAGTGTACATTAGAGATTCAGGGTACAGTGTTTCCTGATGGAGAGCTCTACATGCTACAAATAAAATTTCATGACAATATTATCCTTGGAAATTGGTTATGTTCATTCTGTACATTTGTTCTGTAGGGATATCTGGATCTTCTAGAAAGAACGCTTATCCAGTGCATTGGGAAGTTGCATTTACTGACATATGATAGGACCTAGTATTACACAGAAAAGCCCTGTGGTATGAAGACATGTCTTGTTTTCCTCTTATTCCAGGAAAACCTATACTGTTCTGAGATAAAAGTAGGCTTATTCCTTTCCTGAGCCCATGCTTGCCTGGAGAGCAGTGAGCAAGGCAGGTGGTTGAGTCTGCCTTTGAGAACAGGCTGGAGCATCTGCCTGTGTGACTGTATTGAGAGAACCCAAGAGGGTGGATGATGCGGTGATGGCATCTCTGAGAATCCCCAGAGAATAAGAAGAGCATCGCTGCCTCTGTTTGGTGAACAAAGCCCGGCACCAGAATTATTCTCCCAAGTAACAAGTGATAGGACAAGAGGAAATGGCCTCAAGTTGCACCAGGGGATGTTTAGATTGGATATTAGGAAAAATTTCTACATCAAAAGGGTTATGAAGCATTGGAACAGGCTGCCCAGGGAAGTGGTGGAATCATCATCCCTGGAGGTATTTAAAAGACGGGCAGACGTGGTGCTGAGGGACATGGTTGAGTCATCGATGGTTTTTTGTCAGTTTTAGGTTAATGGTTGGACTCGATGATCTGATAATTCCCTTTCAACCCAGACAATTCTATGATTCTATGATTCTGTTCGGCAGAATTTGTATTTAGTGGGGATGACAGAAAGAAAAATGACTTGCTTTTATGCAGTCTTATGAATAGCTGTGGTCAGATGACAACCAGGACCAGGGCAGATCTCTGTGTGGCATGTGTCCACCTGCATCTTTGCGTTAGACATCCAGCAGCTGACCGAGTGTGGGTAATGCTCCGGTGAAGGAGGAGGGAAATCCTGCCTTGCTGACTCTCTACACCAGCAGCTGTTGCCTTCTCAGAGTCAAATAAATGTGTGGGCTGCAAAGCTTTCTTCCCTCTGAGGTGTTCGAGGGGTAGCAGAGCTCAGCTTTTGAGATCAAGTCTGTTTCAGACCGTGACAAATTTGTTCCCTGAATCCATACTCTTTTTAATCTAAATGTCAGGTAGGAAATTAAAGCCCTGCTGAAACGGAGTGTATTACCAGCATTTTATTAGATCACAAACAATTTAATAACCAGATAGAGGGAGAAGGTCATTTTGTTGTCAGTCCTGCTTATCTCATAAATTAGGCATCAGGGTTTGCACAAAAGTGTCTCTTAGCAAATAAAATTATCTGGTTTGATGAAGGGCTTCTGTCCACGGAAAACGGAAAACACAGATGAAAGAGGGGACCCTGTAATAAAATTATTATTCAGGAATGTATGAAAGGAGATGGATTCTTTAAAAATACTTATCACACATTTACCCTATTAGCAGTAAGTAAATGCCAAAGTAGGAAAGGACACACCTTCCTGATGAATTCAGGTGAAATAGTTTCAAGGTCAGTAAACAGGAGGGATGGCAGATGAAATATTGATTATAAATAGGGTAGCTCTTAGTGACCTCACTGGCTGAAAAGGGGAGAAACCCAGAGCATTATCTCCTCGCTAGAAATATTTATGGCCCAGAAATGACAGTCTTCTGAGTCGGAGCAGGGCAATGAGTGATGCGTACAACCACGGCATCGATTTCAATGTATCCTGCTGCAAATCTGTTTCTGGGGTGGGGGGAAAGAAGTGGCAAGGAAAGGGCTGGAGTAAATTTTTTCCAGATAATATGCAAGTCTGGTGTTGCTCAGACTTGTCTGCTTGCAAGCCTCCGAGGCACAGGGATTTCTACACCCTTGCCTGTCTCAAGCTACCTTTGCTCTTTTAGCCTCAATAGAGTGAATTTGAACTAGTACATTGAGTGTCCTGCTGAAACGTGAGGGCAAGTCATGGTGCTTTATCTGCCAAGAGAGGGGCTTCAAGGCAAATGTGGTGGCAACAGCAGCAGCAGAAACTTCCCATGTGACACCTCACTTCTGCTGCCACCATAGAGTTGGAGAATCCACCATGGTGAGGATAGGACAGGGTCTTTCCCTCCTGTGACAGTTAGCACCCGACTTGCACCTCTTTTCCCCTCTTTTCTGCATAATGTGACATCTATCTCTCCTCAAAATTTAGCCATCCAAATCTGCTACCCCTTCTCCCTGTGGGCCTGGGGATCGCAGTGAGCCAATGGCCTTCACCAAATGAAGAACTGAACAAAATTCTGCAGAAAAGACATTTTTAAAATCACTGCTACCCTCCAATATAGTGGCCTCTGAACTCAGCATGCAAACCAATGGTTGCTCTGGAGATTTCCTGGTTACCATGTCTAAGAGCCAGGTCTGGTCCGTGTGCCAGAACTCACAGCTCCCCTTGCAATGCCCGTGGAACAGCCTGTCCATCTCATTATTCTGCTTCACACAAAATCGTTCTGATTAATGCCTACTCTGATGTGATTTTATCTGCTCGAACTCAAGCTCTGAGAGCGAGCACCACACCTGGCAATCTAAGCTCTATTTTAATTCATGCAATAAAGCTGGGTCAGCCTCACCCGATACTGTTCTATTAATGAACTACCTCTGTTCCCCCCACTAATTCTGCAGCGTGTTGCTGACGAGTTTGGCCTAGCTATCAATTAAAAACAGATAAAACAGACACACAGAGTTTAGGAACTGTTTGAGAAAGAGCTGCAGAAGCTTTTCCAGTGCATGGATATACCATCAGTGTGATATCGTGTTATGTCCAAACACTTTGACTCTTTGCCAGTGCAGCCCAATGTGAGAGATAAATGTACCCTTGGTAAGATGTTCAAATTTCTGGTTGTGAGAAATTAAACAGCAGAAAACACTTTTTTTGAGAGCGAGATGTAGTAAGGTGAAAGAGTATTTTTTATTCTGGTCTTGATAAGGGCATCCAGATTGCTTAGTGAAGAGACAGGAATACTTAACTGGCATCATCTGCTTTGGGTAACGGACTTCCATTCTGTCTCCTGGCTGAGAAGCCAGGAGCTGGCCCTACAGCCAGCAGTGAGTCTCTAGCGGGGTCCCAGTGCTATTGACCCGGTGCCATACAATTTTTGTGCTGCTAATAAACTACAACCTTGTTCCTGACAATAGTTTAGACATGGTGCATGGATTGATGAGGTGCAAAATACTAGGTCATTTTTTCATAGAATATGGGATCTTTTAATGTGGACACCGTTAGACAAGGACAGGGTTTTTATTGCCAAATGCAAAGGGATATGCATTCCCAGGACATGACACGGTTGGCCATCTTAACAGGAAAGGAAAGCCATGTCTCAAGTGAGATTTATGGGCTACTCAAGGTTAAAAAGAAGAAAAGCTCACAACATGGTATTTCAGCTGAACATTTAATCCAATCCTTGGATTTATTTACTGTCTTTGTATAGATTATTTTAGCATTGGTATCAGCAAGGCTGGACACTTCAACAAGGTCTTATAAACCTATTGCTGATGAAGTGTGTGATTAAAAAAAACACTCACAAGAGGAAAGTAAAGATTAGGACAGGACACTCATGTTATGCTGTCTGGATCCATTGGTAGGTGGAGTACATATAAACATGTGATTTAAGGCCTTTAAATACAAAATCCTATATTTGTGCAGAACAAATGCAACTCTTACTGAATGGACAAGGGGACAGCACAATTTCCCTAGAAGGGCCAAAGCAGTATTTCTGAAAAAAAGATGATCTGCTACAAAGAAAAACCTGGAACAAATTCAAGTTCCCAGTCAGGTGTTGTGGCCAAAAGATAACATCGCTCCTGGATTTATTCGGAAAGGTTTTCTGAGCTGGGATAGACAGAGGGATTTACCTACATTCTATGAAGCTCCAGACACCGGGATACAACAACAGTTCAGGAGCGCCAGCCATTTTTAAAGAATGTGGAAATCACGGAGAAGGTGCATTGTGGGATGGGGCCTGAAGAGCAGAGCCCCGAGTGCTGTTCAATTAATAGGCAGGGACGTGCTGGAACTTGTAAGCACGTCCATTAAAGGGTTAAACAAGGACCTGAAAAACAGGGACTTAACAAAAGCAGCAACATTGAGATGGGTGACTTCCAGGCCTAAAGAGGTCTTAAGAGCTGTGCCCTCAAGACAAGGTATCGCTGACCAATCAGATGCAGCTGCGGGAACAGCATATGTTCAAAAGGACCAATCTGTTTAAAACACGCAGCCGATGTAAACATACTTAAAGAAATCATAGAATCATAGAATGGAAGGGACCTTAAAGATCATCGAGTTCCAACCCCCTGCCATGGACAGGGACACCTCCCACTAGAGCAGGTTGCTC
>JAOXJK010000012.1:156496107-156517692 GCA_025774025.1 Xenus cinereus
CCTGTCACTACATTTCCTGACAAAGAGTCCCTCTCCTGCTCTTCTGTAGGCTCCCTTCAGGTATTGATAGGCTGCTATGAGTGCGCGCACAATAAATGGACTTTCTGCTGGCATCAAGCTGTGTCCCCTCTCTCAATCGAGGCAAAATTGGTGACCCCCGACGTGATGGGTTTATGAGCTGCCCAGCCGGGGGGCTTGCTGCCGGCCCCACAGAACGTTGAATGAGGCGCTGGAAGGGAGCAGGAGCCGGCCGGCTTGAAATCCCTCCGGAGGAGAGAGGTGAGCTGCGGGAAATGTGGGGAATCCAGCGTCTTCCCCGGGAAGAGACATATACGAACTTATGAAAGGTCTTCTTAAAAAGCATGGGAAAAATATTTCTGAGCATGACCTCAAGGCAATGCTTAAATGGGTACGGGTGAAGATACCCACTGTAACTGTGTCGAATATTTTTATGCGGGAACTCTGGGATGACGTGGGGGTGAAATTATGGGACACAGCAACAACGAGGCTCAGCACATGCTCCGGTGGCGGAGGAGCATTTTTGAGGCTCTAAAAGCCCACGAAGGGGGAGTAGAAGCCAAAGAAGGGGGAGGGGCGGGAACCCCAACAGCACCTCCTTCGCCACCTTCTGGGCCACCGCGTCCCGGACCTTTAAGCGCAGATGCCGCCGGTTCCCCCCCGGAGGGACACCCTTTCGATCCGGGTCCGGTCGATCCTGACAAGGAATGGGACTTATACCCTCCCGACCCCCACGATGTGTGGGCTACCATAAGATGACAAGCCTTGAAAGAGGGGGATCTGGAGGCTGCTAGAACAGTAGTGGCTCCGGTGATTTATCAGGGCCGGGGGGCGCAATGGGAAGCCCTGTCTTTTCGGGTTATTAAGGAGCTGCACTGTACTGTCACCGAGCACGGGCTTTCCTCTCCCTATTTTGCGAGTCTGTTGTCTTCTGTGTCGGACACCTATGTTACGACACCTCACGATCTAAAGTGTCTAGCGCAGTTGTTATTGACTCCGACTCAATACTCGCTATGGGAGCCACACTGGAGAAGGGGCCTTCAGGCACTCCTCCTTACATCTCTGGGTCATAGTAACGCTGCATTGGCTGCCCTGGCCATGGAGCACCTCACCGGTATGGGTCACCATTCAGACCCAGTAGCTCAAGCTCGAGACTGGCGCAGGGAGGCTCTCGAGGCAATCCACGAAGAGGCGAAAAAGGCTTTTCTTCAGATCCCCCGACTCACAGTGCATGGAAGAGTCACAAGGTGTTTCCCTCAAAGTGAAGGTCTTTAAGTACTAGTTGGCTTATTGCGAAGATGGTGAGGACTGACTTGATGGTACTGGGGAGAAAACAGCAAGCTCTACAGGGCTATTAAAACCAGTGGAAAAATCCACAACAATTTTCACGTCAGACAAGTTCAAACAGAGGGATACAGTTCTTTTTAAAAAGTGAGGAGGATTTGTTCCAGTGGTTAAACCACCACAGAAAGCAATGAAATTTCCATTTCTTGATATGTTTTCAAAAATTGCACAGCTTTCCTATGAGGCAATGCTGTAGCCAAACATGCACTGTTGCTTTTCTGTAGGCAAAAAGTTGTGTACTCTATGATATGTGAGGTCAGATTACATTGCCAGTGTACTCCTTCTGGCATTAAAATCTCTACACCTAAAAAACGTTGTCTGATCCACAGCTACAGACTCTATGTCCCATGGAGAGTGGTGCAGCAGAAGGAAATATCCCCAGAAGCTAATCTTGTGTAAAGCAAGACCTGTTCCCCCCTATGTTATCATTTTGGCAGGAGATCACACGGTTTTATTTTCCAGGGTTTACTCATTTTTTCCGATATTTTTTACTTTTTTTTTTACTTTTTTTAAAATTATTTTTTATTTATTTCGCTGTTGGATATAGCCATAAGGATGGTAGATGTTAAGGTATGCAAGCTGATGGCTGGGCTCTGATCTGACGCTAAGCTAGCAGTGTAAGTTGTGCAAAAATTTGAACATGACATGAGAAATTGGAAAACATATAACAGAGTTAGAAGCCGATAAAAGTTACAGGTAGCACCCTGAGGAATGATTGGGTTTCACAGGTGGGGTTATGTGAAAGACAATCAGACTTCACCACTAATTGGAGGGGAATACTGGGGTCTTACAAGGCCCAGATAACTGTATCAGTGATACTAAATAAGGCTGGGATTACATAGGTGATGGTATCAGAAATAGCAAATTTTGGTATGGCTATAGCAAAACTGGGACAAATGGAGAAAAAATAATGAGGGGTGAGCTGTTTATCTGGGGAGGTACAAGGGCAGAAGGAAGGAGGAGACAGGATGGAAGGGGGATGAGAAAACATGGGAGAATGAACCGGAGATGGGGGTAAAGAGCTGGTTTCATGGAAGTGGTTCAATATTCCCCCCTGGCCAAGTCCACCACCTGGCCAAAGTCATCTGTCCTATTGTCTATCAAAGTCTATTCCTGATTATTTTCCTGTGTGGATGTGCATATGTGGGAGCCAGTCAATGGAGAGACCATAGCTCTGGGAGCTGGGTACTTGAGAAACCCAAGGTCTGAGAATGTGCGTTTTGTGGGGTTGTTTCGATGGGATTCAGCTGGGACACCAGGTACCAGCTTTCAGATTTCATCTGGAACAGGAAATGTAGAGAAGAAAATCCTGTAAAAATTTGAATTCCTGTATTCTAAACACAAAATCAAATGGACTGAGAGAAATACTCATCAGTTTGTTGTTTTTTTTTTTCTTTCCTACCTCCTCTGAGGAAGAATTCAAATAAAACCCAGCCATGGGGTCACCTACAGCTAGTTATAACCACAATTAGCTTAAAATAAGATGCCAATGTCCAAACCCACACAGTTTTGGAGAACTTAAATCTATTAAGCAATTAGGTAATTTCTCTAATTGAGACCATGCCAAGGTCCAGTGTCTGACCTTGCATAATAGTGGGAAAGGTTTTATTCTGACCAGTCCCGAGAACCATCTAATTAAAGGCTAATCAAAGTAATACTGATGAAAGCTTTTTAGTTTGTTCTACAACTTTTGGTAGCGCTTTGACTTCAACATGGTGCCAATAGTGGAATTGGTTAATTACCGGAGCTTATTGCTGCAGATGCTTGATGGAAACAGAAGGCAGAACTTCTGCTAGATTTATGAAATAACTCTTTCACTGTTGTGGAAAGATAAATACAGAAAACCATATGGAAAATACAGACAGATGATATTTAATAAAATAGCCTTTTCAGAGACCTGAATTTCCATTACTGTGGAGGCAATGGTTAACAGGATAAACAATTCAATCCATCTCAATCTATGCACTTAGGCAGAGCTATATCCCTGTCGTTATTTACCTGCTGAAATTTATCTTCTTATTTGCCTTCTTATTGATACATATATCTCTCTCTATCGTGTTTCTAAAGCACCTGGCACCCTGTGATCTAAGTGCTCAGCTTCTGGTTTTGGGATCATCATGTACAAAGGGAGACACAGAGGCTCTGGAAGCAATGGCTGAGGAGTAAAGCTCCATGGTGACAATGGAAAGGAACCTTGCAGAGGTAGCTCTGAGAGTTGTTTTTTTTTAAACTCAGGATCCACAGGATGAAAAGAAGGTGTGAATCCTGGCTCACTGTGTTCTGTCCTTTCTATGGCAGACACTTAACACACAGAAACCCATCCAAAACTGAGCAAGCACCAGCTGAAAACTGGGAATTTGAGGCTGGAAATCTATGGGAAAGCCTTGTTTTAATAATAAAAAAAAACTGTCCTGTGCAGTGTCCTCAGGCTAACTCTCTACTTTTCTCTATCTCCATTTTCTTATAATCTTATTTGTCTTCTTATGGTTCCATTTATTCATTCGGGGGTTATTTTTGTGTGTGACATTGACCACCTCAGCAACTGTATTCTCCTCATGACTGTTTTTCTTTTGTTTAAATAACTCTTCCACTACAGAAAGCAACCATTCCCCCCCTCTCTTTCCCTCCAAAAAGTACAGCACAAGGAGGAGAGGAGTTTCTTTCTGTGCCTATTTGTTCAAAAAAGTTGCTTCACATATCAACTGAAGAGGCTCTACTGCTTGGTGAATGGGGTGAGTAGGTGAAGCCAACAAGTATCTCAAAGGTGTTCTATATCAGAAGAAAGAGTACCATATACAGTGACGTGAGGTCCTTAGCTCACTGTGCCTCACTGGGTCAGGCTACAATATCGACCTTCAAATAACAGTTTTGTGCATCTGTGTCTCAAAAGCTAACCAAAAGGAAGCCTAGATTCTTTATAAAAGGTTTATTGTTGTTATTATTGCCTGCTGCAGCTTCCCCCTTGAGGCTCCCTTTATCACTCAACCCAGGCAGCAGATTAATTCTCTCCTAAATGTAAAATCTGATGACATTTTTTCCATAAATCAAGACACTATCAGGGGATTTTCTCCAGGGCAGTAGCTCTCAGCCCTCACTTGACAAAGATTTCAGTTTAGAAATGTTTCCAGCAGAAGCTTGTCTCTGTCCCCAAAAATCTTTCAGTTGCTGGAAGGCAGTGCCAGTGAAGTGCTGCGTATGACAGTTCCTCCACAGCTGGTTTTAGGGTGAGAAACGAGAACAGATGGAGCAGCTGTGGCAGAAACAATCTCCAGGGCGGAAAACTCATGTCTTCTTAGTATGAGTTGATGAACTGAAGCTGGTGTCTCTGTTAGATTTTTCTCTCCTATGTATGTAAGTAGAATCAAGCAGGGGACAATAAACATGCAATTTTCCAAGGGAATTGCCAAAGTACCAAACAAATAAATTAAAACAGAGCAATGGATTCAGATAATATGTTAAATATCAGTTTTAGGTAGACTCCTAGCATGTGGACTTGAGAGGATTGTGTGAATTTATACAGATATCCTCAATCGGCTTATGGCTTCAGTGTTATTGTTGCTGTGTCCACCTCCATTTGTAGAAACTGGAGCCACATAAGTGCTCTACTGAACACAAATGCTTTATAACAAAAAATCCTAACATTATATATGATAAAACAGAGATGACGGACAAGTTTCCTGTAACTCCAACCTTTGTTCTGAATAGTAGATTCTGCTTTAGGAATTGACTCAGCAGAGATGACAAGAACATCTGGGAAATTACCATGGTAATTGTCTGTCTCCACGTGAGGAGGACCAGGTTTGCAATATGCAGTCGTTACCCAGAAGGAGCAGAGTGCCCAGGACAAGGATTATCCAGCCTGCCAGTCTGCAGAAGTCAATGAACCCAAGCATAGATTCAAAATTACATTGTTGTAATTGTTGTTGGTTTCAGCTGGGATAGAGTTACTTTTCTTCCTAATAATTGCTGTGTTTTGGATTTAGTATGAGAATAGTGCTGATAAGACATATTTTCATTGTTGCTAAGTGATGTGTACGTTAGTCAAGGACTTTTTCAGCTTCCCACAGAAGTTGAGAGGGAGCATTGACATGACAAACTGGCCAAAGGAATATTCCATACCTTAAATGTCATGCTCAGCATATAAATGGGGGTTGGCTGGGGGGCAGGAATCTGTGATCACTGCTTGGGATGGGCTAGGAAACTGATCATCGAGTGGTGAGAGCAACTTGTATTGTATCACTTTATTTTGTATATTCTTTTACTATTTTTTTCCTGTTCCGTTACTGTTCTATTAAACTGTCCTTATCTCAACCTATGAGTTTTTTCCCCCCTCCTTTTCTCCTTCTTCCCCCTACCCTGTGGGTGGGGTTAAACCACAACAATTGTTTACAGTAAACTTCATTAATGCCCCTGTACTTTCATCCTATGTCATACAAAGCATGCCACACAGGTGGATTACCCCAGGAGAGCAAAGCTAACATCCTCACCATCATATAGTCATTTCCACTGCTTTTTTGTTTCCCCCAATAGACACTGATTTCCCACTCTTTCCTGAGTTACAAGCACTTTAAGACCCGAAAAGAGGCAGACATTTAGCCAAGCAGCAGAAAAAAAACCTGTTCTCTTTACCTGGACTGGTGTCCCATAAGGACATCCCTGGCTTTGAAGGGTTGGGCTTCAATTTATTGTTGTCAGCTGGCTGTGTCACTTTGAGTGGAGTTAGGCTTGTAGTGAGTAATTTCTGGTGCTTATTTCATCCAGGCTGGGTAAATTTCCTTTCACAGCCACAGTTGCTCAATATTACAACATCACAAAAAGCTGGGTTTAAACTATCAGTACTACTGATAGTTTAAACACAAAGGAGAAAGATTTGAGGAGGAGTACGATGACTTCTGCCTCTTGTTTGAGGTCAGCAGCAAATAAGCATGCTGTTAATGACCCAGAATGATGGGGAACAAAAATGGGTGCTGGAAATTGACTGCCAGAGGAGACTGCATTTGGTTGCTTCAAGTACTTACTAGTCCTAGAACAAGAAAAGCTGAACTGTTGGGAAGCTGCTTGGGCACTACTCAAGCACTGCTCAACCTAGCTGGTTTAGCAGCCAGATGAATTTATCATAAACTGTGATTGGTAATGATTTATCTTATTACGTAAGTTGTGATGGCACAGGAGGTGATTTCTGCTGTGGGTGAGTGATGGAAGAGACATTGTGCTGCATTGCAACTACCCCAACTGTCAAAACTCATCTTCACATGAGCACTGATACCCCTGTGTGTTGTGCTGAAGAACAGCTGGTATAAGGAAACCTTAAGCCAAATTAGGAGTAAAAAAAAAAAAAATCACAGCAGTTTCAGAACTAAGGAGCTAGTGGAAAGATTAATTCCACCACAAATAAAAAGAAAAGAAGCGCCTGCAGTTATAAATTTAATTTTTCTGGTTATTGGGGGAGGATAAATGTTTCCTGCTGGATATAATTACTGGGTTTTTAATAGATAAAGTTAAGTAAGGTGGTTAAGGAGAGGGATCTGGGGCCATAGAAAGGAAGAAAGTCAACCCCCTAATGAAATAATTTTTACAAGCTCGTTGCAAAGAGCTAGAAGAAAAGATGCAGTAGAACGAGCATTGCCTAGAATATCACTGAAGGCACAAGCAAAATGTCTGGGATATGCTCTTAAGTGCAAAGCAATTATCATTGATTTTATGTTTCAATTATCTCAGACTCATTTGCTCCCTTATGCCTTTCAAATAAATATATTAGGTGTAAGTCTTTTGGGATTTCATGCATCTTGAGATCAACTACTGTCTTTAACAAACCTTCTCCCTTCATAACCTCCAGCATGACAAAAAAATCGGAGACCTGAAGAGGGGACAATTAGTTTTGTTAGAGAAACTGGTCAAAGAACATAACCCCCTCACTTGCAAAAATAACCAATTTGGAAATTAAATAAATTAATGGTTTGTGGAAATTAAAACAGCAATACAGGTTCAAATTTAAACACCTTCTGCATATGCTGCAAATGACAATTTTTTAGAAGGATGTAGATGGGCTGGTGGAACAGCACTGAGGTAGTGACGGTGAGAAAGCAGACAGCTTCCAGAGGTGGAGTGGGAGACATCGTAATTGATTCATCCTCGTGATTCTGTTAATGATCCAAATCAGCCAGACCTGTGGATGGTCACGTCCTTGGTTGCTGAAATCAAACATGGGCCCAGTTCTTGTGTCGTGTGGCCTTGTTTGTCAAAGGGGGTAACCCATCTGTGTGAACTGTGTTCAATTAGAGTTTGTGATTCCCACTTGAAAAAGACCAGATGAAAATATTGTTATATAAACTGTCACAGTATAGATCTCAAATTGTTATCATTCAAAAATTTATGGCTTTGTGACACCCTTCAGAAAGCTGTGTGTAGGACTTTTAATCAAATTCTGGAAAACTTTCAAGGTTTCTTTGTCACAGTGTGTTTCTCCTTCATGAATGAGGTGCTTGGTGGGAAAAAGAAGACAGTGACTCTCTAAAAGGCAGGACTTTTTCAAACAGCTAACTGATGACATCTTGTCCTTGAGGGAGCAAAAGCGTCTCTGGAGTTAAAAACTCATTCAAGGGCAGGAGTTATGAGCTGCTGCCTTTCTTGGATGCCTTGAGAAGATACTGCAGGTCTCAGCCTGATTTTTTGCATTTAAAATCTGCTGGTTTACAGCAGAGCACTGACCCTTGCTTTTATAACTTGGAGTCAGGGGGTGGATGTAAACAGCAACCCAAAAGAAAGAGGAAGTGCAAAAGCAAATGGTAATTAACACTGCTAGTCACTGGGGTAGTAGCTATTTGGACTATTCTGGGGTACTGGGGAATCTTTTCCTGTTCCAAGTACGGCTGTGATAGATGTAAATGATAGAAATAAAGCTCCTTCTCCTGCTTTGTGAGTTAATGTGTTTCTCCTGCTGCTTTCAGAAGAAGGATGATTTCGTTGGAAGTCTGGAATTGAACTAATGATGCAAGAAGTGCATCCACCTGACAAAGGACATTCAAGTGGCTTTCTCAGGCTCCTTAAGAGAAAGAAAGATAAGTAAGGAGGAGAAAAGCAATTATTTCCATTCCCATGGCATACTACTGTTAAATATCAGCCATTTCAAATGTGTTCATTGGGGCAGACATAATATACTTGGGGCGTATTTGGATAAAATCTTAGAGCCAGCAGCCCTTCTGCCAAAGGAAGCACGTAGCGCTACAATTCCTACCTCAACTGAAACACACACATTTAAGGAGAAGGAGTTAGTTGCTACAGTTAAAAAGAAAATAATTATATTCTCACTGTATTTTTTATCCCAACAAAATAGATAACTGAATGGGAAATCAATGTGTGATGGGTTGCAACAAAAGGTCTTTTTAAGTTGAGTGCTTATTTGGTGAGATCCACATCTTGAACCTACTTGGTTTCTTCTTTGGCAAAGCTGTTATTCCTTGTTCTCTCTCTTTTAAAAAAATCTCTCTCCTTACTCAAATTATGAAAGATGTACTCTGCTTAAAAATTATGAATCATAGGTTTGGTGACTAAAGGATAGACTTTGATGTATGTAATGTATATGATTGTTACGGCTCAGGGGATGGTAATTGGATTCCAGTCTTTCCCTTCCAGCACTGTCTATGTAAGTAGGAAAAAATCCCGATGCTTTTGTGTTCTGTGAGAAAACTTGCAGAAGCAAAACAAATAACTGCTACAATAATAGTAAGAAAACAAGGAAAACTAAACTTCCCCATCTGACAAATGTGCTCCATGCCCAGTGGTGAAAAGAAAGATAAGTATTCAAATAGCCCGAGCCTTAGCTGTATAGTTTCTAACAAGAACCTTTTCCCCCTTGTTTTTCATCCGTCTTTTGTTAAATGGAAACCGAGATGTACAAAGTATTTTGAGAGACGAAAGTATGTTCTTAAAGTTGAGTGTGTCTTTAACATAATTGTGTTTAAAGGATGTGAAATAACCTTGTGCTCATATGTTGTGTTGAATTGGATCTTTGACTATCCATAGAGAAGTGTAAAGTAAAAATGTCATTTTTTACAGAGTGCAAAATGTTTAACAATTGGGAGAAAGGTAAGGGTAGAAGAGGGGATCTGTTATAAATTGTCAGCATATAAGAAATAACATTGCTTTAAAACATGGGACTCTAAGGCATTTCCAGCTTCTATGTTTCTAAGAATCTAAAAAGTCAAAAGCCTACTTTAAAAACAACAGAAGCAGAAAATAAAAAAAAAAGAGAAGGGGAAATAGAGATCTCCTTTTAGATTATTAATGTTGGTAGGATAAAAAACTGCTTGGAGACATGGTTTGAAAAGCTATTTCATTACCTGCACTACAATCCAATCCATGTACTTATTTATCTGGATTTGAAAGAAGCTGACAAATTCAGGGCAATATTAGAATGCAACAACACTCCAATTAGCCTTGACAACATTAATAACAATGATATGCCACCTGTATCTGCCAAATGTTTCACCATCTTAGATTAAGTTAATTGAAATTAATCAGCAGCCTGGTGAGGAGAACAAAAACTGAGAGAAATTTTTAAGATGTATGATGGATTCATGCACTCATAGACTTCACCTGATGTCAGAGAACAAAACACGCATCTACATACACTTGAAGTGATCCAAGACAATTAAAGGCCAGGAAGATGTTTTTTCACTTGGTTTAATAGGATATAAAGAGAAACATGGACAAATTGTCCAAGAATTGGGTTGATTCCTTCCATGCGGTATCTACATGGTAGACTGTAATATCTACCCATTCACCTGAGTACAGAAAAATTTTCAGGAAAGAAATCTGTCTGTGTCATCACTTAATTAACATCAACCCTGGATTGCAAAATAGCTTGCCTTGTTTTCCAAACTTTTAATAGGCTATACAATTTGAGTAGGGTTTTTCTTTCCTATGTTTCTATGTGGTGGAAATCTGCCATTAACAGATACATTCTGCATGTTCTCTGTTTCATTCAGACAGAAGATCTCTTCTTCTGTCCTTCCACAATAAGATAGTAGGGTTAGGAAGCTCAGAGAGGTTATCCAGGGATTCATGGTGGGAAGCAGAAAGATCAATGGGTCTGCAGGTGACTCCCAATCATCAGGAGGACAGATGCATGAGCAGAATATAGCAATTTCACCAGTGAGTATTTTGTGGTTTGAACGCCTTCTGGAATTTTCACCTGTCTCAGCATTTTTTTCTAAATCTCCTTTTTTTTTCTAAAGGGAGAAGGAGCAAGGTAGACACAAGTCATATGTCATTGACAGAAATCCTGTTTTCAGAACTGGGAAAATACCTCAGCATCTTGTAGTTAAAGCTAGAGAGAAGACTACTTTCTATTTTTATCTTAAACTCCTGTTGCTAGAACTGATTCAGTTCCCTTGTCAAACATTTCAGGAGCAAAGAACCAGAAAGGTCATTGTATCCTTCCCTTTGCTATCAGGAGCAATTATATAATCCTGGGTGGGAAGTTCTACCTAAAAAGTATAAAATCTCTTTATCACCACTGTTTCTTTCCCCTCATATGTTTTCTTAAAACCTGAGTTACTTTTTTTTAACCTGAGTTACTTTTAACCTGAGTTATTTTTTTTACCTGGCCCAATTTCCAGGTGTAACCAGGAGTTTGGAGAACGAACAAAAACATATGTGATAGCGGAGCCCATGAATTACGTGATGCTGACTGTCCTCCATGGTGCTGAGGGCTGGAGACCGTTTATCTCACATTACCCGTGACTCATTTGTTTAGTGGGGTGGAGGACAGAAAGAGTGACCAATGGGAAGTAGAGCACAGCAACATGGAGTAGATATTGTGAGGTCTTGTTCAACGTGACAAGACACAGGCTGGTCTCTGCTCCTGCATTTTGAAAGTCTCTGTCTTGAGCATTTTTCTCTGTGTCTTTTGCCAAATCAATGCAATAGAGGCTCATTGTCATTGCCCGCTGACATGAATAGATACAGGTCTTGATCAGTAGGAAGCCAATGCTGCCGTGGTCCCTGCAGGTTCCTTAGTATCACTTACTCACTGATATGTTTATATTGTCCCACTTGGGGACATAGTTTTTGTCCTCATTTTGCCTGTGGAGGTTCCTAGACTCAGCCAGTTAAATAATTTGACTAAAATTTACTTAAGAAGTTGGAGCACAACCTGTGTAGTTGAAGCTGGATCTTTTAAATCCCTGTTAACCTATCAAGACACTGATCTTAACCTAAAAATTCCAGGCCAGAAAAGACAAATGAGTGACTGAAATAGAGACATTCCAGTAGCATTTTTAATGGCCTTATCCCAATGACTCTCTTTCGTCTTTTCTAATTTTTACTTTTTTTAAAAGCTGCACATGAACTTTGCTTCAGTCTATTTTAAGCAGCCACATGTGTGCCAGCAGTGTGGGTGTCAAGGTCAGCAGAGAAACCTTTCAAAGATGACATGGTGGACTCTAATGAGACCATCAGAAGCAGCTTCACTCTCCCCTTTTCATATACAGCGTGCTTAGTCGAACTTGACACATATTATCAGGCTGTAATTCATTTAGGCATTGGTCAAGGGATAACTTCCAACATTTAGAGAAAATAGTCTTCAGAAATCTGACAGAGATATAAAATCAAAACAGCATGGGAGGAAGGGATATTAATGCATGTTTGTGTAGAAGTGGATATTGTTTAATCAGGGTGGACATGAACAAAGATACATACCAAGCATCCTACTGGCCTGGAGGAACAACAATACTTTCTAATCTGGAGTGATTTTAAGAGAAAGAGAAAAAAAAAAAACTTTGTTTTTTAATAAGCCCTGTGAAAGATGTTCTTGGAGCTTCATTCCTCAGCATGCTTTTCCACAAATAGATTCAGATGTTGGGGTATCACTTGTTTGTGTCTGAAGAGCGATATGTTCTTGAGCTAAAAATGAAACACTGAGCAGATGCTGACTTGAAGCGACGTGTTCCTAAAAGCAGGCAAGTTGGATGCTGTCAACAGTCAATAAACACATGCAAACAAGAAAGGCAAAAAAAAGAAGATGAAAAAAGAAAAAGCAGTAATTAGACATAACACCCTTTGACGGGATTAATGAACAGGTTTAATTAAACAGGTATTATTAACCCCACACGCCAAATTCTCATTTTCAATTTACAGGTGGAGAAGGTAAGAAAAGTCAGTGTCACCACGTGCCTCATTGGGGGAATGAAGGTGTTTGCCCTCAGCCTCCTCCTGCGTAGACATGTGCTTCTGCAGACCTTTTCTTGCCGCAGAAGGCATCTTCTCTTCATTGAGCAATCTGCAGACCTATGATGTCCTGGGGGTTGCAAGCCCATGACTGATGCATGCCAAGCAGTCAGAGATAGGACACCAGGGTCCAAAATTCAATCGGAATACATCATAGAGATAGACACAGGAGAGAAATGGAAAGGAAAACAAACAAAAAAAACCCAATCAAAACTAAACCAGAATATGATTGTTTATGTCCCTCTCCTTCCTGCTGGGTTTTCTTCTCATCCCCATACAGACAGGGTGACATTGCTTTGAAGAAAAGACCTCTCTCCTCCTGCTAATCAGTGAACTATACATAGACAGCTACTCATGGTCTGGCCGCAGGATGTCAAGAATTAGGTGGTATAAAACCAACAAACTAAGCTGGATAGGACACAAAAGCCATAATCTCCTTAGTGTGAGAAGTTGGAAGAGTTAATGTTATCGTAGAAAAATAAGTACTAGGTCCCCAATGCAGTCATCAGAAATGTCATAAAAGCAGCTTGTTTGTCAAAAATTTATATTGTTATAGATACCTAATGGAAAAACTGGAAGGTGATCTGAAGTTCTGCTCCACTTTCTCTGTATATTTTTGTAAAATTTGCTGATGCTATAATTTCAGACCAAGTTGCTTTACCTTTGTGAAGGTCACCTGTCCTCTCACCTCCATATAAACTGAAGGAATTTTCTTCCAGGCACTGCCATTACTTATTTGTAAAGATTAACATTTGTCTTTTTTAGAGTAAGTTGTCTACTTTGGAAATTTCTATATTTTGTTATCTTCACAGTACAGTTTTTGACACTGCACCTTCAAGGATGTGTAAATTTCTGTGAGTTTCAGTGGTCTTCTAAAATTTATTTCTATTGCACTTAAATTCTTCCACTCTTTGTTTATATCTTAACAGGTAAATGAAGAGAGGAACACTGATTAACCTGAAATTTGTTTATTCATTGTATCTTACTACTGTATTAGCATTTTCTTTTCCTAGTAAGTGTGCAGATGCAGAGAAGTTTTGCTTTTCTTTATTTGTGCTTTTTGTTTAATTACTTTAACATTGTTAGTGTTTTGTGTCCTTATGACATCCTGTAATGATACCAGGGAAATTTAATTCCATTTACCATTTTGAAGGAAGATATTTATATAATTCAAAAGAGTGGACATCTTTACCTGAAACAAGAAAAACCCTCTGTAATGACTGACCAATTTTTTAAAGTTCTTTTTAGAGCTTCTATCATTAGCTGTAAATTTAATTCCAGTATGTTGGCTTTTGGACTCCAAGGAAAGAAAAGAATCAAAAATGGTAAATTAGATTTGAAAACAAAGCTGGTAGGAAATTATCACCAATATCTTTTGAAATCATTTTCAAAACGAAAACCACAGAATAAAAACCTCAGTGTTTTGGAAAGCTTTAGGGAAAATTAAAATTATCTGTGAGATAAAGAAATATAAGGGGAATACCTTAAGATCAGACATACTTATATTTTCTGTATGGCAAACCATTCATTTTCATCAATACTTGCTCACTCAGGAATGTTTTGATCTTCATTGTGTATAGGTTAAGCAGTTTTATAGCTTATTTTACCACAGAATCATAGAATAGTTTGGGTTGGAAGGGATGCTTCAAGGCTATCTAATCCAACCCCCTGCAATGAACAGGGACATCTTCAACTGGACCAGGTTGCTCAGAGCCCTGTCCAACCTGACTTTGAATATTTCCAGCGATAGGGTGTCTACCACCTCTCTGGGCAACCTGGGTCAGTGTTTCACCACCCTCATTGTAAAAAATTTCTTCCTTATACCTAGTCTAAATCTTCCCTCTTGTAGTTTAAAGCCATTACACCTGACTCTGTAGCCTCTTACTTTACACCAGCACAAAACATACTTCCAAGGACTGCACGTATGTCTGACTGGTCTGTCATGGTCAGTCATTCTCTACTTCTCTGTAAATAAATGTTCCTTCTCTCTACCCACAGTAACAAGCACATCACCAGTTCAGACTCCTTGATTAAATATGACAAGCAATTATTGAAGTGTCATTACAAACAGAGATAGCACATCCTGGTAGGTCCCCAGATAATGCTATTATGGCTCTGTAGCTTGAGCTCTGCTCAGCTTTACGGTAAGTTGAGCATTACAATACAAAGCAAACATTTATGAATATCATAAATGGATAGAGGTCATGCTCTGAAGTATACAGATTAAGTAACCTTCACATGATGGAAAATTGGGAGGCTGTGGATTTTGGTTTTGAATTAGAAATTATTTTAAAAAATGTAATCTCTATCTTTAAGGAAAACAGCTGTATTGACATGTATTATGTTTACCACAAGCTAGAATAAAAAGTCAACATGTTGAAGATTTCAATGGAATAAAAAGCAGTGACAAAACTGAGTGAGAAAGAAACTCTCCATCTCAGAGCCATTTTTCTCTTTGCTATGACCTTCATAGAAGCTGTAGTCCTGGTCAGTCATTCTCCTTTCAAGCCTGATAACCTGGCCAAACTAGAACTCCATGAATAATTATAGAATCATAGAACAGTTTGCGTTGGAAGGGACATTAAAAGCTCACCTAGTCCAACTCCCTGGTAATAAGCAGGGACACCTCCCACTAGATCAGGTTGCTTAGAGGCCCATCCAACCTGACCTTGAATGTTTCCAGGGATGGGGTATCTATCACCTCGCTGGGTAACCTGGGCCAGTATTTCACCACTCTCAGTGAGAAAAATTTCTTCCTTATATCTAGTCTAAATCTACCTTCTTTTAGTTTAATGCCATTACCCCTTGTCCTGTTGCTACAGACTGGGCTCCCCCAAAACCTTTATGGTACATTTGAGAAGACATTACAACTTTCGCAAAGAAAAATTTTAGCCAAAATCACTCCTTCTATTTCAGTATATATATTTAAATAGAAAATCTTTTTAAGTGGGAAATTTCTGGCATTTTCCAACAGGCTGTAGCGACCATTAACGGCCAGTGCCTCAGGTTCAGGACAGTATAAGGTCAAAGGTGATTTTGTGGTGATGATCACAAAAGATGTCCTCTGTGCCTGAAGGAGTCTTCAGTCTGATGTCCAGACCAATGCCTTAAATTCTTGTATAAAATATTCGGCTTTCCATTAGTTCATGCCATATGGCTTTTTGGAGGCAGGTGGGTGGCAGGGGGAGTGTAGATGACAGGAAGGAGGTGAAGTCAGGAGACAGAGAGTCAGTGAGGAGAACAGGGTTATACTGACTTGGCAGCAGAGAGTTAGTGAATCGAAAGAAATACCATTAAGCACGGATTGATTAATGGCAATGACAACAGAGACAAACAGCTCACAGGCTAAATCCTCTCCTCTGTGCATTTCACTGCTCCTCTGCTGCACAGTGCAGAGATGTCACTCCTTCTGCCTGGTGGCTGTTTGCCTCTTCTTTCAGTTGAAGTGATGAGCAGTTGTGAGCAGCAACGAGATGGCGGCATTCATTCAGCAACAGCTCTAGTGGGTAATCCTTTTCCTTCCCCACCACAACCACCAGCACATCCAAAGGAGTGATGGAAGAGGGTCAACAAATCTATAGGTATGAAAGATCACATAGGAGCTTCCAGTGTCCATCTAGTCCAAATCCCTTTCTGTTGCGTTGTGATTTTATCTAATTTTCATAATTAGGGTGCAGTGGCATGACTAAAAAAAAGAGAGAAATTTTCTCCAAACAAAAAGTTGTAGCAACTGGAGATCTCTCCAGCTTCTCAGCCAGCTGCAAGGTAGAAAGGCCTCTGGTTCCTTGCCTCGCACAGTCTGCTCTGGCTATAAGGATGAGTTTCTTCTACTCCTTCCCTACCTTGAAGTCTTCTGCCTTGATGGGCATGACAGTTGCACGCAGGTGTGTGAAACTCTGCTGTTTGCCTCTGCTGTATGTTCTCCTCAGTTCAGGCACTAAGTCCTCATGCGCACTTTTCCAGGGATACATGGAAGTGAAACCCCACGTAGGTGCATGTTGGTTTGGTTGGATGGGCAGGGAACTGTTGGGGATGATGAGAGCTGTGTTTAAGCTGCCTCTACAGTCTGATACTAATCTGCTTGCACTTTTCTTCAGTATCTTTTTCTTGGTGATATTCACAGAGAAACTAGTGAGTAAACAGCAATGGGTTTCACTTCCTTTTTCATCCAAGGAAAACTAATTACTCTTGAAAGAAATCTCTGCTAAACAGTGCTGGGCAGCCTACAGGTGGGAAAAAAACTTGACCCTTGAGAGGACAAATTGAAGCCATGAAGACCCCAGTCCAACAAAACCTGTAAGTCCAGGCTTTACTCAACAGTAAGACTCACATGCTTTATTTAAACCCCATCAAACATTTCACTGATGGTTAGAATGGTTTAAAGCTGGATTTTTAGTCTGTAAAAGTCACATTTTTTTCAAAGGTGGAACTATAAAATTTTATAAAGAGCGTGGAAGGAGTGACAGGATGGACTTGTCCTTTGAGGACTGAGGGACACACAGGGAAAAGTAAAAGCTCAGCAACAAATCTTACAGTAACCAGTCATCAATCTCTGCCTGCATCAGATATATTCATGTTAATGTTTATATTCATAACTACATTATATATTTATAAGTGATATAGTTATGTGTAATAAACTATATAATATAGAGGGTACAAACCATATATACCTAATTCAGTTGTCAAAATTAATATTAATAAATATCTTAATATATAAAGTATTTCCTTATTTTTGAGATGCTGCACCCACAATGAATTTCACTGAAGTTTGACTAGAGCGTGATGCATTTTTCAATCTAAAAAACAGTTCTACTAATACTGAATCAGGGACTGCTTATCATAAAGTAGTCAGTATAGCTATAACTGTTTATTACATTTGTGGTATTGTAACTCATTAAAAAAAAAAAGTTAAAACCAACTCATTAAAAATCAGTAGAACATTTTATATCCCTGAGAGTATTAATTCTGGATCAGAGCTCTCTCCAGGACTCATGTTACCTCCTTTGGCTATTGATAAGTTTGGTGTCTCCTTGCAACCATTTCTCCACACGCCTTCGTTACAGAGACACAGAGATCTCCAGAGCACATTCTGCTGCATCTTTTTGTGCTGAAAAGGTAAAAGTTGACTTCCAGGGCTGTATTAGATGAGGTATCTCATTTTCAGAGAGCTAAATTGAGGTAAGAAAAATCCTGCCCACAAATCAGGAAAAAAAAACCCAACAAACAAAAAAAAAATACCCCACATTTTAACTTCTATCTAAAGAAACAATTTATTTAAAATAATCACTATTTGCTGCTCATAAACTAGTTGGATTGAGGTATCTGGGGTTCAGTTTTCTCAGTACTGAACTTAGTCTATATTTACTATGTATCTGCTACAGTTAACAGAACTACAAGTTTCCATGGCCATTTATGGAAATATGTGGAGATTTTTCTTAAGAATACATAAATGCTTTTGTAAGAAGAACTAAAAAAAGAACCTCAATATTCATCTGAACTTATTTCCTCCTGGAGTACTTGTAAGCTGAGAAGCATTTCTGCTTTGTTTAGGAGCCTTGGACTTGAACTATTAAAAGGTCTAGTCAAACAGATACATGGAGAAAGGACAACAGAGCAAGATAAATGCCAAAGTAGAGCAAAAATGCTTTGTATTGAAAACACTATAAAAATGCAATTATGCTAAGGAGAAAAAAATATAAACATATTTCTGAACATTCTAAATATTTTAAATATCTATAAATATTCATTATGTATCCATCCCCCATACATATTTAAAACCCAAAGTCTCTACTTTCATTAAGTGAATGCTGCTGGAGATAAAAGTATGCTTAAAAGAAATAGAACAATTATTGTTGGACCAGCTGTAGTGATAAATCACAGCCAGGCAGGGAGATTAGGTTCCAAAAATGGAAATAAATGCACATTCACACTGGAGTTCCAGCAGAGAAGGAAGGCAAGACAGAGAACACAGGTTTGAAAACCAGTGCTATATAGCTAAAGAACTGAAAACAGAGTATTGCAAAATGATGGACAGATTTTACTTCAGGCTGCTTTGGACTCTGACATTTTTGAAAACAGAAAGGGAGGATACCAGTTTAAATTAATTAGTCCATTAAATTACAATAGCAACTCAGGACTCCAGGCTATGCACTGTGAATCCTGTTCTTGTGCCATTGTTTCTTTGCTTTCCTGCCATCTATTGCCTCTTGTGTGAAAGTAATTTGGTGGTAGAACTGTCTGTTCTGTGTTAGAAGAGGCAACTTTCTCCTAGCCCAGAGATGAGTTTCTGAGCAATTACAACTTTGCAAACTTTGCACCGCTTTTACAGCATCGATTAATACTGCTACATTTGCATGTAGAAAGAAAAACAGCTGCCTGGGACAAACAGCAACATGGCTTACAGACATGGTTGGAAAGCATGGAGATTTGTCTTGGAACCTTTGCTCCTCCTATCCTCCTCCTCCTTCTCTGCCAAAGGTCCTGCTTCCCATGAGGTCCTTTAGCCTCTCTCCTGGTGATTCCTAGCTTGTCTTTGACGTAATTTGGGTGCAGGTTATTTGAGGTGCACATTATCTATACCAAATTATGGTCATAATATAGGTACAGCAGGTATAGCAAGACTCAGACTATCTCCCAAAGAATAAACACCTATATGACAAAGAAAAACAAGGTCAAAAAAGAAACTGACATAGAGAATTTAAGGATTTGATCCACTAAGCCATTTAAAAGAGGCAGCCAACAGATACAACAGTCTGCACAGGAGTTCATGCAGAAAGATATAAAGAAGAGAGCATCTTTGATCATAGTGACTGGAAGAAGTCACTGGTCAACCTTACCTCAATTCCTGCGAAGGTGGTGGAGCAGCTAATCCTGGAAATTATTTTCAGGCACATTAAAGACAAGAAAATCACCAGTAGTACTGATGGATTAGTCAAGGAGTAGTCAATATGCCTTCACAAGGGCAAAGTCATGCTTGACCAAACTTGATAAACTTCTATGATGAAGTGAATGTTGATAGGGGTACTGGGAAACATGGGAAGTTTCAGAGTGGTAAATGGCTATGAAGAAAAAAACTCATCTGTAAAAAGTAACATTGAAACTCTCCTAGGATTTGGATTTCAATGTTACATAATTTATTAAGACACAGTGAAATATTTTTGTAGGGAATTAAAAAGAAATGGCACTTTCTGTCAATTAAGTTCTCTGATCCAGAGCTACTAATTGGATGAACTGATGTTTTGTTTTCTAGCTAGCTGCAGCATCTAATAACTGTACTATCATTAATGCTAACAATGATAATTAACTAACAACTTTCTCATATATCTATTTGATTATTTTTTTTTGCATTTGGATATACTGGGAAAGATCAATCTAGTTTTTAAAATCGAAGAAGGGTGGTCTGAAGCACAAAATACTGTCAAGCATGTGTTTAATCGGAGTATTTGGGATTTTTGTCCTGATCAGACTCTTTAAAACAGTTGACAGTATTAAAGGCTTATCATAAGCAGTTTAAAAGTTATGGCAAGGTGGATTGGATTCTGAATATTATATTATGTACGTGATAGGTCAATAAATAAATATATTAAGAAATATAATCAAGAAATTGCTACTGTAAGAAAAAGAGAGTTAGAGAAACTTTATTAAAGTACAGACTACTGGTTGCCTTGCAGAAAAAAAAAGCACGTTTTTCCAAAGCAAAATGTAAATTTCCATCCTCCAAACCAAATGAACATAATTTTGTGTTGTCATGTCAAGAATGGCTTGAACTTTACAATGTTAGTAATGCTTGAGTTACTTTTCTATTTTCTTGATATGACAAGAATCCTTCATTTGCCATATTTTAATATCTTTCTCTTCAGAGATTTCTTCCTGACATATGTAATGGAATCCTCTAATGGATAATAGGGTTAAAAAGTGAAAAAAGTTGTCTCTCTACACAGGTCTAGAAAATGAATAAGTCTGAATTCCCTTAATGAGAATGTTCATTTCATGCAACAGATTCGGTGCCTGCTGCCAGGTGGGGCTCTGACATGGGAGAAAAATGATGGTACCTGAAGCACCTTCTGGATCAGCAGGTGTCCCCATGATGCTCATGACAGGCCATGTGGGACAGAAGAAAGCATGTGTGCTAGTGAGTAGCCACACAATAAGGTATTGCCATTGGTAGTTATGGGCCATAAGATTTGTACTAAGAATCCAAAGCCTCATCAGGTTTTTTCTGTCTGAAATTTTCCTGACCTGCCTGAAGCTTTGTTTTATGTGGTTTAGCTATAACGGCAATTTTTCTAACTGACCGGGTGTCTATGGTTTTGCTTGTGTTTGTCTTTGTATGGTGCAACCACAGTTTTGCATAGACAGCAGTAACAAAGAATTATTCCATGCAGAATGAGATATTTATGACTCTAACACAGCGATGTATAGAGAAATACAGCCTTACCATGGCAGCAGAGGCCTTGAGAAAAGAATACACAGGATGTGACACAGAGAAATACAACTATGGGATGATATAAGATGGGACATGGGCTTGGCACTGGAGAGCCAAATTGGTCATTTAAAGAAATAAAGACATGGAGTGATATGAAATTATGTTTGGGCGTAATAAAGAGTGCAGAGAGTAGTATCCACCCTACGTCAGAGGCACCATTTACAGCAAATTTGACTGCATCATGGAGTTATAGAACAATGAAGAAAGTGAATAGTAGATGTATAAAAATGACCCCAGGTGAATCCTACAGCGTGGGAGAAAACATCAATATCCTACTCTGCCCACCGAAAGACCCCAGAAACTGTACAGACTTGACATAACAAGAGCCTCCCTCAGCAGTCTCTAAAGGACGAGCATAACAACAGGAGAAAGTTATAGATACCCAGAAGCAGATGTATTAATATTTTAATTGCATTATTACTGTTATTGAGATTTTTCCTGAAGTATTCTTTCTTTTATTTGTTTGTTTTGTTGGGGTTTTTTTGTTTGTTTGTTTGGGGTTTTGGGGG
>JAOXJK010000012.1:156518460-156560216 GCA_025774025.1 Xenus cinereus
GATCTTATTGTAAGGAGGTAGACCTTAAGAGGAAGAACCACTGATCATGTCTACGTGGAGGAGAAAATGCTCTTTTCTTACACTGCCCAGGAATAGAATCACAGAATCGTTTATGATTTCCACCCCAACAAGTCAATGTCCTTCTTATGCTAGGGGCTCCAGAGCTGGGCGCAGCATTCCAGATGGGTCTCACTAGAGTGGAGTAGAGGGGCAGAATCACCTCCCTTGATTTGCTGGCCGCACTGCTTTTGATGGAGCTCAGGATGCGGTTGGCTTTCTGGGCTGCAAGCACATATTGCTAGCTCATGCCCAATTTATCATCTACCAGTATTCCCAAGTTCTGCAGTCCTGCTGCTCTCAATTCCTTCACCCCTCAGTCTCTGTTGATATTCATGATTTCCCCAATCCAGGAGCAGGAATTTGCACTTGGCCCTGTTGAACTTCATGAGTCTCAGGCCCACTCCTCAAGCCTGTCAAGGTCCCTCTGGATGGTATCCCGTCCCTCAAGCAAATCAACTGCACCACTCATCTTGGTGTTTGTGGTGTTACAGGATGTTGGATTCACGCCCAACAAGCAGAAATTTATAATCCTGTTTTGTGGGTTCCCTGGGGAAAATCATAGGTGCCTACAATGTCTGCATTTTCTCTGGAGGTTGTGTCATTTTGCATCTATACTGATATGAGTCCCCAGGGAGGACCATGCAACGTACTCTCGAGACTAGCTGCTGAGAAATAAGATTATCCTTTACTAACAGAAGGAAACCAAGCACTGGGAAGAAAGGTGGGGTAGAGCTTTCATTGCAGAAGGAACAGCAAAGGCCAACCATATAATTGTACTGCAGCAAACAGAACCAATCCTGGACCGTTAGCAGAGATGGCAACACAAAAAGCTGCTGCCCTTACTGAGTTTTCGCATCCCAAAATATATTTCTGTCATGTTTTGGGGTATATTTTAATTTACACGTCTGCTCTCTCTCAGACATACTTGTGCAGCCCAGAGAAGTTGTCTCCTTCTAATGATCTACGTCTGCACCTTCTGAAAATACGTTTTCATTTTGGCTCCTGAAACATGGATCAAGTGATACTGCCAACACAAATATCCTTTGCTGTCAAACATTCTTCTTTTCGGGAGGGTGGAACACCTGCACAGCAGCTCAGAAAAAAAGAAAAAAAAAAAAGGCTTTGTAGTGGTGTTTCTTTTGCTTTCATTTTTTGCTTGAATTTCATTTAGCAATTAGTTGAGGCATCCTTGAAATACCATCCTTGAAATACTTTTATATATTGGCATTACATATTAACTTTGGCACATGCAGGGCCAAATTCCCAGCTGGTGTAAATCTCTTTTTACAATCTTTTTTTTTTTAGACTACAGGACCTGGGCTGCAGTCCTCTGACATAAACCAGACTGGCAGCATCCCTCCTTCTGCCTTTGTATTGAACCAAAGACCCAGGGCAGTCAACGGAGACCAGAAATGCTGAGAAATACTGTAAGAATTTTAAGTAATACTTGTGGATTCCAATTTTTTCAGAATTAAACCTTAGGGCAACCAAATGTAGATTGTTGATATGTCACTAATGCACTAGTCAGCTTTCAGAGTGGGAGCGTTCTTCATTTTCTACAAGAAAGAAACATTAAAACAGGTCAAAAGAAGGAACTGTAAAATGCTATTGATCAAAAACCACTGTGATGAGAGAATACTGGTGATTCTCCCAGAGACTTTCCCATTTGCTTGAAGTTTTATGTATTGATCTACAATTTATGACTGTACTCATATACACAGGGGCACCATATAAATATATGTTATATATAATATAATAGAATATATAATTATGTTTGTAATATACATTATATTGTGCTGTGTGTGTATATATATATATACACACATATCTATCTCAATAGTTATTGCCTGGGCTGCTCAGATCTTACACAAGAACAGCAGCATCTGTTTCCCAACTGTTCCACAACACCAACACCACAGACGATTCAGGATTAGTCAGGAAGGAGTTGGTGAGGGTGGTGGTGGTGACTATTGCCCACTCAGTGTCTTAGAAAATACTTGTCTGGAAAGTTTATTTTGCCAGGAATAAAGCTGGCTGGAATAGCATTTTGCTATAGGGAATATCATATAAATTTAAGGAGTTAATTCTCGAGGCATGCATATTTTGTCAGGATTTCTTCCATTGCTGTAACTTCTCTATGTCAAAGTGTATTTAAGTGGTTTCCATCTTTCCCTGATCTCAATCATTTATTCCTCTCCAGGACTACGTTTTACTAACTCCTTATCCATGCCAACACAGCTACAAGACAGGTCAATGAAATAAACTGGCTCTAAAAATAAGATATTGATGCATTTTAGGGGATTTGTGGGTGCTTTTTTTGTTTGTTTTTACTCCCTTGCACATGTTTAGTTTATTCAGTTGGCAATATGGTTCCATGAAGAGATGGGAATTACACTGCTGCCTGCTGCCTGAGGGGAGATGGGAGGTTTTGACACTGATAGTGCTGCCAAATGTGTTAATGTGGACAGTGCTCTCAGCCCTGCAGAGATGGGGTACTGGAAACATCTGCTTGCCCATCACTCAGTGGTTAGGAGACTCACCTGCCCGTACAGACACATGCAGACATTGGTTGCAGTCAGGAGAGGATGGCTATGTACGAGCTGATGACAATAACCTTTAAACATGCCTAGTAACTGCCAGCTCCTGTTACAGGATGTTTCTGGACCCACCAGCTGAATTATCTCTCCTGTGTAGAGACACAGGTGGGGTTTTATCAGACATTGTCCACGTCTCCTTTCTGCTCTTTGTTTTTCCTTTTGGACCAAAGCCACAGTTTAGTCCCAGCAGCGTGAAGATCTACCCCAATAACCTTGGCCATTGAAATTCAGTAGCGATGGTCTATTCTTGTTGGAATTAGAAGCTGCAGCCTTCATATCCTCACTAAATTCACTTTCCTTGGTTTGATTATCTCTATCTGATTTCTCGTCTCTTGTTGCAACAGCATAAAAATATTCCTTGGTTCCTAGTCAAGCTGTGCAGTGGCATAACTGACTGCCCTAAACATCCTCCCTGGAAGCAGCTCCATTTCTGCAGAAACTGATAGAAAAATCAACATCACACTGAAGCTGTTGGTGTTGAAAAATAACATAAGAAAGACCGAGTGAGACCATTGGATCTTGTCCTTCAGCATGCTGTCGCTGACGTTGACCGGTTGCAGATGGTTAGGCAGGAATATAGGGAAAGGTCAGTCAAGTTCTATATCTCCATAACAGCCTGTCAGTCACTACTTGAGGCTCTCAGATTGTCTGAGCAGAGGAGCAGAGGCCTCTGGTGGATCTCGGTGGATTTATCTTTTTCTTAATTTTTCCTGTTTTCTGAGGCTGGACATTAAATGAGAGGAAGTACATTCAACTGTGTATATACCTTTCATATCACAGAATCATAGGATGATAAGTGTTGGAAGGAACCTACAGAGATAATCTAGTCCAACCCCACTGCCAAAGCAAGTTCACCAAGAGCAGGCTGGACAGGAACGCATCCAGGCAGGTTTTGAATATCTCCAGAGAAGGAGACTCCATGCCCTCTCTGGGCAGCCTGTTCCAGGGCTCTGGCAGCCTCAAAGGAAAGAAGTTCCTCCTCATGTTTAGATGGATGCAGTACTGCAGATGGGGCCTCACCAGGGCAGAGTAAAGGGAGTGCCCACCTGCTGGCCCCACTTTTTTTAATGCCCCCCGGGAGACAATTGACCTTCTTGGCCACAAGGGCACATTACTGTCTCATGGTCACAATGGAAGGTCAGGAAGCAATATCGAAGTTTGAATTATTTTTTTCCCTGAATTTTTCTCTATCTTTACTACGTGTCATTTGCTTGCTTAGGGAACAGTCAATTCCCTTTCAAAGACAGGGCTTAACTGTCACAAAGGTGTCATCCTGATTGCTCTGAGTGTTTAGGCCAACCTAGAGCAGAGGCACAGTTTGCCCTTCTCCTGAGAAAGCGGATTTCAGGGTGAAGTGGGGAGAAGGTTAGCCTTTTATGCTTATTAAACTTCCCCCAGACTTTAAGGTCTGACATGAAATCTCATTAAGAGGCACCCTACACACAAGCAAACCGGCAAAACAGCATCCCTGCTCCCTTCTACCAGGAGGTGTCCTTGAGGAAGGTCACAGGAGACACTCATTAAAAGTGGTGACATTTGTGCTCAGGCAGCACCAAGTGCAGGCTGCTCCTGCAGCCGAGGAGAGCTGCACCCTTTCTGCTCTCCCCAGCAGTGAGGAGCATTTTGTTGTCACCATGAATATTAGCACCGAGGACATATTCCTTTTTAAACAGCGAAGACCGTCTCAAGTGCAAGAGATCAAACCCAGCTTCTTTGGCTCATAACTGAATACAGACTGATAACTGTGGATAGTAAGGAGAATATTCTGATTTGCAATAGATTCCCTTTGCAATCCTTCCCTTTCCCCCGTCACTTAGAGATATATTTAAAAACAATAAAACTTTTTTTGGTTGTTTTTAATTACACTGATTCCCGAGGCTGGTACCGGAGGGCGGCCGTTTTGCTGAAAAATAATCCCACTTTGACAATGGAAACTTGAGAGACTGGTGGAACAGATTGCAAACCATTTCCACGCCTGGTTTAACTGCTTGACTGCCAGCTTGTGTAACTAATTTTCAGTAGGCACTTACTTACATATACAGCGCTTTCTAGTTCCACATTGCTATCGGGCTACAACTACATCAAAGAAAAAGTCTTGCGAACTGCTCTGCGCAGGCACAGATGAGACGCAGGGAGACAGTAAGTGACTACAGAGATGAAGGTTTCTCCACTCCCCATGAGAAAAAAAAAAAAGTGTGAAAAGATAGGAATTTTAACGGAGCAATAATAATAAAAAACACAAAGCAAGCCAGGAATACGTAGTACATCGTCTTAATAATTTCTCACACATCCCCATTGACCAAGGGAGCTGGGGAAGGGGAATGTCAGTTGTAAACAGCAAGTGGTTTGAATTTCATGCAAATCTCTTGAATTGAGGTTCATTGCACTGAACTTGGGCCAGGTAGAAGACAGGCAACTGGTCTAAACTAGACCTTAATTTAATCCTCATCAGTAGTGAGAGAGAAGGTTGTCCACAAGGCAAATTATTTTCTTGCTGCTGACACTCTGCTCCAGAAGTGACTGTCTCTCTCCACAGACACTTGCAGGGGTTTAGTTGCCCAAACATGTTGTATAAATTATTTTTGAACTGCTAAAGTGAAAAGAGATTAAACTTTCCATAAGTATCTATGTCAATCTTGAGCATCTGTATAGAGAGAGTGAATTTGGCCATAATAGCCATATCTGTACCTGTAGGAGCACCAAGCTTCATCTTCACCGTTGGGCTGTGGAAATTGTGTCTGCCCACTGAGTCCAGAGTGGGAGATGAGCAACATGTCTACATGGTGGTGGAGCAGTGATTATGGCTGTGGTGAATATGTCAAGAAACTGGTTTACATTGTATTGCCAATGGGACATATGCCACACTCCAGAAAACCTCACACAATATTACAATAACCTGTTTGAGACAATAGTGAAATGGGTTCTATGAAACTATTACTTTTGAGGAGGAAAATAAAGATCCTCATAGGCTTGTGATCTCTCAGACCTTCCCCTCTCATGGTCCTTCTCTTCATTCTTCTCGTCGGATGGGCAGCAAAAGTGAACTCAGAGAAGATAAGAAAATCTGATTACTGTGCTGTGTGAATGGTGTGCTGTTAAATGTTGATTTAGTTTGGTTTTTGAATAAAACAAACTATTCTTATTCCATTCCACTTTCCCCATCACCACAACACCTCTTTGGGCCTTTATCAAGTTGATGGGGGCCTGTAGCAGAATGCTGATCTCTGAGCAATCACTGGAGAATGAGATAATGGTTTGCTTGGTAAGGAGAAAAGTAAAAATTGAACCCCACAGCCTCTTGAGTGCTTTGTCAACTTGCTTCAGACTTTCCAGCATCCAAAGTGTGAGCACACGAAGAAGGAAGAACAATTACTTCCAGTGTGAAATTACTCAGAGAAACAGGGTGAAAATTAACAGAGCAATGCACAAGTGTGCAGAGCAAAACACGTGTCAAGGGAAATTTCTGCTCTCTGATACCGGCCCCCAAACAACCCTTTCATTAGTTGTAAACACTCTCCAGCTTCAACAATTCTTAATATGTATTTAGTTTTTTTTATCCTGCCTTGAAACCCAGAACTAGATTAAAAAATGTAAATGCAGCATGTCCCTTTGCTGGGGTCTTCCCCAGTGCAAAGGCACTTTCTGGGTTATTTTCTTTCTTGTTTTCTTTGCCTAGCCATTTTTTTTCCCTTTGGTACTTCCCCTAGCATTCACAGCTTTTTCAGGACTGCTACTGGCTTTTAAAACACCTGTACCATGAGAACATGCTGCTGTACGTGTATGAAACTATCTTTAAGTCATAAGCAGTTTCCAGAAACTGAACACATCACAAAAGCAGGACTGATATCAGGGCTGGTTTCAAAGTGTGGAAAACTTTCTCTAAACTCTCCTATGTTCTGCCTGTCATAGAACTGTTCATTCTTAAAGAGGATGTATGCATGGGCGTGTTTTAGATATGAATCAGTTTGACCTGCTTTACAAAGCAAAATGTTTAAATACTTTAAGATGGAACTTGAAATGATTTCAAAAGGGGATATATGACAAGTGAATTAGGTTTTGGTGACTTAGGATGTCCCTTCACGTTGCCAGTCTGCCTAAGGAGGAAATGTCAGAAGACTGTGCCTGGATCCTATGGGAATGAGATGAGCAGTGAACTTACATATGTCTCTGGGAAAGCCCAGAACTCCCTGAGCAATAGAAAAGATCATTCATTTCTGTATTTTGTTACACCCCTGACTGCAGGATTCAGGTGGACTGCTTCAGATCTATTACTTTGCACACACAAAGCTTCAGAAAGCTACTCCCTCAACTTCTTACTTTTGAAACTTGCAAGAAATTATAAATGAAGATGACAAAATCTCTTCCTTGAAGGATTATATATTTCTCGTTAAACTTTAACTTCATTTAAAATCCATCCTTGATCCTCTTAAAGTATTTGCGTAAGTGAATGAGGGCTGTAAAGCACGACTGAAGCTTTCCTCCTTGGGGAAGCAGCTTGACCAATTTACATATTTATTAAATATTTTATATTTTACCAGACTGTATGCACTTCAAAATGTCACATCTTATTTTTGGTCTGAGCACTGCATAACAGTAATGGCTATTTCCAGTCCCAGGAGAAAAAAAAGTGATCTGCATCTCCTGATTTGGCCACTTCTTAAGAATCTGAGTTTTTTAGTTCTACATTTTACTCTCTTGTGCAAAATCTTAGCTTTTAGTGTCATGAAGTTGTGTTAGCCCTGTGCCAATGAATCTCTTGCAGGGCTACACGACTAGCCTCTCACTTTTCCTCTGGGATGAAATTCAGATTTCTAAGCATCCAAACTGAACTCCTGAACCTGTTTGATGGTAATTTTGGCTTTAAAGAAAACAAACACAAAGCTGTTGCAAGACAGAAACACATATGAAGATGTGTTTTTCCTAGAGGTACAAGGATCTGTCAAAGCAGTGTTGATATTCTGGTGGAATTGCTTCCCCCAACCCCTTACAGTTCAGCTGTCAGCATCTGGAGCAGAGAGTTTTTCCTTTGTTTAATAATGTACAAGACTAGAGCGTGCATGAGATCTCATAACTAGGTCTTCCTATGAGTAGCCCAGAGTCTGGAGAAATAGTGGAGTAAAGCTCCGTATGAGATGCAGAAGATGAGGGCATGAGCCCAGTTTTGCTGCTGGACTCCTGCCTGTTGTGAAACAAATTATTTTCCTTTGCATGTCCCCATTTCTAATGCAACCAACTTCCTTCACAGAGTGCTTTGATATGCAGCACCTGAGAAGAGAATTAGCCAACATTGTTTAGAAGCCAGGAAGAATTTCTGTCACTGTTATTTCTGACCACCTCTATGACTTCCTTGGACTTAACCATGATTCAAGTATCTTATTTTTTCTGTAGTGGGATACATTCTTTACGGGGAAAAAAAAAAACCAAAATACCAAAAAAACCCCAAACCAAAACCACAACACGCCATGAAACACACTCAGAGATGAAAATATCTAACAATGAGAGCATTTGGTACATTGTTCCAGGGCCAATTATTTTAAGTTCCTGTTGGCCTTGTCTACTTTTTCAGGCATTGGATTCTGTTATATTATCCTTTCTGTTGAAGACAGTTATATATTACTATTATAACTTTTGCCCCCATTTGAATTTTTGCACGGTCCTGTTATACCATTTCTTGACCTTGTCTTGATGAAATAAAAAGATCAAGCTCCTCATTGAAATCTTTTTTGTTTCAGATGCAGAATCATAGAATAATTTAGGTTGCTTCAACTGGACAACATCCTTGAAGCATAAATACTAGTAAATGGAAAAGATTTTCCAGTTGCAGCCACAGTAGGTAAAAATGAATAGGTTATAGACCTTTTCTAGACCTAAAAAAACCCCTTCAAGCTCTCAAGGAACCCTTTGCCCTTATTGCCAATGTGCTTGCAGTTGCAGAGGGGGCAGAAACTCTGAACATGTCCTAGCTGTTGGGTGGAATAAACTCTTTGAAGGAAAACCCAGGCAAGGGTTAGACCCCATTCCTATTTCCTCAGCCCAACTGAGGTCAGGATAAATCTTTTTCAGAGTCACATCTTCCCTGGGGAGAGTCCACATTATTCATTCTTTCCTCTTCATGGGTCCTCTGACAACCTTACCAGTAAGGATTTCTTCCAGGTCACTGCACGATGAGCACAAAAGACAATCTTTAAGATTCCACTGGTAGCATACAATGCTAAAAATAGTTTTGCATTATAATTGCAATATATGAACTATCTGCTGGCCAATGATTTCTCCATCTGATCTGCACCATGTTGCTTTCTGAATTTTCCGCTTTCTTATTCAAATATTACAATGAAGTGTCTTATAGGAGTTAGGTATGAGGTGTGAAAAAAACCCTACAAGGAGACAGCAGTGGTCCTTTTAGCCCAGGACACTCTCTTTAACACAGGCAGTGGCAGATCCTATTTAAACATATACTGTAGATTAAGTGTTATTATTTTTCTTGCATTATAAACACATTAAATTGATGGTATTTCTTTTCCATAGGTTTATAATCTTGTTATTATCTGTCTTTAACTGCAGATGCTGCATGACTCTGACTGGAGCTGACACGGGAGAGTTAGACAGGTGTAGATCTACACTCTCAGCTTCTTTCAGTGACAAAGGTAAATCATATGCCAACTGACCAGAACCAGACACACTCTCACAGGATGTCAGAGCCAGTAAAAGGACACAGTATTTCAGATGTTCCTTTCCACCACCTGAATTTCATTCAAGCTGATACGATATGTTGCTCGCAGGAGACGGCAAAGGACAGGATGAAAATTTATACCCCCTTGGAGGGCGTGAAAGAGCCCAAGACATTTTTGTAAAAAGAAGCCATTCAGTTACTCTAAGGAACTTGTAAGTAGTTACGGATACTCAGCTTGTTACATGTTATCTGGGCTTTCAAGTCAATATATGAGCAGAAGGGGATATTGGCAAGGCACTTCCCAGGCAGAACTGCTGTGGGAAGGCTTAGGAGAACGCTCCAGTTTGGAGGAGAGATTTGCAGTTACAAGGTTCAATTACCATGTAAGCGTGCCCTGCATCTTCCAACTACAGTGGGAGGTTATGTCTTTAGTTTTTGGTGGGTTTTTTGGGTTTTTGTTTGGGGTTTTGTTGTTTGCTTTTGGTTTGGAGCTGGTTTTCTGTTTTTTTTTGGTCTGTGGCAATTCCAACAGCGTCTCTTCTTCGCCAACAAATCGTCCTTTTGTTGACACCATGCTTAGTAATCCTTCATTGCTTTAGTGCTGGCAAAAGCATGGGCAGAAAGCGGAAAAATGGAAGCTATGGATATATGGTCTCCCCCCCGACAGACAGGACAGCCTCAGTCTGTGAGCTCAGTGCCAGGATCACTGCTGAAATGAGTGGAGTTTCCCCCAGTGTCATGTAAAAGGGGTTTTTCCTTTGCATTTAATATCTCACTGCTAACAGAGGAGGTGGCAAGCTTGATTTCATTTAATTGCTGAGCATGCAAAAAGCAGAGTGTCTCTTAGTGAGCTGGGTAATAGATGTAGGCAAGTATTTACTCTTAACTGCTGTACATCTCATCTGAGTTGTGATCCTTCCAGCTGTTGCTGTTGGCATGTGGCCCCAAGAAGGAGTGGGAATTTCTCTCTAATGGGTGTTTTTATGATTCTCCATTTAGAATCTCAGTTCCTCCTACTCACAAGACCCTCATAAGGTCAGGACCTACCAACCCTTCCCTGGGGAGCTTTAATCATCTGATGAAAAACAGCATTATTTTGAGTCACTTAAGGGTGTTTTGAGACGTCTCTGCAGGGCTGGCAAGTGGAACAGAGGATGTAAAGGAGAAAAATCCTTCTGGAGCACGAGTGGGAGGAAGGTAAGGAAAGATAACCTTGAGCACTTCCAATGGCTCCAGATAGTTATATCCGGGTATACAAATCACATCCAGAAGGGACTAAAATCAGGACAGAAATAATTTTGTGCCACGTTGTACACCTGCGGTGGGATTAATTTTAATTAATTACTAGAAGTTTGTTCTTTTGACCAGTTTCTTTAAAATAACTAAAAAGTCTTGGGCACTTGACCTGGAGCTTGCTGTTGGCATCCAAAACCCCGTACCATTGTGTGGCTGATGGACCCAATGTGTTGCCTTTACTCGAAACAGCATGAAATTTTCGTCAGGAATGATGAAATGATCTTGTTCAGGCCTACAGCCCTATGCAGAGGAAGTACCTAAGGCTGTGGTTGTGATTCGTGACTCCCTCTGCTTTTACAATAGCAGAAACCTAACTCGGGTTTTAGACTTCACACGGCTGGCATTGACACTATTCTGACTAGCAGTGACCATAGGCTTTAAAAAAAGAAAAAGCAAAAAAAGTGCAGGAGTACAATACATCAATACTAAATTAAATCACAATCCTGATTGAGGAAAACATTTATATACTCGTGCGATAATGATCCTTCCAAAATGCCTAAAGATGTGCAGCTACTGAAGGGCAGATCTGAATTAGGGCCTATTAAATGAATCTAAAAATTGGAAAAGCATGATCAGCATCAAACAGTTATGTAAACTAGCTTCTCTACTGTCAGAAGCTTTATTCAACTTGTGTTTCTCCTCCACACAGTAGGTTGGTCAGATTCTTTTCCTGACTGAGAGGTGTAATTAAACTTTGCCATGTCTCCCAGCAGAGCAATGCCGTTTTCTCAGAGCATTCATTCCTCGATGGCGGAAGATACACACTCCCCTTAAGTTCCCCAGGTATTTCTATATAAATAATACAAAGAGAGGTTGTATCTCCTCTGGCCCTGGAGGGCACTGAATTAAATGTCAGTATATGACTTGATTTTTCCTCTCACCTGACTGAAAGGCAGCCCTGGCTTTAATAAAGGGATCATTGTCTTCTGTTTAGGAAGCCTTTTCCAATCCTACCACCATAAAGTCAGAGGATATAAAATGCATGAACTATTTATCCAGTCTCATCGCTGCCCTGATGAGCAAAAGAAACCTGTGAATATTTGTGGGGAAAAATCCCCTTGCCTTAATAGCATCTATCATGTTATATGGGGTTTTATTGAGGTGCCCTCAGGCTAAGTCAGCCTGCCTTCATGAGCAAAACTCCTCACCAGATAAACCCTTTTCCCTGCTTCATTTTCCCTTTCTTTTAGGCAATAGTATAGAGCTCAACAAAATGAGATTGGGAAGTTGATCCTGTTACAGCTAAATCTGGGGCAATTGCTTTTCAAGGAGTCCTTTCAAAATAATCATCATATTCTGGAGAAACAGGGTGCTCCTGGTAGCTGTTCTTGTCCACAGTATTTTCAGGCACCGATGTCAGTTATTCCTGTGTATCTGTGTCTTTTTTACTTAGGCTAAATCCAAAATTTGCACCCCAGTTGTGTTGCAGGTGATGGGTTTTGTGCCTGGGAATGACATGACGTGCAGACGTTAATGCTCAGAAAGTGTGTGTGCAGGGCTTTAATGTGTTAAAGTATGTTTTGAAAACTGGCCCCAAATATCATCGGAGTGATTAATCTGTCTGCTCTTCTCAGTTTCTTTAGTAAATGCTCTGTGACACACTCAATTAAATCCTGTAATAAAATATCCTCCACTGGGATGTCTGACATGCTTGAAGTTAACCCCGTGTTGGAACGTTTCCTTACCTGATGGACCTGTTACAAATGCATGGTGCTCACTGTCATTCTGTGAAAGGTGCAGGAGCTCAGAACTTCTCTTGATGTGACTCCTGGCATTTAGAGACATAAAAAAGAACACCCCAAAAGTGAAAATAAACCACCCCAAAGCAAAACACCCCCACACCAACATCACTAGGCCATCTACTTTATTCCTAAATCGAGTGTGGGATTGTTTCTGCCAGAATATTCCCTGGTGCTGTGTCCAGATCAGTTTAAAATGCTTTAAGTGGTGATGTGTTCACTGCTTCCATGGGGCCATCATCACTCAGGCTGATAGATCAGTCTAATAGTGCCTAATGCCTGTCAGCATAAGCTATGTTCTCAGTTTCTCAGCCTTATCTCTGGTGGAAAAAAAAATGTACTTATCCTTTTGCCTTGCTAGTGGTTGACAGAAAGTTAATTAGAGCCAGGAAAAATCTTTTTCCCCAGAAAGTTCACCAGAAATGGTTTTGACTGAGGAGTCCAACAAGTACTTTCAATACTCTCCACATAGGCAAAAGTGCTGAAGTTTCTGATACACCTATTTTTGAAGGAAAGCTTCCCTTTCGATATTAAAATGTACATGAAATGACATGTAGCATCCCCTGTCCCCCGGGAAAGCAACAGTCTGCAGAATTAGTCCTTACAGTGCAGCATGGCTAAGGTTCAGGTTATTTTATCTGCCTCTTCCACTTGCTGAATTGCATTTTTAAACTGTAGCGTCAACTCTAACCAGCTTGGTTGAAAGCGTGGTGCTGACACTGCATGTGTGAATCTGCTAGGAGAGTAAGAGGGAGCTGGGCCACCCTCACTCCTCTTTAAGTCCTTCCAGGACTGGTGGCTCAGGTCAACTCTGGCATCTCGTCCTTATTTCCCTGGTGCTAGACACAGTTGCCTCTTCTCCTCAGCACACCCCCCATACTCACAAGTCTTTCTGTTGTGAGGCACAAGGTAGAAAATGCCTTTCTAGCTTTCAGTGAAGGTGCAGCTGAGTTAATGACTGTGTTATCCCCCAAATTCCTCAAAACAATGTTAGTATGTCTTAGACTAGCCTCTCATTAAGTGGACATAGATGGAACTAGACGGCATAGAAGATGGATCCATTTTCATCTTTATCAAACGATTAGAAATTTTCAAAGACTAGGCAGGTGATGGAGGTGGAAAGTGGTGGTCTGGTGATTGAATAGTTCTCTTGGAAACCAAGAAGATCTGAGCGTGATTTGTTCTACCACAGAAGCCCGTGTAACCTCACCCAAGTCACTTCATACCTTGAGTTATACCTCACTTTGAATGAGTACCAGCAAGGTTACTTTCTTCTCATCCTTTTTAAAAGGTCTTAAATTGTTATGTCCTAAATAGGGTTACATTTTCTTACTGGGTATTTTGACAGTACGTAACACAGAACAGCCTCCTTCTCAAGCACTGCAGCAACCACCATGCAACAGCAGATTCACACTCATTTTTGGGACCCATGTCCATGCTATGTCTGGAAATTGTCCTGCTGGACTGAAACAGCATAATGCAATAGGTGAAAAATAGGCAGAAATTCCATGAATTATGAGCAATCCTTCTGTAGACTGTACTGTAAGAAGTCCTCATCCTCAGGAGCTACTACCCCAAGATACATTCAGAGGTGATGCACCAAACAGGAATGAGCTGCATCTTCTCTGCTTTCTGCTGAGAAAGCCCAAACCACCTGTATGAACAAGATGTTTCTATCCAAGAATAAAATACAGTTTTTAAAAGAAAAAACATTGTGACAGAGGCATCAAACTGATAGCTGACGACCTTCTCCTTGAAGGAGGAGTGTGGCGAAAGTGGTCTAATGAAATCTCCATGCTTAATGCCACCTGAGGAAATGCCACTGATACCTTCTCTGGTTTTGGAGGCAGGGATCATTACCTTGCAGCATCACTCACTCTACCACAGTCTGCTGCTGCTGAGACTTAATAGGACAGTTTTGCTTTTTTAATTTTTTTTCCCTTCTGTGATTTTAAGACTGTTTTTCAGCTCTTAGTCACTCTCCCAGATGTAAAGGATATTAAAGTAATTATAACATAAAGCTCTGGAGAAAATATCTAGGTAAGTTCCCAACAATAGGCTTGTTCCCTGATGGGCGGTGTTTGGAGCAGGTTTTCAGTAGGTTTTGTGAATGTTAGAAGGATTCTGGCCAAGTTAAGTACCGTGGCTCATTTTCTCTGCTGGCAGTTTGTGGGAGGAGGAGACACCCCAGAACGCAGACTGGTGTGGGGGTGAATAACCCACATCCAACTGATGGTTTTCACTGGTGGCCCAAAGAGAGTAAGGTAACCAAACCCAACATTTAGAAGCCCAGAATGAAAAAGAGAAAGAAAGAAAAAGCCTTTTTCAAAGTTGGCATCAAACCTGCCTAACTATCCAGGCAGCAGCCACAGGGACCAAAAATCAGGTCATGTCCTGGAGCAAAGGTGAAAGTAGATATTTCAGAATGAGGAAGTGTTGGACTGGCTCAGAGTCAGTGAATTGCTACCAGTAGGATCAGGAACATCTAAAATCAAACGGAGGGAAGACAAGACGTGCACTGAGGCTGGAGCTATGGCTTTAAGAGAAGAGTAGAGCCATGAGAGGAACCATAAGTGAGAGATGAGCTCAAAGAAGAGGAGCAACCGAGAAAAACAAGAAATGGTCATTTTAAAAGACTTGAGGAAGTCCTGTCACCCGTTTGACTGCACGTTTTCTGCAGACATTGGCAAAAATGATGACAGTCCTGCTGTTCCTTATGTCAGAACTGGCAGTCATGCTGCAGAGTGAATTGAGAAATAGCAATTAAGAGATCTTTTGGTTTTTTCTCTCTCAAAAACTCAGGTTCCTGTGAACTCAGAAACTCATGGTTTTGTTCATAGTTTTAAGACAATCTTTCAGAAATGAGGATAAAATTTAGAGGAATGTTGCCTACAAGTCACCTTCCCTGAAGATTTTTCACATGGCATTTGCTGGATGTAAAATGCTTGCTCTGGGTTTGATTTAGAGATCAGATTTAATATCACAATGCTGATGTCTTTCCTAAATGTCAGCTTTTATTAAGGTAGATTTTATTATTTACATATATTTTTATATACTTTATTTTAATTATTATTTACAACGGGAAATTACAGGTATGCGTCAGGGAAGTGTTAATTTGTGAGAGGACTGTTTGCATGCCTCTGTTCTTCCATCAGCATTTGCCGGTGTTGGAGGCCAGTGTTATCCTTCTGTTATTCTGCCATTCAGCAAAATTACTCCTCAGGCCAGTAATGATTTTTACCTTGAGCAGCCCAGCCTCTGCGTAAGCACCAGACCATGGAGAAAGGTGAACTCCCCGAAAGTTTTTAAAAAAAGCATTCAGGGATAACTATCGTCTCACGGGAATTTGCTGGATTCAAGTGTAAAAATTACAGTGTAGGCTTTGTGAAAGAAAAAGAAAAGCAGAAGAAAGGTTACTGGGGTTTATCTGGGAAGGACTCCTCATACAATGTTTTAATATGCAGTGGGAGAGCTGGAAGATGAAACTTTTGTGGAGTAAAAGCCTGTAGTGATGCAGACAACATCTGGGGGTTATGCCAGGGAGAGGACATATGGGATGTTGTAGGAGACAGTCAGGCACAGTCACCCAGCACTGTCCTGGGACCAGTTCATGCCACACTGCCTGGCATGCTTCATGCTGGAAATAAGTGACTGTGGTGTGCTATAACACAACTCTTTAATTATTTTACACTCTCTTGACTGAAAATAAAAACTCATCAAATGTGCTAATAGATTCTAAGACCAAAGAGGTCCAACAAGGACTCGGAAGAGACCTGAAGCATCATCTAGAGTGGAGTAACCAGTGTGTCCTGTAAAAACATGGCCCTGTGCGATGAGGACACAAGCACTCTGTTGCCAGGCTTGAGGGTCATCAACCAGCCCTGGTGGGGCTGAAGTTAAACTGTAGGTGAGGACCCAGCCAAAAGCCAACACTATTCTGCAGATCTCTGTAAATGACCGTCCCTAGTGCTATCCCATTTTGGCATGTATATATTTGTCTCTTGGTCACCAGGCACATAGACAGAGCTTGCTGAAAAAGTTTTGATCAAGCGTTTTTTCTTACATAAAGAAGCACTTTTGTTGAAATACTACAATTTTGAGCTGTAAAAACAGATCAAAACCCATTTCTATTTATTTTCAGAAGGGCTGTCTCATATTGCTAAACGATTTTAATCATTCTAATTTTGCCTCAAAATTATGTTTAACATAATTTCTTTTTCTGGATTAGCTCTAATATTCTACTTCAAAAACTAAAAATATTTGATGGTTGAATCAGTTTTGATGGGCAATTTACACTATGCGGTAAATTCTGAAATTTTCTTTGACAAATGAAAACTGTTTTCTGAGAGGCTGAAATTTCCCAGAGGACAGAAATTCTATTTCCCAGGCACCTCTGGAGGAAAACTCATGTGAAAATGACAACTTTCCCTGCACTGTAATAAAACATTGTCTCAACTGGGTGCTATTTATGACCAAGCCTACAAACTATGATACTTTTGGGAAGCATAAATAGCATCAAACAAAAGAAGTCTCTTTTTTCCTTAAAAGTAGATAACTTACTTCCAACTGATTTTTTATTAGCACTTCTTTTTTTAAAAAAAAAAATAATAAATTCCCTTCTCTGCTGTGAATTCAGTTCTAATTTTCCTGGGTTTGGTTTAACTGTGTGAGCTGATACAAGTGAATAACACAAAAATGTCCATGCTTAGGTCAGATCAAAGGTTCATCTAGTCTGGTATCTTTTCTCTGACATGGCCCAGTAGTAGCTGCTTCAGAAGACAGGATCAGGACAGAAGATCTCAAGCTATTTACCCTTCTAGCAATCAAACTAAGAGAAAGTGAAAGAAAGAGCAGCAAAAAGTTCAGTATATCCTTCCTTTCCCCAGGTTCCAATTGCTTTAGTTCACTTTCTTCCCCCTTTCAGGTTGAAATGGTTAGTGGAGAACATTTCGTACCTTTATTGGTACAATCCCACCATTTAAAGCTCCAATTCAGAAAGTGCCTAAGCACCAACCAAAGTCCCAGTTGCCCGCTCAAAGTGGAGCTCCTGCTCAGAGAAGGTTTCCATAATCGATGCGCATAACAGAGGGAGTGTTCATTACAAGATCTGAACAACATACAAAGTCAAGAAGGGGTAATAGTAAGAAAATAAATGCAGAGACGCTATTTGTAGAAGAGCAAATGAGGAATAAACTGCCCATGAATAAATTTAGGCTGGCAATTAGAAGAACGTTCCTAATCATTAACACACTCATGTTCCAGAAACAGATTTTTGATGGGAACAATGGGGCAAAAAGAAGCCAAAAATGGGGCTTCATGGAGCTTGATAAATGTCTGCAAGGACTCAGGTGATATAGGCCTGCAATAACAGAACTAGATTCTGTTACCCTGAGAGTCTGAGGAAATAGCCAGAAACTTCACAGAAACACACAGAAGCACCTCTTGAAGCAAATCGGGGTGGTACAATATGGTGCCTCCTTATTGAATGCACCCAACTGAACTAAATTTCAGTGTGGCTGTAAGCAGTAACAATCCACGTAAAGCAGTTTGCAACAGCTGAGGATCTGATTCTATAACTTAGAGTTTACAGGCCCAGTAACAACTACACTGAAGGAGAAAAATATGGAACATATTTCTTTGAAGCTTTATTGATCTGCAGCCTTGTCTTAATTCAGTAGTCAATACAAATGGCACCTCACTGACAGGCACAAAAGAAACTAAAGGTGGCTTGGTACAGAAAAGAAATTAACTTTTTCAGCTCTATGTGTGAAACCTTTGAGTCCCATAATTCACCTGCCCAGGCTGGTGGCCTCTGAAGTCAATGTTATTTTTTTTCACCAATGACTTCTTTTCCCAAACATGGGACAGTAGAGGAGAAGTAAGCATCATTTGCCTTCATTTTTCTTATGCCTTAAAGATTTGAACATGGATTTTCAAAGCGCAGAGATTAAATACTGGGGTTAAAGGTATACTTAATGACCTGTCCAAAATCAACCTACCTCTGTTTTCTCATGCAGGGGAAATAATGTAAGGATGGTTGCCTTATTTCCATTATATAGTAGAGTTTGCATAGGTACACAAGAATGGGCATCTTGAGTAAAATCAAAGTTCAGGTCAGCTCATTCTCTTGTCTCTGACAGCATCAGAAGAGCAGAAGTTCATACTCTGTTTCCTCCAAGGGAACAGTCACTAGTGTCTCATGGACTTTCTGGATAGAGTGTGATTGTTGTTATGTATTTACTACTGCAAAATTGATTTTTCTTTCATACATATATCCCGTCTCCCCTTAAGCTTGTATATCTTTTGGGATTACATCCTATATCAAGCCATTCCTTGGATGAACGATGCTCATATATAAAGAGGGCAGTGCATAGTTAAGGTAACATGGGACCCAAATCCCAGCCTCAGTCTTTGCCCTGAACTTCTCAGCGTGAATCTCCCAACAATATTTTTTTTTCCAGCCATTCACCATTAGAGAGTCTAGAAAGATTAACTTTTATTATCTTTGAAGTCTTAAATGTGAAATTCATATTTCTGGAGTCCAGATGTCTTAGTGGCACTGTGTTCCATACTGTATATCTTCACAAACCATGTAGCGCAACGTCTGGTGATAGGAAGTACAGAGAGACTTCAGGGGCGTGTGATCACGCTGTGATCAAAGTGACTCGAGAACCATTATAAAATGTACCACGGAGGGTCGTGCCCCAAGTCACTTAATGAGCCCGAGGGAAAATCCTGCTGCAGGCCGGCGCTTTGTCCTCGTTGCTGCAGCCTCTTTCTCTCCCATGAAAAATTCTTTTCCTCAGGATTAGACATAAATCCCAGGGTTGGGTGGAATAAAGCTATCAGGATCACAAAATGAACACAACCTATGCTTAAAATCAAAACCATAGCAGGTTTCCCCAGAATGGGATTATTTTACAGGCAAACACAGTACCAGATAAAACCTTGAATTCCCTATAGCCTCCCTAGCTTAGCTTCTGTATAATTCCTCTACTGATTAGTAGAGTTAATAAAAAATAGAAATGTCTCCCTTTAAAGCTAGAAGAGACTCACGTACCTGCATATACCTTTCTCCAGGATATAGATTTAATTACCTTGAGAAAAAGCTGGAAGAAAGATGAAACTCAGGCACCTGTTACAGCTGGGATGATGGTAAGGAGGGCCAGCATGCAATAATTAAATCTTTATCACTCACAAAGGAGTCTGCAGCCTGCAGTGTCTTCCTGGTGAATATCACCATGTTTATTTTTAAACCCACTCCCTGCCAGCATGTCCCAAAGTCATTTCATATACACAGCTGGCTGGGAAGAGGCGGGCTGGAGCTTGAAAAAGCAAGATCTAAAAGGAGAAAGAAAGGGGCTAACTAAAAAGTTAGCAGAAAAAGGGCCGGGATGGAAGCCATCCAAGCCCAGCAATAGGTGACCTACATTTTCAGGCCTGCCTGACAAAGCCAGATTTTCCAGATCTTGGCATCCCTCTTTCCTTAAAGAGATATATTTTTTTGCTTTCTGCTTTTCAGTTCTGGAAATTGTGCTGCTTTAGATGAGGTGACAAAATATGGATTTAGGGACTGACTCCTCCCAGAGGAGGAGCAACACATCCACAGCTGAGTGAATTTTCATAGAATCACAGAGTCATAGAATGGTTTAGGTTGGCAGGGACCTTAAAGATCATCAAGTTCCAACCCTGCTGCCATGGGCAGGGACACCTCCAACTAGACCAGGTTGCTCAAAGTCCCGTCCAACTTGGCCTTGAACACCTCCAGGTTTTTGCAAATGGTGGAAAAACAAGACAGAGACTTTTTGCCATATGTATGAAAAATTGCAGTAATCACCCCATATGGCTCCATCATGCTCAGCACCACCTTCCCCAATGTACCAATGTGAGCCTGATCAGCCCACGGGGTTTGGGTCTGTTGGCAACCCTGGACTGCAGCTGGTCCCACAGCCTCTCCTCGTTCTGGGCACTGGGCTTCTTTTGTATAGAAAACCAAGCTGTGGAAAAGTTAATTATTCAGTTTATGTGTATAAGGACAAGAGAACACACATCACGTTTATTCATTCATTTGTGCACACATGTCCATCTACCCTCAGAAGATGTATTAAGTTATGTCTGAGTGTATGTACATTGTAGTGTAAAATTATGTGTTTAAAATCTCTGCTGGAGAACTCAGAGTCAGCCAGTTGCATTAAACAGCCCAGTGCCTTAAGGCAAAGGGAGAATTTTCTCCCTCCTGTCTGTACTTAGGTGTTCTTATGGAACCAAGCTGCACCAAGGAGTGATGTGAGCTGCACACAACTTTGAGGCTGGCCCTACTCCACATGACAGGTTGCATCACCGACCTCCAGAAATCCCTTACAACCCAAGTTATTTGATTCTCTGGCTGTTTTTTAATCAGTGAAATGTGCATTTATGACAAGGTGGAACTTCATGAGACCGCATGTGCTGGAGCAACTGCTGAATGACTCTTGCATCCCTTGGAGAACAGCCACATTCGTGGCCTGAACATCTGAATCTCAGCCACCTAATTAGCCCCAAATTTGTTCTTTTCTGACACCTCCCCACTCTCCCCTTGAGCACATCTCTCCTTCCTTCAGTGATGCCGTCTACAGAGAGTGAAAGTCCTAAGGCTGTGTTTAGATTCAAGCTGCAAAGGCCATGAACGTCTGATGAATCTCTACGGTGAGCTCTCTTTCCCCACTCTAGCTTGGTCTGGTCTTTTAGCTCACACTCCCTCCACAAGATGCATATGTTTTGGTTTTTGGCGGGGTTTGGATGTTCATTTATTTATTTTCCTAACGGACTTGTAAAATAGATTATTTAAAACTGTGCTTAAAAAGGATGGACAACTTACAAACTGGAGGGGTTAGTTGTAATCCTGAGTATATATGCCAAGAGCTGAATATGTTTTTAAGTATAGCTATGCTGTTTCATTCTTTACCTTTCTCTGTGTGTGTGTGTGTATGTGTGCGTGTGTGTATGCGTGTTCTGCAGGGATTAGTCATGGATTCACAAAATGGATTTTCTCAGAAAAAAATATTCTTTCTGCGTCTTATTCTTTTGATACAACTTCAACATCTTTTTCAGTATAAACTTTCCTCCTCCTCCTCTCTGTACATTTGTGTGTGCGTGCTTGTGGGTGTGTATAAATATGTACATATATTGAGGTTGGCTGGAAGTAGGAAAATCCATTTTCTTTAACAGTCATATCTCTGAGGAGCAGACACACAGAAAAGCTTTTAAATGCTAAATTAAAAGACTTGAACTGCTTGGCTTTTCTGGTCAGCTTCTCCTTAATTCTTTTCTCTCTCCCTCTTCCTCTCTCTCATTCTTACCCCTGTGCTGAGTTTTCTGTTTAATTAGGGGGAAAGAAATAGCGACATCAAGTCAAGGACATAATCTCTTTCCAAGCTGGCAAAACTGGAGTTTAATCCTCCTGGCATAGTCCCATCCAGAAAAAGAAAAATTCCCTCTTAAGGTATGCGGCTAAGAGTTAGGTCCTGATGTAGCACCTGTTAAAGACTGCTAAAACCTCTCTATTTTTATATGTTGCTTTGGATTCTGAATCCCTTTGCCTGTGAGTACCTAGTACATAAGTGCTCTGTTGAAACCCTCTGGAAGCTGAGGATTGACAGAACCCGAGGTGTTCTGCTGAGATGTCTGTAAGACCTTGGCATCAGAGGGCACAAGCTTTGTTGCTGTATCAGTAAACCATTTCCTTTAAGCTGACTCACGAAAATACTCCATGATTCAGCCACCTGGAGAGGGCAGAACTGTACTCCTGTGTAGTTTTCCATCTTCAGGGTGGAAGACAGCTCTCACCATTTACTCATACTGTGCTACATCAAGCTCTTTGTTCATTTTAACACCCTGTGTTTTGATTCACATTCAAATTTTCTCCATTCTGGGTACAACTCACCTCACCCAACATCAGCAATGATGAGTCCAGCATCTTACATAAATTATCTATAGTAACTTCAAGGAGTGGACAGCATATTCATATTCTTAGACACCCATTTTATGAAGAGATGGTTTACCTACGGGAGTCTTGCTCTTCATTGATGGCAAAGTGAATCTTGAAACCTACTTTAAATTAGATTTAGATCTTTTAATTGCCTAAAATTAGACAAGGTGCTCCCACTCCATGAGAGAATAAATTATTCAGATGAGGAAGGTAACCTCCACTTTCAATTCCATGGAAACAATCCGAAAAGGCACTGGGAGATCTCTTGTCATGTTCAATGTGAAGAGGACTCAAATTTTGTCATAGGAATCAATGGTAGTATCATGATGCACTTTGTGTTTATAGGAAAACATTTTCCTCTGAAGTCTGCTGTGGCCATTTTGCGTTTCTGAATCATTCATTATAGTGTTCTATCAGAAATATAATTTGTCAACTCTACTTACCACTGTCTTGCTACAAACTGTGGCAAACATAAAGTGCCCATACACAGCAAATGACAAATTACTGCAGTTGCTGTTCTGTGAAATATAGTGCAATATTCTGTATACTTCCTATAGAAGTCAACTGTATATAGCATTAGCGAGGGCTTCACCCAGGTGCATACTGTGAGGAGGCATCATGTGTGGTGCCTATTGGACTCAGGTGCACGGTGTGGAAGTCTGAATGACAGTGTGTCTATAGAAAACACTTACTTGCACTAAAATGCAGCTATTTCCTCTCTGCAATGTGGCAGCTGAGATCACGGAGCAATCGTTTCCAGGCAGAGAAGTGTGGAACAATGTCTCCAAATGAAATTATAGCTTGAGGAAAGGATTTCTTTGAGGCGGAATGGAATGTAATTACCCAAGTTGGACTTTTGCCAGGAAACTGACGTTTAAAACACTTTGGGCTCTTAGTGTGGAAAGTCCACAGGATCTTTTAATGACTGCAAAGGAATGGGATTTGGAATTCTTTTGGATTTTTTCTTTTCTTGGAGTATCTCATCCAAAAGACAGAATAATAAAATGAGAAAGAAAAAAAAACTATCAAAGAAAAAGCTAATCTTTGCAAAGTGATGGAATATGTAAATCCCACTTTGAAATGGTAATTTATTAACTTCTTTTTAAGATAAAAATGCAATTAGCTCATTCTTTCATTTCCCCCATCCCAAAAAATGCATATATATTGTTATCACGTCTCTGTCAAATCTGTATCATTTAATTTTGTTGCAGCAAAACTTGCGGGTTTTATAAAAGGGACTAGAAGGGGGAGGTATCTGCTTTGTTTCACTGCTTACTGTAAATAAAAGAAAATATTACTAAATTCAGAAATGATTGCTGTCAAAAATCTGCACTTTGTTGAATTTTATAAAGGCTGTGGGCTATTTTTATATTAGATGCAGTGTCAGTAAAGAGTAATCAGAGAGTGAAGGGGACTTTTTATCATTCCCAGTTTATTCACAGAAATACTCTCTTGAGCTCTGAAGGAAAAAAAAAAAAGAAAACATTATGTGTTATAGAAGAGCAAGCATGCCTTATTTTCCATTTGATCATTTTTTGGTAAGGGAATGAATGTAGCTGCATCCGTATCTGTGCAATTCTATACATAGCACACTGATTATTCCTAGGTAGTCAAACCAGCATAACTTCTCTGAATCCATTTTTATCACCTTGTTTTTTTCATTCATCAAGATTATGTAAAGCTGGGTTTATCTGTCTGGTCAACTGTATTTAGGTAAATACCTGTAAATGTTAAATAAAATGCATAAATAAATAAATGTTAAAAGAATCAATTATTGCAACAGTGACAGACTTTATTTGATAACAGTAAATCTGTCAAAGAGACACATCTCCATTCTCCATGTGTCATTTTGTGCTCCTACTCCTCAGTGATGTTTTCAAACCTGAAACACAATGCAAAGAGATATTTATATGCTGTTATATGAACAATTAAAACCTGAAGATGTGTCTCTGGGCTTGGGTGCTGAGCTGGTACTGAAACCAGCAGAGAGGGCAGCCTAAAGAAGGCAGTCTCTAAAGAGAACTTCTCACAGAGTTCTGAGGTGAGACTCCAAATTTGGCAAGAACCAACCCACAAGCCCATTGAGATCAGGGTTCAGCGTACGCTTGGCTACGCTACCAGATGCTGCCTTTTGGAGCATCAGGGTTGGCTGGTTAACAGCAGTCTCCTACCAAGAGCTCACAAGGATCTGTTGGCTTTCACCCATGAGTCCTGGCAGCACCCAGTTACCATCAGTCAGTTGACTTCTTTGAGCACTCAGGAGTAGAAAACAACCCACAGAGGTATAAGTTAAAGATTTCTTCCCCCTGCTCTGGACGCCCTATGTCATTTCATGAACCAAAGAAAGCCCTGGATGGATGGTGTAAGATACACACCACCTCTTCACAAGCACCATTTATGCATTTATAAAGATTTTTATTCTGATCTATATTTTCGCCTTGACCTGAGTGAGGTCCACATAGCTCTTTTATTTTTTTTTTAATTCCAGGGAATCTTCTCCCTACTGTCTCTGAAATCAGCCTGAGAAAGAAACCATACTAGGTTTCCTCAGTTTTCCTCCATAAAATGCTCAGTGGAAAACTTACACCTTCCATTTCATCCTGCTGCTGGAAAGCCATGATCCTTCTAACCTAACACATGATAATTGCTATTTCACAGGCAGGATTTTAAACTTGAAGCATGTTCTAAACATCCTATCTCCTTTCAGTGATGTGACTAAGGCAGCAGAAGTGAGACGGGGAGATGGTGTGTCATGATGAGCCTCCGAATTAAGAGTAAACCTGCTCCATTTCTAAGGGTGCTGTTGATATTTTATTCATTGCCTCACTGAGGAGATGGAAGTCTACTTCTGGAGCAAGGATAGAAATCACTGATTATCCCACCAGCTCTGGGGGTGATGAAAGCTCAGGGTTTGTGCTCCCCACCCTCATGCATAGCATTGTAGGTAACCATGGTGTCCGAAAGCGTGCGAAGGGAGCCTGGCTTCTTGCATAATGCTTACAGCACAGCAGCACCAACAGACTTACCAATTAAAGATTTGTCTTGGCGAGCAGGGATTAAATACTTTTCATTAGCAAATTTAGAGATTCTAAAGCCCTATTATAGAGATTTGCCACCCGCATTGTGAGCAAAACAGCTGTACAATGGGCGATTATAAAGCAAGAAGATGAAGTGACGTTTTGGCTTGGAACTTTATTGTCTCTATACTCTCAACCCTACAATCCCATGGAAACAATTATGTTTAATAAGAAGTATTGTTATTTCCTTCTGAGCGGGTGGGCTACTTGCTCCATCTCCCCATAAAGGTTAAAAATAACAATGCATGACTCTTTGGGCTTTGTTAAGATAACTTCACATTTCCATCACCTTCAAAAAAAATCACATACAATATTCATAATATTGTGCTATATAAAGATACGTGAGAGAGCAGAATTATTATTATTATATATTTTCATTATTTAACAATTATCACTGTGAGAGTTTCTAGAAAAAAAGTTTGTGGAAAAAATTGAAATGAAATAAACAGTCACCTTCTTTCAAAGCCTGACTCTGTAGAGTTTTAATTCCAATCAGCTATAACAAAACTGATGACAGAAAGAGCTTTCAGCATGTGAATAGCATAGCAACATACTGTGTGTACTTCCAAATCCATTTGCTTTGAGATGCTTTGATCACTTAATATTCTACAGGGAGAAGGGAGTCTTTTATGAAGGCAACACCCAGTATGTGAAAGATGTATGAAAGAAAATAATCTCCCTCACTCCTCAGAAATTCTCCATTTGCCCATCAATGTTTAACTTCACCAGGCGCTCATGAAGTCTGGAGTTTTGCAAGATTCACAGGCAGGCACCAGCCCTTGTTCACATTGACTTAGCTTCTTTTTGCAACTACTGAAACATCTATTTTCAAACAAATGTTAAGTGTTACAGGTCACCTGCTACCAGGGTGTCCAGAACCCAGGTCCTCATACGGTGAGGCTATTAAGAGGACAATTGCTACACTAGGAAATAAAACAGTGTCAGGAAATGTTGCTGGGCACTGCAATTTGCTGATAAACATTTTTACAATGGTCTCTGGTGTAGTTTTAGCCTAGGCACTGTCCTTAAAATTCCTGGATGCCAGCTGACAGCTGGCACAGCCCCAAAACCATTCCCAACCGGCAGTCTGGATGCAGCACCTTCCCTTTACAGACTAAAAGAGTTTAATTGTATAAACACAGGTCATGACTGGCCTCAATGCTGGAAAATGCTCTCGGGGTGCCTTAATTTACCTGCAGAGATGTTGCCTCGCCAGAGAAAATGTAGTTACTAATTTAGATGCATGCAGGACACAGCTTTAGCTACAGCCCTTAGCACTAGGGTATGCAAAGTCGTTACAGCTGGAACTGGCACAAAGCAGAGACACAAAACACTCCCCCAGTGACCAGGAGGGGCTGTAAAGTGCCTGCTTCATGGCAAAAGTCAGTCTGCGGCGATGGATTTTAGAAAGTGCTCTTCCTTCAGGGGCTGTTCTTCTGCAGCTGCTGGTGGGTAAAAGCCAAGTGCGTGGGTGTATGTATTTACAGCGCTGAGATTTACTGCTGGGACAGCAAGCAGTACAACACAGAGCTCAACATTAAAATAGAAAACGACAGAGCCTTTTTCAGCCCCGGTTACCTCCAGGGATGAAATGGCCAGGAACATGGTGCAGAAACCAGTTGGAGCCTGCACTTTCCCTTGTAGCCCTTAGAAACCCAAGAGAAACAAGCTTCTCAGTCAGGCTTATTAACTTGGACTCAGCAACGGTGACATGGAGGGAACCCAGAAAAGAGCTGACTTTTTCTTGGCCAGCCCACAGTGAAGTCGAAACAAACAGTTCCCAACAAGTGGAATCCTATGTTAGCCCAAAGCAGGATTTTTAGAGGAAAGCTTATGCTTTTCATTTTTGATGTGATGCGGGAGGTTCAATACGTAGGCAAAGTGCTCATCAGTTCATTTTGCAACCCAAAAGTCCAGGTTTTAAAGAGCACTTTGGTTCTTAACCTCCTTTGTTTTCCACTTCTATAGTGATATACCTGGCCAGAAGACTGATAATGTTCTTTAATATAAACAAAGAGAATACAACTAATCATTAAAAAGAGTTTAATAATCATTAAAAATCAGTCTAGATTTGTATAGTATACCAGAGAAATATGTCACCGTCAGTGTGTTTTTATGTTTCATTGAAACATATAGAACTATGCTTTACAACTACTTGAAAGGACATTGTAGAGAGGTTGGTGCTGGGCTCTTCTCACAGGTAATTAGCGATAGAACAAGAGGGAATGGCTTCAAGCTGCAACAGGGTAGGTTTAGACTGGATATTAGGAAACAATTCTTCACAGAAAGAGTCGTCAGACACTGATAGGCTGCCCAGGGAGGTGATTGAGTCACCATCTCTGAATGTGTTTAAGAGTCATTTAGATGTGGTGTTGGGCGATACGGTGTAGGGGAGAACTTTGTAGAGTAGGGTTGATGGTTGGACTCGATGATTCCAAGGGTCTTTTCTAACCTGAATGATTCTATAATTCTATGATTCTATGAAATCAGGACTTTTTCTCCCTGGTCTCTGCCGACATAGGGGGTAGTCTCCAGCTGGCTGTAGCATGATCTTAAGGTGGTTTGTGGATGTTGATGCCTGTGCTGTAGACACCACCTATAGTCATGTGAGAAATAGGAAAGGTCCCAAAAGTTTGCCTAGATGGCCAGAGCTAGCTGAGATGGATTTTATAGAGACTGAAATACCACTTAATTCAGCACCAGCTTAACTTTGCGTAATATGAGAATATAAGACAACAGGATGGCCGTATCGGGTGCAGTACTCAGCCCATCCCTGATGGTGGCTGGTAACAGATACTTGGGGAAAAACATGTAGGAAGCAAGATACGTTTTGAGTATAATACTCCTTCCCTGGTATAAAGCCTTGTGCATGGAAATGGCTTGTGCATAGAAATGGCTTGGAGATTTGTTGAGACAGTGTTTTCCTTCAGATCGTGGTGTTTAATAAAGTCCAACAGGCTTGCCCTTTGCCATGTTTGCTCTCTTCCATCCAGACATGGATGTAAACTGATTATTGTCATCCAAAAGATTTACAGTAACATATGTTGTGTCTCTGTTCAAGGGGTTCTAACACTGAATCCTGGCACAGCAACAAGTAGGTTTGAGGAGAAGTTCATCTGAATGAGGGAAGCTGGAGTGGATTTGAGGCAATATGAGGGTTGGTGGCTAAGAAGGATGAGTGGGATTTTTAATTTTGTCTCTCCTCTGTCTTTCCTTCTGCTCCCCAGAAATGGCTTTTCCTCAAAACCTTTCTTCCACATTTGACATCTCTTCCACTACCACTGGGCCTTTCTCATCAGCAGCTCAGTTATTTATAAAAAAAAAAAAAGGTCCATTTGTTGCATCATTTTATGTGGACATTGTAATTTGCTGGTCTTTCATTGAGCTGCCTTCTGAAATCAGAAATGTATGGCCTTAAGTGCCAGTGTTATTGACTGTGCATATGGAATTGGAGACAGATGTACGCTACGTGCACAGGAGCGCTTGTTCCTGCTGTCAGCTTAAGTTTGGTGTCTACGAATAAAATGGGCCTAATGCCGTCATTGTATTTGTTTCTTACATTGTGCAGCAGCGTTAAGGAAAACAGTCAATACTTCAGCAAATAGTGGAGAAGGTTTGCAGTACGTGTAATGGATCCCATTGCAAGAACAAATGGGTTGCATACTTCGCTTTGAGAGTTTAAATAGCAGATTACCCTCTGCACTTGGGTGTATTTCAGGTTGAAATTATTATTTGAATTTTGCTAACACTAAAAGCATGGTCAGGGACTAGGCTGCTATTGTGTTGGGTGCTATACAGATAAAGAAGGAGAATAAACCAGAAAGATTATTTCCAAATGCATTTTCGCTATTGGAAATCATGTTCTCAGTTATTTTTGTCCAATTAGAGGACACAAGCAATACCATGTAAACTGCAATGCTAATCAAAATAAATCTCTGATTTTATCCCAGCGGGTCACATGACTACAAGAGATGTCACGATCAGCAAAACTCTACAGATAGTTACACCACTGCAGCACGCGGAGCATGAAAAGGCTCTGAATTATTTATAACAACTGGGTCAGCTTCTCAGTGGGAGAAAACAGGCAGAGCTAATTAACTGATATACCCCAACTGAATGTTCCACTCCATATTTGAAGAATAACTCCAAATAACAGAAATTCAAGTAAATCATAAGCTGTTTTGCTTGCTACAGACTGCTAGTTCAGTTTTGCTATCGAGCTTGCAGGAGGAGTGCATGGCAGGCTATAAAGAACAAGTTTTCTGGGTGGTTTGTAACCAATATGTACACATGAAATTCTGCGCTGGAGGAAAACGGGATGCATTACATTTCCCTTCCTTTACCCCACTATGGAATAAACCTCAAGTGCTGAAATAAAGGCTGTATTTTATAGCAAGTACATCGCTAGGGTCATTAGCTTTCCCATTCGGCTTCATCAGATGGCTACACAGCAGGATACGTTCCAAATTTATTTCATAGCTTGTCAATAAGCAGCTGCCTTTTAATAGCTCTTAACTTCATTGACTTGAAAAACAAAATGCCTTACACTCACATTAAAGCAAGTGGTCCATCACAGGGATCTCAGCTTTTTCTGGCACACAGAGCAGGGGGGAAAGTACCCTCTGGCTCCAGCTTTCGCTGTCAGTTTTCTGAACCCTCCTCACCACAGAAGAGAGACATGGAAACCTGCTGGACTGGGAATTATTATACTGAGGAGAAGCGTGGTAAGTCCTGCAGGGAGTGAGGTTGGGAGGAGTGGAGGTACAGAACTTCAAGGTGTCCCCTCTTTAAGTGGGGACAAGAGGGTAAAGGGCTGAGCGTGCCAGCAGTGATTTTGTTTAACACTACTGTTTCAGCAGTCAGATGGTCTTAGAGCCTCTTCTGCTGGGCCACCTCCTGCATATTCTGGAAATGGTTAAGGCTGCTTGAGACTAAGTGTTTCAAAGGAGGATGGGAAACTATCCTCCGTTTCCCACCCCATCCATGGGCAGGAGAAGCCATTCTAATTGTGTGGACCTGCAGGTAGCGCTGGGCCGGGTGGTTGGATTCTCACAAGCACCTTGTCATCTGGAAACTCATGACCAAGGGTCAATACTTACAAGATCAAAACACAAAAACTTGGCAGTTTGTTATAAAAGGGCCAAATGGTTGCAAATCAATGACACTACAAGGTAACTCTGTAAGGTGCACTGCTCGCAGGCACTTTTGAGTATTGAATTGTTTCTCTTTATTGTCCTTCCAGTCTCTGAACTCTTTGAAGATATGGGTTTCTACCCTTATGCAATAAAAAGTCTCTAGAATGAATTTTTCTCCTCATTTTACCTACAGAAGAATTGGAGAGATTTGACAACCTCTGTGACTGTTACTTGAGGACTACTTGAATATCGACGAGCAGATTTGAGAGTGAATTCAATTTTCCTTCTGTCAAAAGAATTTGCATTTCTTTTATCAAAAAAGACCTATAAACACTAAAATTGGATGTAGGAACGCTTTATTTTTAAAATAAAATTTCTAAGCCATCCCAGAAGGACAAAAAAATAGCTTTTTGTTTTGTTTTTGTTCAAATTGCTACTTGCTAGGTAAGAGTGAGGGTGTCAGGAAACACTACAGCTGTTGGGAGCCAGGGTGATGACTCTGGTTGCTGTTGTGCTTGGCAAGAAGAGGGCTTGAAATTGCATTGGGAGGGCTGAAATGCTGCCCAGTGCTGTACTCTACAGTGCCCAGACCAACAGCATGTCAGTGACTGTTCTTACAGTTTAAAAATACAAGCTGATTTTCAGTGCCATGCCCAGCGTTACGTCTGCTGGTTTGGGAATAACCTACAAGCATCCTCCAAAAAGATACCTTCTGCTAAAAGGGTAAACTTTATTGTGTTCCCCTTTCACACTCCAGTCTGACTGGGCACAAGTCAGTGCCTGGGCAGAAACCATGTAGTTGTGCTAAATTGTGAATCTATCAACTTAAAAACATATTGTCTCTGTTGGACTTTATTGCTGTGAGATCAGAGCTGGTGTGCAGCTGGCTGCTATGAAATACAGGCAGAAGAGCTTGGGTTTGTCCCTGAATAGTCAGGCCCCTCTGAGGCAGCTGTGTGGATTTCTTTTGGGTTGAGTTTCACTTGCACGTGCCCAGTTGAAGAGGAAATTTGCATTACAGCGTCTGTAACATGCTAAGTGCCTTGATGATGCGTCATAAACACAGAGGGACAGGAAAAAAAAGGGAGAGCGATAAAAAGATGAAAAAGAAATATTAGCTTCATCTAAACCATTCTCCTGCTAGTATTTGAGTAGTTTCCAAATTATTTTCTTGAGTCCCAGCTTAAATGACTCCAGTAATTGGCATCCTACAATTTCCACGTGTCTTCTAAATTAGAATGGAATGGAATAGAATAGAATAGAATAGAATAGAATAGAATAGAATAGAATAGAATAGAATAAATAGTTCCAGTTAAGAGGGACCTATACTGATGTTTTAGGCAAAATGCCTGACTGTGTCAGATCTGTCCAGAAGTTAAAGCACATTGTGAAGGGCATTGTCCAAATGCCTCTTAAACACTGACAGGTATGGGGCATAATATAATTTTTTAATTGTGATTTTGTTGATGTGATGTATATGATTTTATATGTGTAATTTTTATTATAGATATGATTTTAAGTATTGTGATTTGTGTCTGTTGTTTGTTACAGGCACTCTTACCCCAGCTAAAGTACATTCACTGAAACCGTCGTGTCAAGGGGGCAAAGTGCCACTCATGCACTCTGTAGCAGCTATTTCTCAGTAGACTAAGTCACTGTAGAACAAGACTGTGGCTGAGTCAGCAGCAAAGCACCATTTGGCTGAGGTTGTCCCTGAGGTCTAATCCCTTTTCTACCCCAGATGTGGTGGGCCAGGCATCCTCCACTCCACTAATGCAGTTACCTGCATCTGCGAACTACATACAAAGACACAACTCCTTCAAAAGCCATTTGCGGTCAGCTGGAAGGCAATAGATAAGGACAAAACTCTTATTTTTTAAATGCAGATCACATGCCCAGCCTATTCCCGCCATATCCAAGGAATCAGTTATTTTTTTGCCCCACAGCTGCAACCCCGAAGACCCTACCCCATGGCCCAGAAGCTGGGCTTTGGGTGAGACCTTAGCAGATACAGAAATGAAGAAATAAACAACATGAGAGTGTAGCTCAGGACACATATGAAAGCAGAAGAGAAAAATTACTGAGACCAATGGTATATGATTATTCTTTTTGTTCCCTCGAAATCATCACCTAATATTATAGAGCATCCATTTTTTTTCCAAGCTGTCCCTCACCCCAGTTTCATTCTACTCATTCTTTCTCATTATACTGTGAATTTTTATCACCCCTTTAAACCAACACTGAATAGTTTTTATCTGAAAGTATAAACTTACTCTTATCTATGGATTTATTTTTTGCTGTATTTTATACCTTCCAAAACATCAGCAAATAAAACTCAATTAAGCTTCAAAACAAACTCTGCTGTCTCCCTCCCATGCCTTCCCCCTTGCTCAGTTCTTTCTTTCCACTCTTTGTAACCCACCCAGAGGCAATTATTATTCTCATCTGATGTAACCAGGGTTGATTTAACTTCTATTTCTGGCAGGCTCTGACAAAACAGGAAGCATACCGAGTAAGTAGGCATACACCGAAGTGCGACCGTTGCAATTCATAACTGTAGGATACACCAAGTCCTCCCGCTTTGGGAGGGTGAAACCCAAGCAGTTACCAGATGCCCAGGGTGAAATGGGGTTTGAATCTCTCTTTGCTTGAAAGCAATTCGTGACTGTTTCAGATGAACTGGTTGGAGACAACTTAGAAACACACTCATTAAATTTCCATGTAGGAGTGGGTGCTGACCATGGTTTTTTCCTCTGCTGTACATTGTGACACAGGCAACACAGGGAGGCATCATTGAGCTGCGAAATGGAGTTCTTACAAGGCCCTGCCAAAGGGAAAAGGATCGTGTCAATATTTATTAGACTTTCCAGCAGCTTGTTAAGTCAGTAGGAGAGCTGAATCCCAAACAAACTCCAATTAGATTTAGTTTCAAATTGAAGGCCTCTTCCTGAACTATCCAAGGGGGAAATTGCACCGGCAGTGGTATGTGCTTCTGTCTTAGGGAACTTTTTAACCCTTTATTATCTATCATTATTCCATTGGTCAAGGCTTTGACGGTACTCGTACAGGGAGCTTTTCTATCCAGAGATTTGTTGCACAGATACGGATGAAATGTTTGTTTAAAAACTCCTAAATCTGGGGAATCTTGGCATAAGATAATGTTCACATTGGAAATCTGTGTTCCCAAAGAGTATGGTCAGTTGTTGCATAGATGGTGACAGATGTCTTGGTTCCAAAGGTCCCTGCAGCAGCATCTTCAGCTGGATTGAATGTGACTTGAAGTAACCAAAATCCCTCTGTTCATGGGCAACTTGAATTCAATCCAGAGAAGCCCAATAAGATTTTCTTTTCTGGTCTTGCAAGGGGCAAAACAGCTGTCCTGGAGCTGTATTGTTGCTGCATGAAGCTTGCATGATGAAGAGCAGGAGCAGATCTTGAAGGAAGAAACCAAGATGAGACATCTGCTTTCTGGAGAACTTTTGGAGCTTTGATGGCAAGTGTAAGACATATTAAGCTCCTCTTCTCAACTTGCAGATCAAATGCATTTTCTTTGGAGACCACTGTGAATGAATTGCAAAGAAAACAGTCAGGGAAAAGAGAAGAGAGGGAGCAAAGCAGCAAGACCCTGCTCCTTGAAGTTACTCCCAGGGAGAACTTTCAGGATGAAAAGCTGCCACTTTGCTAAAGCAGGTGGAAGAAGTAACAGTCTTCCTTTGTCTATTAGCAAGACAACCTGAGCATCCCCTGTGGAAAATAATAATAATAATAAAATAATTCAGATCTGCAGTCATTTCTTCTATTCCTGTCTGTCTTGACACTGATTTCTTATTATGTGCACTTCAATAGTAAAAAATACTCCAACGAGAATTTCATGCCCCACTGCCCAAAAATATTATATTTTCATCAAAACTACCTAGATTTCATTCCAAAACCTATTCTGTTCCCTTGAAGAGTTAGTCCTAAGTCCTTTTGAAAGTAAAATTTAGCCATTTCAGCCACATGGACCTTGCACCGCAGACTGAAGCCATAAGGAATAGCCCTCATGTTTATATAATGGGCACTTCAGACTCTTACATTAAATACAAACCAGGGGTCTATATACAAACTTCTCTTTCTTGGCCTTTCATTTACATTATGATATCAAAGCTACTACTACAGTAAAGAGTAAAACCTGTATTTCTTTTGGAATGTCCCCATTTTGTGATTTAGGACAGTTTTACTTTACGCGAGGATCAAGTATTTAAAACCAGATTGAAATCCATTTATTTGAAGTGTGCTTGTGGAGATTGGTTTATTCTGTTCACTTTCTGGGAACACAAATAAAAAATATAAACCACCTGGGAAGAAGATTTCTATTGATAGCTTCATTTTGCAGTCCTCTTGCAAAAAAACCCATTTCTTTTATAAATCAAGGTATGTTTTTCATGAATTGTCCAGTTCATGTGTTCAAAATTTTAGATGTGTAAATAAACAGACCAGGAGTCTTCATCTCCTCGTGCCCTTCATATGTTTCTTTTCCACCTCTGCCCTTTTCTTGCCAACAAATACGATTACTGAAAGAGCCTCACTGAAGTGCATAATTTTCTTAAACTTCTTAAGTTTATTTCTTAAGAGGAAATCTCCACATAATGTCATGTTCAGAGTGAAGAAGTTACTGTACTTCCCTCCCCTTTGGACAGTGATTTGTGACGAGGGACGAATAGGGAAAAGTAATGTGATATAAGTCTTTGTGGAAGGCAAAAAAGACCTGTGATCCTGGCACCCATCTAGTAAATCTGAATTCAATTTAACAGTTCTAGCTATTGCCTGTGGGAAGCATCAAGTTGAATTTTAGCTGCCTGACGGAATTAAAACCCAAGTTACTTGCTCTCTATGGTTATTTTAGCCTAAGTTAAGATTTTTTTTCTTCCTGATAACATTCATGACCTACAAAAATTCATCTCTGGCATGGCAAAACAGAAGAGAGCAAATAACAGAGTTCTTCCAGCTCTTCTCCAGGGCGAAGTCATTTTTCCTACAATCATCTTCTACTTTTTGGTACATCCTCCCCAGGATTTTTGTCCCACCCTTCAGTGCTGATTTCCTTGAAATATTGCAGAGGTTGGTAACCTCTCTCTCATTCTCAGTCTGCATCCCCTTCATCCCCAAGGACTTGCTACAGCTGGAGATGGACTGACTCCAACCCTCAAAACACTGACAAAGCATGACATGAGTCATTTGAAAGCTGGCTGAGGTCTAGGACTAGATGAGTCAATATATTATCACAAGATGGACTTAAGGTACCAGGAAAGAGCCCTGATGTAAAACCTGGGCCAGAATAACAGCAGACCAGATAACAAGAAATGCAGTTGAGTTGCAAAATTCCTGAAGGTCCAGGGACTAAAGCAGCAGTGAAACTGTACAGAGAATTTAGCTCCCTACTTTACCAAGTTACAAATTTGCAAAAATAAACATTGAAGTCCATTCACAATTATCTATTTTTTTTCTTCAGTTGATGCTAAGCTGTTTAATCAGAGTATACTGCTGCTTATTACCTGGAATGCTGTAAAGATTATCACTCTCATTTACAAGGTGAAGGGAACCTGTCCCAACTAGGTAGCATAATTCTACAAAGTCAGGCTGGAGTCTCCTACCCCATGGAGACTAGAAGTTAGCAGAAATTATTTGGTTTGTTTCTCTAATTGGCCATTGCTGCGCTACGTTTTCAGCTTGGTGACTGACTGCTTCTCTGGACTGCAGCACAGGACGCCACCTGGAAAGAAAAAGACTGAAGGGACTTGGAGTAGATTATTATTATTTATTATTTACTATTTACTCAGCACCATATATGAAATGACGTTTTTTAGTAAGTAGGAAAGAAATAAATATCTCCCTGCTCTGAGCTACTTTGGCTCAAGCTGATAAAATGCAAAACTGCACCCACCTATTTTTTTGTTGTTGTTGTTGTTTTGGCTGTTGTGTGACTAGGTACCATGTGCCAGAGCATCCTCTGGTATCTGATTCAGCAAGATGGTAATAGTCTACTAGTGCTGTTGGCCAGTGGGATTTCTTTTTCAGTTTGCATGATGGGGCTGACAGCTCTGGGCCAGGGACTTGCTGTGCACATGTATTGAAAGACTGTGATAGCTCCCCAGAGTCCTCTGGATCTGGGAGCAGAGGAAGGCACCAAGACAACCATCAGAAGGGAAACTAATAATAATAGCAGCAATCTTTCCTCAGTGTGGTGTTTTGGAATCTCCACTGACATGCAGGTGAGGTCTGCAATGTCAAGACTGAGTCAAATGGATTATTTTTTCGGACATGCTCTACTGTGTGCTAGAAGATAAAATTTGTAATTTATGCATATGTAGATGTGGATGCATATGTATGCTGCATATGCATTACCCTGCACATAAATAATTAGTGTGTATGTTCCTACCTGAGCATCTTTTGAGCAGGAGTGTGTAATGGAGAGGATCAAGCCTTGACCCTGCCTTTCCATGCTCAGGGCAGCTGGATTGTCCCATGAGCCACCATGTAATGGGAAACTGGTGATGTTTGTGGGAGAGCACCAGGACCTTACAGAAAGCCACCTGAGGTGTTCCCAAAGACCAGAAATTCATCCACAAATCGAGATACCAGCAATGCTTCATCCAGCTTGGTGACACAAAGCTAGTGTGAGCCACAGCTGCGGTGAAATTCAAGTCTCTCATTTGTGCCTGCTACTATTTCGGGCCCTCATTTTGGGGGAATAATTCTTCTGCACTTGCAAAGCTGTTTCCTTATCCTTCAAAATTATCCATTATTCTGCAGCCCAGGAAAATCGACATCAGGTTGCTTCTCAGCACAAGTCTTTCATCTCCAGATAAACAATAGTTTCTGCCTGGTCTCCATCTTTACCTGTTTGTTGTTTATTAACTACTCAGTCTATTTCCAGGACTGTAACTTTCTTTTTATTTGATGTTTGTATGGCATCCTGCACAAAGACTTTGTCCCAAGATCAGGATTCTGAGTTAGTGCAGATAATTTCTCTTGTTTATTTTACCTGCAATACAAAGGATGAAAAAAGGATTTGCCTCAAGGCATTTATTGATATTGAAGTTTTCTTATGATACAGTTTTTCACTGTTTCTCCACAGCAACGTGTTGGTAAACTCCACATGTTCCAGATAAATGAATTAGCATTACAGTAGAGTTGCAGTTTCCAGTTCTGCTCCTGCCAGCAGGTAGAGGAGCTGTGGATATTTCCTGAGATAATTTGGAGATAATTGGACATTCTGGTTTCAGCTGGGTTAGAGTTAATTTTCCTCCCAGTAGCTCCTGGTTTTTGGATATAGTATGAGAATAACGACAACACATATTGTTTTAGTTGCTGTTGGGTAATGCTTATATGCAGTCAAGGACTTTTCAGCTTCTCATACTGGCCTGCCAACAAGAAAGTGGGGGGCACCCAAGAAGCTGGAAGAGGATACCACCAGGACAGCCGACCCTGACTGATCAAAGAGATATTCCATACCATGTGACATCACACCCAGCATATAAAGCTGGGTGAAGAAGAACGAAGGGGGGACTTTTGGAGTTAGGGCACTTGTCTTCCCAAGTAACCATTACGCATGATGGAGCCCTGCTTTCCTGGAGATGGCTGAACACCTGCCTGCCCATGGAAAGTGGTGATTGAATTTCTTATTTTGTTTTGCTTCCGTGCACAGCTTTTCCTTTACCTATTAAACTGTCTTTATCTCAACCCACGAGTTTTCTTACTGTTACTCTTCTGCTTCTCTCCCCCATCCCACCAGGGGGAGTGAGCGTGGGGCCATGTGGTGCTTAGTTGCTGGCTGGGGTCCAACCCCGACACTGGGAAATAACTCTCTTTCCTCCTTCAGCAAGTGCCAGTGAAATAATTCTCTAATTTCACCAGTTTAGGTATATGAAAAAAAAAAATAATTCGTGTTTGTGGCATCAAATAATAAAATTTGGGGTAAAGTGCTAAATATTTTTTCAAAGCATGCTATGTTTTTTCAAGCACTTGAAGGCAGATGCTTTCTCTTTTCCTGTACATTTAGACATGAGGCTTTCTTCCCCCATGCATCTCCCATGATATACCACAAAAAAATGCCCCCTTGCCAGCCCTCTACTCTCTTTCACGAGAAGAAGGTCTCTCCAAATAGCACTGTGGTGCCTCTGGGGAGCTATAGCTCAGTGAAGAGCTCCTCCACTCCCCTTCCACCATGGTCAGACAACTTCTTTTGCGAGGCATCAGCCTTGCTCAACTTTCTACCCAAACCTCATTTTTCATAAGGGTATTTTCAGCCAGGCTTATCTATTTTCAAAGCTTTCTGCTCAGCTATCCAATGTGGATTTCTGAGTCGGCCTAAAATTCTGTCTTGGGATATCCCCACGGTCAAACTCTAGGTCTGGAGAGGGAGAGAGCACGAGAGAAGGATTTGGCCCGAGAAACTTAGGAAGATCTTCAATCAGTCTCCTTTTTTCATTCCTTTCATTCTGCTGCTTTTGCTGCTGAGTAAATTGAGCAGAAGATTGTCTGAGCAGATAAGCACAAAGTCCACTCTGCTCATCACAGAAAGACTCGCATTGCTATAACCAACCTTCCAATGTAGGGGTCCAGACCCCAGGTAAATGGGGTTCCGTCAATGAAATAATTAGATTTCTTAAAGAATTTCTAACAATATGGATATTCAATTGTTTCTTTTACTTCATGTCTTTCTTGGCTTTTTTCTCAAACAAAGTGGAAGAATCTTAAAGATGAAAGCCATATGCAGTTGTGAAATCCTAGGCAATTTTGTGAGAAACACGATAAGATCGCAGAAAGGGTTATTCAGAGGATGAGGTTTCAATTTTGTTTTACTTTTGAGATACAGAGCTTCAGAGCAGACTGTTTGGCTCTATTTCCTTCCCTTTACCGGGGGTTTCTTGTAGGTGAGGTGATTGCTTAGCTCTTTGATTAGACTTAAGGTATCGGCCTGCTTCTGATTGATCTTCGAAGGAAAAAAAAATGTGCAGCTTTTCAACCCTTTGCATCAGACCTAAAGTCAGAGTCAGCAGTAAAAGAGAGATGTTGAGAAATCTGGGAAAAGATGCTGCACACCTAATTACAACATTAACCAGTGAAATATTAGCAAATTTATTGGGCTTTTTCTATTTAAAAAAAATTAAAGGAACTTCATTATGCTCTGTAATCCTGCTTAAATATTCATCATGTTGTTAATGAACCACATTCATTTTTAAAATGTTCAACCTGAGACGCCGTCTAACATGATTTGATAATAATATAATTTCTGTATAACCGTAAAAGGGACAAGAACAGTAAAAATAATTGTATCTCTAAACATCCTACCCAGTTTTCTCCTGACTAATGAGCAGCTGTTTTTCATTAGCAGCATCGTTTTATCTCTAGCCTATCAACCTGCACAGCTGGGCATATTAGAAATAGCTCAGTGCACTGTGGAACGTATGTTTCCTAAATTGCAGAAACAAATGAGAATGAGGTATTGGAGCTTTTTTAAAAAAATGGTTCAGGGCTGATTTCTCTCATGCTATTATTCACCATGGTGTAATATCTGGAGGCTTGATGTGGGAATGGGATAATACTGCTTTGCCTGCTGTAGAAATACAGAAAAGATAGTTCCTACCCTGTAAAGTAGGAACTCCGCACTATGAAAAGCAGAAACCAAGTCACAGGGAGCTGAAACCCTTTGGTCAAGGTTATGCAGCAAGTGAGGAGCAACAGCTAAAGCAGAAATCGTTGCATTTGCCTCTCCCAAGCCTCTAACCTCTCCACCACTCCATATTCAACAGCAATTCAGTTAAAGGAAAACTAATGGGCAAGTTTGGATTTTGAAGGGCGTAAAACAAAACATCTTGCAGCCTTCCAGGGAGTTACAAGTGGAGTCCAATAGATTCCAACAAAGTGAGTTTTTTTATAGTTCTCATAGTCTAATTTGGCTCCTGTGTTGCAAAAATATAGAAACAAAGCCTAAGGCCAACTTGAGTTGACATAAGATAATTCTGAAAAAAAGAATTTCAGAGACCCTACACCACTCTTACTTATTGTATTTATATTTTATTTATTTCTCCTTTGCCTTCTTCAGGAATTGTAAGAGTGCAGACTATTCTAAAGGCAGCCACGGGGGACATTATCCCCATTGGCAGATTGAGCTGAAAAAACAGGATGACAGGTCTCTTTGTCTTGCTGGCCTCCCTCAGTCCAAATCAGCTCAAAAACCTCAATTTCTGTTTTAAAAATTGGCTACAGAACAAAAATTACCAGGTGAAATAGGCTCTGGAAAACATAAAATAACAATAATAATAATAATAACAATAATACACCTCTTCAAACAAACCCTGTCTGGTGTTTCTGCTGTGGATATTACAATGGCAGGAAAGGAACTGGTAAGAACACAGGTTTTCATGGAGCACTTGCCTTCCAATTTTGCAGAAACGCAAGCAGGAAAGATTCAGTAGTGGATTGCATTGTATGTGCTTTATTGGCAAAGACCGCAGGAACCCTGTTTGTTGGTTAAAATGTTACGAAATCCTTCTATTTAGATGGTCTGAGTAGTTTGCTGTATTTGATTTTGGTAGTAACAAAGTGCAGACGTAAGCTGTAATACCACTAAAGCCATGGTAATATGATGCTAAGTGCTGATGTATGTTTAATTTCTGTAACCAATAGGAACTATACCCGGGTGTATAAACCAGTGGCTAAGAGATGCTTAGAAAATGAGTATGTTAAATAAACCAAACAAGGTAGAAAAAGAATGGTCTCTGATGTTTTCCTCAGATGTTGTCTCTGGATATCATGATGTCCTGCTTTTACCAGGCTGTTAGGAGAAACAAATTGTAAAACTGTTTTAAATTTTAACTAGGAAGTATAGCTACTCCTTTCTGAAGTATAAACTGATGATTTTCTGTAATGAGTGCTGTATGACTGGGAGCAGTATACGTTGCAATGGTAACCTGCTTTCGCTGGGGTCTTTTTCATGCCATCTGAATCTGATATGAACCCACCAAATTGTCCATTATGATAAAGAAAAAAATGTTTAGTTCCCTTAAAAGGTAACAATTCTGCCTCAGCCATAGTGTAGGACATTACCCATGAGGAACACTTTTAGCTGTCTTTACCTAAACGTGCCTCAGTTTCCCTGTTTGTAAATTAGCACACATACCAAACTCCAGACCCAGGAAGTGTCCCAACATGCCCCAGTATCCCAGTATGT
>JAOXJK010000012.1:156566829-156578245 GCA_025774025.1 Xenus cinereus
AGGGTGGTGAGACACTGGAACAGGTTGCCCAGAGACGCTGTGGCTGCCCCATCCCTGGAGGTGTTCAAGACCAAGCTGGACATGGCTTTGAGCAACCTGGTCTGGTGGGAGGTGTCCCTGCCCAGGGCAGGAGGTTGGAACTGGATGATCTTTAAGATCCCTTCCAACCCCAACCATTCTATGATTCTATGCATGTGAAAGTAATTTGCCACTAAAATTTAACTGAAGATGACTTTCAGGATTTTTCTTTTCATTAAAAAAAAAACAAATCCGCTGGATTGTTTTGGGGGTTTGGAGTTTTTTTTTGTTTGGATTTTTTTGGGGTGGTTTTTTTGATTGGAAGTGTCTGACAAGCACTGGTCTTGCTAGCTCCTGAAGTCAGTCGCCTGGAGACAGATCCAGGCTTTTGAAAGAGCAGTTCTTATCTCCATCTCACAAACCAGTGCACAGAGTCTGCAGTTATACAGATTGCGTGGGAAGGTGAAGCACTTACTGAACCAGTGGAGGAACTGCTCTTCCTGGTGCAGATGTGCACATATTGTCTACCTTAGATATGCTCATAAAGGCTCGCACATGCTTTTTAACTAAAAGCTCAGATGGGTGGAACTCGTCTGCTTTTAGCAGTATTTCAACAGGCTTAAAAAAAAATAATTCAGTTTTACTGTTACAACTGAAGTGACAGATGGTAAAAGAGCAGGAGGGTTAGCAGGAAGAATATTGTAGGAGTCTGTGCAGATATAAATTCTTAGCTAATAAATAATGTGGAGGCAATAATGCTTGTGAATATGAAAAAAAAATATCTAGAAGCAAGCTTGTTAATATCTCTCTTCCTTTTAATAATGATGCCTAAATCTAGCAGAGCACTTTTTGTAAGTGTATTTGATGGAGGAATCACTATGTGTTGCCATGGTGTTAGGTTTTCTTTTTCAGGGCAGAACCATACATTTTAAAACAGAAACCTTTACCTCGTTGCTATGCAAACACTACATTGTGTTATTGCATCCCCAGAAAGTAGCACAACAATATTGCAAGAAAATCAATATCCTGATAAGATAAATGCTCCTTTTCTTTGGCCTTTCGCTCAAATGCAATGCTGCAGTAATACTTAAATCTGATTAATCCTCTGGAGGACAGGCTGAAAAATTTCAGTGTGCATCCCATTTATGTAAAAAATTACCTGCTAATATCCTACCCACAGCTCAGACCCAAAATCCAACTCTGTGATAGAAAGGGTCACTCCCAAGCAGCAAACATTAGTTCATACTTGATGGGATTTTGCTCCAAGTGGTTGGGAAGCGTCTCTTGCTAAAAAAAGACCAAAGGTCCTTCTTAAGTGCTGTGTTTACACTGGGCTGTGCAACAGCTGATGATTGTTTCTGTATCCAGGACCCCACAAGGCAGTGATGTAGTTGCTACCATATCCATCATCTCGGGCTTCCCCTGCCATCGATACTGAAATATGTGCTATGCCACTGAGACCTGATCCGGACAAATCCTCGTGCCCTTTTTCCATAGCCCAGTTCAGCTGAAAGATAAAATTAATGACAACGGCTTATACAGCTTTTCCACTAGCTTATATATGAGAGATTTATAATACTATATGTGTGACTGATGCTTGGGAGGCCTGTGGCTTGTTAAAGTTCCTGGGATGGAGGATCACTGGCTGAATAGGGTCTGTTTAAGCAAATGAAGTTGAACCCCATCCTCATTTAGACTATTGATTATTGTGTCTTTAAGCCCGCTCAGATGAGAAAAACTTTTAGCCTGTGGGTTGGTTCAAATTCTTAATTATCAGAATTTAGAACAGCAGTCGATGTACAGTATCCATACTGAGAAATGGATTTAGCAGAGACACAGAAAAACTGTTTCAAACATAATCATAGGATGGTTCTTCCAGCAACATTTTAGGATGGAAATTCAATGGAAGCCGGAGCTTTTCCTCCTTTTCCCCTTTGTAAGGTAAAGGGCTATGTCACACCCCATTTGTGACACTACAGAATTATATTCTGTCATAATGTATGTGCCAGGGCAGTGTGTCAAAAAATGTGTCACCAATTAGCCCAGACACTAATTACATTTTTCCTCTTGCTTTGCACAGGGACAATAACTGGGCCATGAAAAGAAACACTGCACCCTGTTTTAGGAGTTAGTGAAAGCAATGAATGAGATTGGTTCCATAGCCAATCTCCTTCGATGTACTTCATTAACCAATGAACTAATTATATTCCTTCCTTCTAAAAACACTTTCTGAGAGTCTTATTTTGGCAAAGTCTATCATGAATTTTTCAAAGCCTCTTTAACCCATTTAATAATGGAGTAACATTGAAATGGTTGAAAAGAATAATCAGTGCTGAAATAGTAAATATTGAGAAAAAACTCATCAGCCCTCAAACTTTGAAGTTTATGTTTCATCCGACTCTTTTTATTTTTTTCCTGCAGGGCAAATGTTTTCACTGTGAGGTGTTTATTACTTTTTCACATTTCTCTGAAGTGTCTTTTCAGACACTTCATCAGAATTGTTGGGCTGCTTATCCGAGTTTAAGTGGCAGCTGTTTTCCTGGAAAAAAAAAAATAATGAAAAGCTTGCAAAAGTTAGAAATTGAACTTAAGCTTCTAAACCTCGATGTGTTTAGTTCAACTCTCTTTCCAGACAGGCTGTATCTTGCCAGTCCTGAAATGACCTGCTGATGAACGTGCTCCTTCCAGGGATGGCATCCCAAGGGCCATCCTTTCTGGCAAGTTAATGCTAGGAAATTGTTCTTGGAAGTCATTGCTTTTAGGATCTCAGCAATTTTGAAGGCAAGACAAGTGCACTAATTTCTTTCAGCTGAAGGCTAGGGCAAGACACAGCCCTGGTATGTCTGGATAGGCTTGTTCAGCCCTGAAGCCAAAATACACATTCTGGGAGCTTTGCATTTACAGAAATTCAGAAAAGACCTCAAAATGTGCCCAGCCCCCTCACATCCCTGTTGAAGACTGAGGAACTCTGAATTCACTGTAGGGTATACAGTGGCATTTAACCCAAGAAACCAGTCCTTACCATCTTGCTTTTCTTCATTATGATATTTACAGTGATAATATCACCATGGATATGTCCTTAGGCATATGCCATCCATATGATTGGCAAACATGTTTCCAAAGACACCTCCTTCTAATCCAATCCCGACATGATCGTTAGGCAAAGAGGCATTTAGTCATGTTGCTGTCTGTTCAGCGAGACATCTGTAAGATGATACATTAAGTAAGATGATAGAATATATAACAACCCAAATAAAGACATAGCGCAATGTCTCTTATTGGAGGTGATGAACACATAGAAAGGTTCAATAGCACCCAGCCCTCTCTTTCTCAATTTTATTAATCCAAGTAGTATCTGTTTCATTGCTGAATATGCAACATATAACGTTCCTTTTTTTTCTTTTCTTTTTTTTTCTTTTCTTTTTTTTGGTGGGGGGTGGCAGTTTTGGAGTTACTTTTACTTTTTGCGTTTGAACTAAATTAATTGTCTGCAGACAATGAACACCTGAACATGACTGGTTTGGTGTATGCTGTGCATTGCTGTCCAAGGAAGGAAAATAACATTTGCACACATTTTTATAGCCATCCCATATTAATCTCTCTGATAATTTCTGCACGCCATTTCTGTAATTTACTACGAGCCATTCTATTGCTTTGCTTCTCATCCTACAAGCAGTCTGTCTTGAGCAAATTTCCTTTTACAAAGAGTGCAAGATGCATAAAGTCTTGGATACCTTCCCAAACTTAAATCATCTAGTCAAAAAGACTGTGAAATAAAATTTCTCTTTCTTTCTGTATTTTTAATAAACAATTTAGATCTTGCATCTGAGCTGCCTATAAATTCAAGAGTGAATGTCATGGTCTTGATTCCCAAAACTTACTGGAAGATGAACAATTATCACTGCTTTCTACATGCATTTCCTCTCCAGGACAAGCTCTTTTGGCTGCTGTTTCTTTTGTGGAATTCTCTCTATTTCTTCTATATCATTGATCTCATACTGACTTAAGGAAATAGTAGGATGTCAATAAGAGAAGAAAAATTCTCTGAACCCCAGTGCTACATCTATTTAATGCTGTGTCATTCATTGAAAACAAACCTCTCTGAACATGGCCCAGCAACATTTCTATGTAAAGAAGAAACACCGCAATACGTAGGAAATTTCTAAGCGCTGTGCACATACAGAATATGTGGTCAGTAATTTCCTTTCCTAAGTGCTTGGGTGACTGCATCAAGAGCTTTTCCCATTGAGTTCTAAAAACTGACAGTGACTTCTGAGGAGTGCCTGGCCTGCCTGAACCTCAGTTCTGCTGCTCTCCAAAAAGGCTAGTAACATTTCCTTTCCTCATCAGAGTAAAATCTGAAGTTTTTGATACAACTTCACAGGATTTATTTGCTCCTAAGCCAAGTGGATAAACGTTGAATCTATGTTAAACCTCTAAAGAATGTCCAGAAACTTGGCAGCGTGGTAAGAAAAACATCATGGAGAAACTGCGATGGAAATAATACAGTAAGAACTTGGTTTCAAGGTGCTAATTGTAGTACTGCAATATCCAAGTTAAGTTGGTGGTTATTAAGAAGCATCCAGTGGAGTGTTTAAGCTGCCTTAGACAAAGGTTTTGAATCACAGAATCATAAAGTACCAGGCTGGGAGGGACCTTACGGATCATCCGGTCCACTCTTCTTGTCAAATGCATGGTAAAAATTGGTGCCCCGAGTTTCTTTTTAAAAACAATAAATGTCATTGTGAAACAATCAGATAAATCACAAAAAGAAAATTACCTTTGAATTTCTCTTAGGGTTTCCCTAAAGGCCAGTTTGGTCATATTTTACTCTACAGATTTCTTTTGGGGAACATCAGCACTTCTAATGATTGTAGCTCAGCAAAAGCCAAGGGGAGGTTACACAGCATTTTCTCTAAGATGGTTAGAACTGTCATCCAGCAACTACAGGCTGCAAACTGCTTTCAGCTACGCTGTGCCTAGGAGGAAAAGCTTGCTGCTTCCTGAATGAAAAAACCCACTCTTGTTACCATGCACAATGTGTCATAAATGATGCACCGTCCGTGCAAACCCAGCCACAATCCAGGTCTGCTAATGAATGCCATGATAATAAAATGATCTGACTCTGTCTCAGCATGCTCATACTGATGTTAGTGAATTCCTGACCATTTAAAACGATCCCGCTAGTGAAGCTTTATTTTTTTTTTCTTATATAATCACTCTGCTTACAAAATTGAAGCCTGTTTAGCAGAGTAAATCAAAAACACTGCACAAAATTTAACAGGCGTACGTTTTCTGTCAGAAGACAGGTGCAAGAAGCTTCTGATATTCTTGCGCTGTGTATTTCAGCGCTGTGGGTAGCAAGTATCCATCAACGGTAATCAAGCTGTCGTAAGGAGTTCCTCATCCACTAATGGATGGCATGAATTTTTACTCTACTTGAATCTGAGAGCTAAAAGCTAAGATCTTATTACTGCAGCCGTATTTTTAAAAGTGCTCAGAACCTGAGGAATGAGATTCATCCCTCGCCCCCAAGCAAAAGGACCCTGCAATCGCTGAAGTCCCATTTTGCTCTCTGTTATGTTAAGGAGAATTTTTCTTCCTGGAATTTGAATGGGTTTATGCTTTGGAGAATAGAATTTAGTACCATGGCTCTACTTACATGACCCTGTGACCATCAGAATGGTAGGAGAGGTACAACGACCCATAGTGCTGCAGGAGAATCGTAATATCACAGTATCAGAGATAAAAATAACTTCCTGAAGTCTGCACTATCAAATAATAGTGAACTTTAATGCTCCGCCACTTAGTCATACAAAACCTTCCTTATGCTAACTGTTAAGAGATCACATCAAAGCTGCTTGCAGTGTTGTCACATATGTAACCATCTGGCATTGGGACAAGTGCCAATACATGACTTGCATATTTGCTTGACTGCGGGACAGACACGTTTGACTGTAAGTTGAGCCTTTTTTTTTTTTTTTTTTTTTTTTTTTTTGTGATGCGTACAAATATTGCTTCTCCCTGCAGCTCGGAGAACACAAGTTTTCACAGAGCTTGTTAACTCTGTCCTCATTCCCTGCATTCTGCCCCTGCTCCGAGCTGTAAAAAGTCTTCATGTTTGGCAGGTCAGTAAAAAGCAAAGCATCATCCTGTTTATTTTATAGCTAACTTCATTAGCAAGAAACAGCAAGGACTGAAATACAGGGCTGTAAAAAAACGGCTTAGGTTTGTAATGTAATGTAATTCTAGTAATTAGTCCACTTAAACTTTTTAATGCAGTCTCTTGGTTTCCAAAGTGCTAAAATCCTATTTAATGGCTGTTCCACAGTTTTTCATTGGGTTGGCACCCTGGCTTTTGTCATGAAAGAACCGGCCATATCTTAATATCTCTGTTTGTGATGCCAGAATTGGAGCTGGTACGTGTTGACATGACACCCACGGAGCCCGTTGAAATATGTCACTTTTCACCAGCTGAACCTTGCCGCGCTTGTCATTAACAAGTCTAAAGGAACTCAGCTATTCCTCTAGTACACACTGTCTTCATTTTTGTCTAACGGTATCAAAAAATGGACTAAAGAAACAGGCTCATAACTTTATGCTGAATTGCCTTGCACCTGTGTTGTGCAAGTTCCTCTGGATGTCCTTAACAGATCTGAAACTTTGATCATTAGATCTAGTGTTCTCATGCGTATGCTAGGATTTCTGGATTCGTTCTAATCTAATCTGCCTTCCTGGCCATTCCCAGTCAGAGCTGACCTATGATTTCTGGTCAACTGATAACCACAGGCAAATGGCTAAAAACTCCAGTCCATGCTGGAAAATGTTTGGACACAGAAGGAAAAGCAGGTATACGCTAGTTTCTGTTGTGGCCATGCATGCAAACATTAATTAGGGACAATTTCAATAAACTACAAAACCAATTAAGAAATCAATCCACAATCTGAAATTTTGGATCATTTCACTCTGATTGGCTAAATTAGATATTTCCACAAAATTCCATATACATTCCCATTTGGGCAGATTAAGGATTTGAAGACTTGTTTTTCCTTACTGAAGCCTTATTTATGTGTCAAGGCCTTTAGGATTTAGTCTCAGGCTGGAAATCTCATGAGAACATTTTCATGATTCATGTGTTTTATGGCCAGGAACAACAATCATCTGATTTGAGCTCCAATGTAAAACACATTTTAGAAATGTTCTCTTATATTTCTGGAACAGAAAAAAATATTTTCCCTTTAGAATATTTTCCCTTTAGAATATCAATTAGCCCATGTATTCTAAACATGCTGAGGATAACTTTCATATCCTTTTGTTTTCTCCTAAGTTTGTTTGAGACAGCTGATAATGAATAAAAGAATATGTCTGGACATAATATTGGTTCTTTGAAAAATTATTTCCCTACATAATATTTCAAGAAAGCTGAATTTCTTACACTGTTTACTCAGAACTGGCCAGAAAAAAAATTCCATTTTGTGGGGGAAGGAAAAAAAAAGCAAAGCAAAGGCATTTCAAAGCATTTTATTTGTAATCAGATTGAATCTCGTGGAAATTGTTTGCAAAGCTTGATAAGAAGTATTAATGTACCCTAGACAACTTTCAAAGACAGAAAACTACATATCTCCTAATCAGATAAACATTTGATGTATCTGAAAAACACTTAAAAGTGTTTAAAGCATCCGTCATAGCCTTTGGAAAATTATGTTTAACTTTTAGACAATAGTTTGTAAACAGTCTGCATGGGATTCATGTCACCTAACTTCATATACCAGGAAGATAGAGCTAAACTGAACTCTCCCTACAGAGAGGAACGCTATTGTTGCTGTCACGATGGTTCAAAGATGTAAGCAAGACAGAGTTTGTAAGGAGAGGTAATATTTTTATTATGGCATTTTATGCAGTTGGAAAAACTTGAACACATCTTTCAGTTGCTCACACTTCTCTTCGGATCTGAAACCAAAGATGGAGAAAGAAATGCACTTCTAGTGGATGATTCATCCCTGCCTAAGATAGATAAAATGACTCACGCTCTGTAGGTGCCTATTCATCTCTATTGACCATAGAAGGATTCTGGTTGACAAGCTAACAGTAAACACCTAACTCTAAGATAGAAAAAAATAGATAGTTGACATGCAGTTATAAGGGTTTCTCATATGAACTTTCTTCTTTCCAGTTTTTCCATTAATTCAGGGGCGTGTTCTGAGTGTAATATTTACAATTCATTTCTTTAGATACCGACAATCCATAAACTCCCCTCTGAACTTCAGTCAGAGACATCTTGGTGTCCAGAATGACTGAATTACCTGTCCCCAGAGAACAATAGCAGCCTTTTTATTCTCTAAACAATTCAGAGCTCTCCTGGGAAATAGATCTAGGGACCCTCAGAGATTAAAACATCTCATGTTAATACCTAGTTGACTTTAGTTGATGGTAAAATGACAATGTAGTTATTACTACAGAATGTTATAGTAAAAACATTCAGCATATGCTGAATATGTTCTCTTAATCTCTCTGAGGTTCTCAGTATATTATCCCATATTTTCCAGATGACATAAGGATATAAATACCTTTTTTTTTTTCGTCTCCAGCTGTACCTGCTTCAAAAGCGAGTACTTGCTGGAGATTAATCCTGAACCATTTTTGGCGGAGAAGGATGAGTGCTCATACAGGGTGAATAAATGCATCACACCCTAACTGAAGACTTCTCTGGCATGTGATATTGGAAGTATGGTCACTGTAGACCGAGTGATAAGGGCAGAAGTATTGTCAGAAACACTATCAGTTATACATTTAGCTGGGCTAGAGGCAGAGATTGATTCTGTTTCTCCCTCTGTGGTGGTGTTAGGCCTTCTGCAAAGAAGAAATGCAAGAGGAAGGGCAAGAGGATCCACTAGCAAGGCCAAGTAGGAACAACAGAACTTTTAAAAGGGACCAGAGACATTAGAAATTCAAGTTTCCCAGAAGCATCCTCAATATATGGCTCAGGAACAAACCAGATGTGTTTTTAGAGGCAGACAAGGCTGAATGGACTCAGTAGAAAATAGATATTGAAATCCAGCCCTTGAAGCATGGACATCTCTGTTTTGTTTCAGCTGGGGTGTTTTTCACTCCAGTACTTAGACCATTTTCCCCTCTAGTTGGTTGAATCCCCAGTTGCTTACTGGGAACTGACAACAACATCCTCCAAAGTTACAGCAATTCTCTCAGAAAATGCTTGGTAACTTCCTCACTCTATTTCAGGTCCCTTCTGGGTATCTTTGCCTGCTCCGGACACGCACAATAGGGACACAGAGAGAAGCCTAGGGAGACTGCCTGGCTTTGCATGGGACTGAAGACAGGATTACATATTGAATAGATGCTGCTAGAGGGGAAACAAGCCAAGGCAGAGCAGTCAGTTGCTTTTTCTCCTCATCTCTCATGAAAGTCAAATGTCTCCACTTTTCCAAGCATGCTCGCTGGTGTGCATTCACTCCAACTGATTAGGTTCATACACCCTGACTAATGTACCTGCTGAGAGGAGCCAAATGCTGCAGAGCATTATGTGGTTCACTGGAGAGCCAGGCCTGGCATGCCCTGCCCATAGTGGGCCCATTTGTAATTTGCTTAATTTTGTGAACGTTGTGGATAACTGCCGGATAGTTGCTAGGGGGGTGCCTATATTAGAGGTTGGAAGGGGTAAGGATGAGAAATCTGTGAACAATTAGTTAACTTTGGTCTTGACTCCTTTATAATTAGATAATTTCCTTATTAGTGGTGAGGTACCCTGACTGTTTTTTTTTTCTTTTTTTTTTTTTTCACCCTTTCCAGCTAGCTATTAAGCTCTGAAATGGCTGTGTTTTGCTGTTTCTGCAAATTTCCCTGAAATTCAGAACATGTGCTTTGCCAAGTGTTGGAGGGGCAAGTAAATCTATAGGGAAGGTATGCAAATTGTGAGATGCAGAGCACAGCTGTGAGCAGAATGGCTTTGTGGTTACAGTTCTGGCTGTGGGCTCAGCAGGGTATTAATCCTAACCTTGCTTCCTATCTGCTTTGTGATTATTGGCACATGAATTAATCACTTCAAGCTTTCTTGTGTACCCAAAGCAGAAGACCCCAAAGTATATATTTTTCTAGCTGTCTTTACTGTCTTCACCTTATTTTCATCCTGTTTTCTTCAGTAGATATTGTCTTTTCCTCCTTCTCGTACCCAGAATGTAAGCTCTGCCCTCCTACTACCACCCAAATCATAGTGTAAACTTTTCTATACTCCCTACAGGCACTCAGTACTTCATCTTTCTCCCAGGCACACTGTGAGCTCCCATAAAGGCCACAGGAGTGCTGTGGCCTTCTTGTGCTGACTCTCTTGGGACCCACTCTTTAAAATAAGGGATAATTGTTTTTTCCCACTCATGGCCTTCTTTTCCATAGGTCATAACCTTCTCAGGTAGGGACATCTCTTTACTATGTATAATGACAAAGGCTTTGCATATATTAAATTATTTTATGTAAGTGAAAATATCTCACAAAATATCTCATCTCAAGCTTCATTTAGATAAAATTAGAGTTTCAAAAGTTAATCCTGGACTGAAGAAACTTACCCTTCTCTTACTACACTTATTTAAGACTACTAAAAACATTTTCTCTGTGAAGACTATGAGAATATAAGGTAAGTGATGCCAAAAAAAAAGGATAAATGAGAAAAAAAATACAAAGACAAAGCCTTTTGGGTTTCTTGCCCTCCAAATTGGCTTTCAGATTTGAACAAATGCATCAAAAATCAATATCTGCAATCAAGTTACCAATGACCAGTCTTCGATTTCCTCTGGTATCATTTTAGAAAGTTTCTACAACTGGCCATTTTAACTTATATGTGGACAGAAAGTCCAGATGTAGTCATAAGGAATTACAGACTCTTGACCTACGTGTGCTTCTTACAGTTCATTAAAGCTGAGGGTAAAGCTTCTACCTGCAGAGAAGTCCGATTACTGGAATTCATTGATCTGTCCTTCATCCCTTCATCAACAAGATGAAGGCACAGCTCAAATGTGTTTTGGGCCCCAGTGAAATGCCAACCCCACTCATGTCTTTGATCCTGAACATCAAAGCCCTCCAGAGAATTAGCCCTTTCCAACTGAGGACTTGTTTCCCTGCAGCCCATATGGTTTCCAAAGATTTAAGAGACACATCATTTCTGCGGTAGGGAGTGGGTTGTGAACAGGGTTCTCAGGGGCATTTCAACTTCATGAAATTTCTTGACATTAAACTTTTTGCTAGTCCACAAATCTCACCAGTACGTAATGGAAAGATCACTAACATGATACAAAATAGTTACCCACGGATGAACATGACAGCAAAGCAAAATGGATGTAGTAATAATAGTTGGCAGCAGGTTGAGGGAGGTGATTCTTCCCTTCTACTC
>JAOXJK010000012.1:156578251-156612385 GCA_025774025.1 Xenus cinereus
TCTGCTCTGGTGAGATCCCATCTGCAGTACTGCAGCCAGCTCTGGAGTCCTCAGCACAGGAAGGACATGGACCTCTTGAAGCAAGTCCAGAGGAGGCCACAAAGATGATTTGAGGGCTGGAGCACCTCTGCTATGAGGACAGGCTGAGAGTTGGGATTGTTCAGCCTGAAGAAGAGAAGGCTCCAGGGAGACCTTATTGTAGCCTTCCAGTACTTAAAGGGGGCCTACAGGAAAGATGGAGACAGACTTTTTGTAGGGCCTGTTGCGATAGAACAAGGGGTAATGGTTTTAAATAAAAAGAGAGAAGATTAAGATTAGATATATGGAACAAATGTTCTATAATGAGAGTGGTGAAACACTGGCACAGGTTTACCCAGGGAGGTGCAGATGGCCCATCCCTAGAAACATTCAAGGACAGGCTGAACAGGGCTCTGAGCAACCTGATCTAGTTAAATATGTCCCTATTCATTGCAGGGGGATTGGACTAGATGGCCTTGAAAGGTCCCTTCCAACACAGACTATCCTATGATTCTATGATTCTATGATTCTGTGATCCCACCCCAATATTTTATGAACTGTTCAGCACCAGCTTGAAAAACACAGAGATAAGGCAATATCTGCAAAATACATAGTTAAATACTTTGGCTAAAGGCACATTCCACTTGTGGGTACATGCCTGCTTCCAGGGAATATATTTTTTCTGACCTAGACAGATCATCCCTTGATACATGGACTTTCTGCCACACAGATCTGCAAGAAATATATAATCCTTGAAATCAGTAGGTGTGCAGAGCTGATTAAAAGCCAAAGATTCAAGAGACTCCTGAACTGGGAAATACTGGCGCTGACTTAGAGACACATGTTGCTGCAAATTTCTCAGTGTCTCGCAACTCTGACAGGGCTTCAGTGATGCCAATGTCATGATTTGAGTCTACTGCACATTACCAAGGAGGTGTTCTGTTCCTCAGATTTGGCCCTCAGGCAGACAAGCAAGCAGAAAAAAATTATTTTATTGAGAGACATCTGTTTTGAGATATTAACTAGTAAATAATGCATAAGTTGGGATGATGTTTTGGCACCACAGTGCTGCATAGCTGAATAAAACAAATAAGAGAACCATGAGGTAAAACTGAGTTTTACACTCGGTCCTTTTTGTGCCAGCTAAATCTAAATAAGTTTGGAGACTATAAGCAAAGGGGAAACAGCCTTTTTGTTGTTTGTTTGCTCTCCCAAAGCTAGCATTTCCCTACATCATCACATGGTCATTCCCACAAAGCAATGTGAGGGTCCTGTCCTTCTGACAAGGAGGGAGGCATATCATGGTGTGGCTGATGGGAAGCAGCCCTCCAGTCATTCACCTTTCTTTCCATTTGTGCAATGCAGCCCAGTCATTTCTAAGTGGCTTCAGATGCCACCAGGAATTCCAAGAAAACCTTCTCTGGTTTTGGATTACGTTGAAATACTGTGCTATAGCTTGTGGCAGTTCAGGCTCACCAGTAGCTGAGCTATCCATCCACTGGGACGGAGGAAAAGGTGGGGACACAGCTGGAAGCAATAACACCCTCACCTCCCTCCAGTAAAGGTGCAAGTCAACGTTTCTTTTATTACATTTGTTTTGTGCAGGAATAAACTCTCACTGTCTTTGTAAGAATTGAGTTTTCATCTCCATCTCTGTTGAAGTCACCAATTGGCCCAAATGTACATAGAGTTTAATTACGAAGCATTTTTTTTCCAGCCAGAACTGAAAACTTTGCCATGTTTTCTAATGAATTTGGAACTGGATCAAAATCTGTGGGAATTGTGTTACAGGCTTGGGTAGAACCCAGATTTGGTTTGTTTTGTGCATTTGAAAACCAGTTGTGAAGTTGATCAAGTGAGCACTTCCCAATATTTGCGTTTCATCAGAAAGGTTTCGTCTGTCTTTCTGAAGAACGTGCTGTGAACATCATACAGCTAGGGATTGCCTCTGTGCTTGGCATCATTCTTTCTTCAATTATAAACCCACCCACTGGTTCCTTCTCTCCTCACTGCCATTGGGTCTGTTGAATTAAAGCCCAGCTTGTTTGTCATCTGGATTGCAGTGGCACCCACAGACCCACTTGGAGTCAGTGCTATTGACCTACGCATGGACATGTTTCTTATTACCAGTTTCTGCCTCTGACTGCTCTTTTGGATGCCACAGCAATACAAATGGTAACATAATAGGAGTGGATGAGTTTTTCCTCCTGGCAAAATAAGAACTTGAGCAGAAAGCAAAGGGAGGTCACCAAAGTAAGACCAGGGACTGTGTGTACATTTCTGAAAATAAATGAAAAATGTTGACTTCCCCAGGGTACAACAAAGGCACAAACAAGGCAGGGCGTGATTCAAGCACCATGGTTCACAAACCACCTGTGGTAGACGAGGCCATGATGTGTGTTCTGCGAGTGCAGAACATTAAGGGCTAGAAACATAGAAACATTAACAAGTTCTCTAAAGGAACCTTTTATGTCAAAAGTTCATATTGATCCAGCAGGAATTTTGAGCATTGATGGTGCTGGTCCAAAAAAGCTAGAAAACTGTCTTTTAAACCATTACTCAGTGCTGCTTGTCACCTCAGAAATGTTTTCTAAATCTTGTCTGAATGGATTTCATTGGGATATCCATAAACTAGCATAGCTTGTAAAGAGAGAAATGGAGGTATTCAAATCCCAGGTATTTCTAAAATATACATCCACCCCTCTTGCACCCCCCAGGACAGAGTATTGACTGAAACTGGCCTTTTCAGACAGTTTTAAAGTCACAGTGGAAATGAAGAACGTCCCAAAGTCTAACTCCAGTGCATACACTGTAGTACTTGTCCTTTCTTTGCAAATAGTTGCCTTTCACTACATTGTATCAATATTTATAAAATCTGACAGGCCTTAAAACATGCAAAAAGGGATTAAATGAATTTAGTGGAGATCTGAGAAGTATTTTGCATTTTGTACAGATTTAATATGTCCCTCTGTGTTTAGTATCGTTCACCCATTACCAATTCATGAAGGGTCTACCAGAATAAGTAAATCTCTTTCATTTACTTACTTCGAAGAAAATGTTTAATAGAAGCCACATGAATTTTGCAAATTGCTCTCGTTCTGATGCTGATTAATAGGAAACCATGTAAAATGTATAAATAATTTCTAGTCTTAAATTAACGTTCTCTTCTACTTAAATCTGGGGGATAGATGGAGGCTCAGGATATTTTCTTATACCTGTTTTAGTCATGCTTATTTCTTAGTTAAGCTTCATATTAGATGAGATATTGAAGCAATATTAAAGGATATCAATGCGATATTAAAGAATCGAGAACCACGACATAAGTGTCATTGCAATTATCTCTAAAGGACAAAATGGTGCAAGTCTATAAAAGCATTTGGTCAATCCCAAATTGTCTGGATTAAACAAAAGCCTGAGAAATGCTTTTCCTACGCAGTTTTAGGCTTTAGCCTAAAATCAGAGGAGGTGGAAAACAATCTAGTAAACTTAGTGTTAAGTGGAGCATCTCCTAACTCTGAGGGAAGGTTGACCAGCTGGTAGTTTTCTACCATGAGTTACAATTTAAATTAAGGTACTTAAATACTGTTCCTTTACAATTTTGATAGTCTTTAAAATTAACTGAAATATTTTTACATTTCTAGGAGCAGCTGCTTTTTGTTTTGGTGGTGCTTTTGAGGGCACTTATTTGAGTCATTTATTGCAATCATATTGATGCTGGGGGCAACATTTACTGAAGCTTAGTTGAGAGGCAGAAAATCTCACTAGCAAGTATCTGATTCAAACCTGGCCCCTAAACCTGCACATCAACTCTTTAACTGAAGCAAAACTGGGAACTGCAGGAAAGAAGTACTCATGGCATAAAAGCTGGACTGTAATTGGCACCGAATCATCCTCTTTTTGGTAGTCTCAGCAAATAGGTGAAATCCTAATTTTAACTGTGGAAATTGTACTGAATTTTTCATCCAGAACAGGATCAAGCACTTTTATAGGGCATAAAAGGGAGGTTTAATTGCTGCTGCATAAGAGGAATTAATGTGAGAGTTTTTCCTTCAGGATTTCCAATTATAATTTTCTTCCAAGCAGGCAGAAGGGGAAAATTATTTGGGATCAACTTGGCAAGACTTGGCAGAGCCTGATTTACTTAAGGTGTCTGGTAATTTCTATCTCTTTGAGTAAACATGCAAACAAGGTGTGCTGATTTCCTTTCTGGTGAGCTGCCAGGTGCTATCACACATGGTCAGTCAGCTTATTGCCAAGGAGAGAATGAGAGAGGATACGGGAAAACAAAGATCTTTGCATTTGCTGTAATCCATATCGACCTGGAAGGACTGCAGGCAATAGTACGATAACACATGGCTGCAGTCTGTAAAAGTTCCCCTCTAAGCAGACAACAACTCTTAACTAGTTATTTAAACTCAGTGATCACAGAGGAGGGATTGGTAGTTCCAGAGGGTGATTCATCCCAATCTAAGATAGATGTCTAACATAAGTGGGATGAATCACCCAGCAGACATGTTATGTCTCTCCAGTGCTACAAAGAGACCAAAATAAGTAGGTAGTTTAGACATCTAACTCAGACTGCTGAAGTTACTTGAAACAAATCTGCATCCTAACATGTATTTAGGAGCTCGGGAGTAACAGTTTCTTCACCTGACTGAATGAGAAGGTTTGATAGAAGAAGAACTGTAGATTTGCCCAGTCTCAGCTTTGCTAACAGGCAGATACACACTGTTTCAGGTTTCCATTTTGAAGATAAAAGATAGGTAAGGGAACAAGAAGTACCTTAATTCATTAAACCTCACATTCAGCAGCCAATGCCGAATGATCCACAAGAAGGTGTGCAAAGCTTGCACAAGGACATGCAATTTCCAAAAATAGGTCTCTCCAGTGGAAGAGCTGAGCTGCAAATTCCAATGAACACCTGTGGAACTGGAAGTGAGCCTGCCCGTATCCTTCCACTCTGTTCAGGCAACAACAACAACAAGTGCACAGGCACCTTTTCTATGCCCTGACAGAGCTTTTTCATAGGATGACTTCCATACACTTACATAGAAACTGTTAGAGAATTAACTTGGCAAATTAAAAAAAAAAAAAAAAGATTTCATCTAATTTGACCCCAGAAGTTTGGACATCAGGAAAACTTGTTCAACACTCTAAGGACTACTTGTGAAATCTGGGGTTTGAGATCTAATCTATTTTGCTGTCACTTCCAGTTACCAACACGTTTCTTTGTTTTCTGTCCTAATTTCAAATTAAAAAATGAGCCTCATTGCTGTAAAGATTTTCCTGCCAACTAATGAAACAAGCCATCGGAAAGTTATCTTGCTGTTGGTCATAAAATTCCTATTTATTTATTTTCATTCTTCATTATTCTCTACAGAGTAAAGAATTATCCTGAGCCCACAATTAATTCAAGAGTGTTAGTTCCTCTTCTGTTCTTGTATTATTCTCATGCACTCCCTCGTTAGTGATTTATGTTCACAAGGTACCTGAGCTTGCACTGATTTTGATAGTCACCATCTAGATGAAGTGATTGGTCTGTCTCATCGTGTTATCAGTCATTCAAATAGACGACAGCCCAACTGCTCAAGTATTCTACCTGAGTGTGAAAATAATTAGTGCAAATAAAGTTATATGGGATGAATTTCACCCTCAGGTTTTATCCTTTCTTTTAAAGTTAGTAGCAATATATTTTCATTTAACTGTGTAAAATATATTTTAGTGGACACTTTCTGTTAATGGCAATATTATATCTATCTTTTACTCTTTTAATTCTTGATATCTTAAGACTGTTCCAGTGACCATGAAGACATTCCTCAGATGACAGCATTTCCCGATTTATCTCTAAAATCTCTCCACTTTTAGCAGGCAGGATCACTGAATTTATGCAGCAATACTAAATTTCTACAGGCATAAATGGACTTTTTGCACTGCTGTTCTAATTGCACTGGTTATTTTTGCTGCTGAATGGCTTCATATTAGAAACCTATGCACTCTGCTGGCTATGATATCACTGGCCATAAGGACCTTTGTGTTAGTCCTCTTGCATGCTCCAAGGTCCCACTTTACACTCACTGCATTGTGCTTGATCTCACAAGGTCCAAAATTTGGAATTCGAGGACAAACAACAAACAGAGATTAATCATGATCTCCAGATGATACAATAAACTACTGAGGAATATGTTGAAGCCTTTATTTCTGGGCACCTCTGTAGTTTATCTTGCCTAGACTTAGGATTTCTTTCTTCTTCGTTTCCTTTCCAGTCATAGAGAAAGACTTGGATATCCTTGGGTAGGATGAGGGGTAACAGTTTTACACTGAAAGAGGGGAGATTTAGATTAAATATAAGGAAATAATTCTTTATTCTGATTGTTGTGAGGCACTGGAACAGGTTGCCCAGAGAAGCTGTGGATGCCCTATCCCTGGAAATGTTCAAGGCCAGGCTGGATGGCTTTGAGCAACCTGGTCTGGTGGGAGGTGTCCTTGCCCATCGCAAGGCGTTGGAACTCGATGATCTTTAAGATCCCTTCCACCCTGAACCATTCTATGATTCTGTGATTCTAACACATGTGGAAGGGTTTTTTCTTGCTAAGGAGGTGACTTCATGAGTTGAATGTGTTCCTGTCCAACCTGCTCTAGGTGAACATGCTTTGGGGGGGTGGTTGGAACTAGATGATCTTTACCATTCTATGATTCTATGAATTTCCATAGGCAACTGAAGCTACCCAAGAAATTAATCACTCTGAAGTGTAGATTCACCTCTTTTGAATTTAGACCATAGAACACTATCCCTGCTTACTAGGTGATTTAGTTAAGTACTGAAAGTTAAATGGGATTAACCTATAGCTCGATAATATTCTGTGTACTCCTAGTTTTCCAAGGACAGGTTGTTGCATCGATACCTACATTATATAAGTAATCTGAGTATGTTATCTCTGACTTTTAGGTCTACTTTGACTTTAAAAACATTTTGATCAGTTTTGACACCCGAAGAACCAGTGTGTGACTCATTGTGTAACTTGGTTGTGCAGCATCAATTAACTGCATCAGTTCTCTGTGTGTGTATCAGCTCCACGGGTTGCACAAGTTCTATTTGTCCTATGTTAAGCATTTAAGAATAACAATTCATACAAAAATCTACATTTCTAGGTTATGATTTTAACTCCATGCTGATAGTTATGAATTTACACTCCCTGTGAACTTATAAAAATGACACCAACCAAAAAAAAAAATCTCAACAGCCACTGATATTCCAATGACTTCAGATTCATTTGAAAGCCCACCATCAGTTCTAGACCTTGCAAATGTTGGCACAGACATAATGCAGCCCCCTCTTCTCCAAGCTCTTCAAAGAAAGACAGAAGCTCAAAGCTTTCTTCTTTGTTCCTCCTTCCAGTTTTTTCCTGGACAGTCTTCATTGTGAAGATGTCATTTTGTGATGTATTGAATGCTGGTGTAATACCCTGTGATTCTTCTAGCTCTCCTGCTAGCCCCATCTCTCCAAGGAAAACTGTATCTACCTATAACCTGGAATTCTGTTTATAAAAATAATTCAAGTAGATTAAATCTAGATCAACATGTGTATCATTTAGCAATACTTTTAGCTCTTTTTACTCTGTTTTTTGTCCTCATCCATTAGCATATCTGCTAATACTTTGCTATTTACCTCATTCTGAGAGCAAAGGAAAAAGGGTAAGTTTATTTTGTACATTGATGTTTGAAGTGCAAGTCACTTTATCCTAGATGAAAAAACACTTCCTTTCTTCCTGTTCTCTCTTTAGTTTAAAGCCTGTTGAATCTATTACCCTTTACAATTTTGCATAAAAGAATTTGGTATGGCTGCTGCTTAAATAGAAGCCATTTAATCAAAGACTCTATTTGGAAACTAACTGGAACTTGCTATCCTTTAATTTATTTGCAGGCATTTTGCTCTTGCTAAGTGTTTTTGGTTTAGTGTTCAGGCACTAAATCATTTACAAAGGTGCTCAGTAAGGCCTGCGGGAATAAATGACCTGTTGAGGTAATCTGGATGTAATTTTTTAATACTCTTCAGTTGTGTGGAGGAGGGGGTCTAATCTGGGGGATTTAGGAAATTTACCCACTCCTGACAGTGCCACTGTTGAACACCATGGTCTTAGTTAAATTATTTGAGCCAACATCTTCTAATTTGCATAACTAAATAAAGGCATGTAAAAAGGGCTTTGTTTTTCAGGGGTTCAAAAGCTGCTGCTCTTGGTTAAAAAGGTAAAAGGTAAAAAAGTAAGTTATCCTGAAAAAATTGTGCAACTTGCAGTAAAAGTGACCAATGGTGCAATTCATGTGTCCTTGTGTGTGCCTACAGTGTATAAAGGCTGTGCAATATCAGCAGAAATTCTTTCATAAAGCCCTAAAACCTATGAGATATGCTACACTTTGCTTATAAACATGTCCAATGTTGACAATATTTCTGTCCTTAAAATTCAGTCTGGAATCCATCCAAACATTTTCAGATTTTTTTTCTTCACAGAAGTAATTGAGTTTATGATTCTTGAAGGTGGTCTTGCAGACCAAAGAGGAGGGTGGTTTCCCATGAATTTCTTACCCAGTAGCACCAGAAAGATAATTCTGTTGTGATTTCCATGCCCGAGGCATTTAAGATAGAATAAACGAACTACTTTCTAGAAGGTATCTGTGCTAAACTTAAAATGTGTTGTATATTCAACTGGAAAATTTAAAAGTAACCCAAACTGTTTCCTTCCTTGTCTTCCTGGTGTGTGCAACCCACTCTGCTTGTTTTTCCAGACAATGATTCCATTATGTTATGTTTTTTACAGCTCTGAGCCCTAGTAAATCATAATCTGCAGCAGCAGAAATAGGCTGCATTTCTATATGAAGTGTGAAATACACTTTAGGTACAGAAACTCACTAGATAGAGATTTAGATTTAGATTTAGATTTAGATTTAGATAGGGAAACTCCACCTGGTAGGTAGATGAATGGAGCACTGAGGTTCTTAGTCTTGTAACAAGAATGCCTTAGTACCATAATTTGTATTCTGGCCTCTAAAATAGTTTGAGGATTGGTTGCATGAACTGTTAGGCTCATTTGAGTGAAAAACAGAGGAAGAGAAACAATAGGAGGTGTCTGAAAGTTTCAGGAAATAGCATGAATAGAGGCCTCTAGGGTGCTAGACCAGTGTATTTACTGTACAGCCATAAGCCCACTCATTAAAAGGCCATTAAGCAAATTAGAAAGTGGGTAACCACTCCTCACAGCCTGTTGTTTATTTGCAGGTCAATGTAGGCTAATAGAGCTTTTTGTTCTTCACAAACACTTCTCATGACATTAACAGATTCCAGTAAAAATCTAGTTCATTTATTACCATTTCAGGCTCACTGGAAGAGATAAATAGGACATTAAACATGTACAGAAGTTTAAATTGGCAAAATCCCATCTGTTCTCATCCTTCCTCTAGAAATGCAGGGGCCTACAATCCATCAGTCTTGTGGCACCAGCCAAGCAATTAAGGCTGCTGACACAGTCCTTTCAGAGTGACATGTTTGTGCTGAATGCAAAGTGAATTTCTGTATGCGGTGCACGCTGTAGGAAAGGGGGGCAAAACGACACAGGCTTTTTTCAGCCCTTTTTCACCTCAATAGAGCATTGAAATGGCAGTTGTGAAGCTAGGATGATAGCGTGGCTTGCCCTGAAATCCAAAATTACTCAGTTTTAAAGCCGAATCCAACTTCATTGCAATAGTAATTACTTTTTTATGGAAACATATTTGTGGGGTAAAGCAGTTAATATTCCCAACAATACAAACCACACACCAAAATTGTCATATGACTGAAAAACACACAACAAGTATCACATATGAAGGAGAATTCAGGGCTGAAACAGCTACAGAAATGGTTTTAAGATGGGCTATGACAGTGATTTACTGTAAACCCAGCATTTCTCTGTGGAATTACGCAAGATTTGAGCATGCTGCTAAATCTCAAGAAAATCAACCAAGTCTACAGTAGCAGATTCTTGTTGGTTTAGTTTTTCTGACAGCTGGGAACTGGTTTTAACAATCAGCACCTTGCCAGGATAGGAGACAGCCTCAGGAGCTAAACTTGAATAGCTCAAATGCTAATATATTTAATTCCAGTCAGGGCACAAGTAGTATCCCATAGAATTATGATTATTCAATTTGGGAACCTCTATTTAGTTTTCCATAATAATTTTGCCATGCTCAATTAAATAATCTTTTCCTGAGAAAAGAATTATGGAATGCTACTAATGCATCTCTGTTAAGAAATAAATATCAAGATGATTCGATTTACACAGATCCGATTTGATTTAGATATTTTAGTTCCTCCACTCTTTTGAGGGAGGACTTGAAATCTAGAGGGTCACTTCTGTCAGAGATTTGCCTCTAGTTCTCAGATGATGAATTTTCAAATATAGTCAATTATAAGACTTTAGCTAGAAATGTACAGAATTTAAAGTTATACTCCATGCAAGGGAGATGAAGGAATGGGGGTTAAGAAGTAGGTATTAGGACAAAAGAAGAGGAATTAGCCTGAGGTAGGGACAGACTTAGAGGCAGAAGAGGACTGATGAAGGGAAAGATTCTGGGAGAGTAAGATGGACTTGAAGTAACATGCCACCGGTGAAGATAGGGTGTAACTATTCCATGGGCTTCAGGGAAAGACGATTTTTCTGGGTAATGAAGTATCTAAAGATTGCTGATGATTTCTGCAGCATCTGGAATGGCTACAAAACTCTTATCATATCCACTTATTTAGTTTATTAATTGTTTTTTAATGAAAATAAATTTTATTGTAGCCCTGTTGTAAAGGAATGTCAGGGACAACAGTCAAGCACTCAGTAGTTATAAAGTACCTGAAATAGTTTTACTTCTATAGTAAGAATTTGTTTCTTTTCTAAATCTGTACTATTTCTTCAGTAACACAGTCATGATCCTGGTTCAGTCCCTCATTGCTTTCTAGTACAAAAGGAATGTGAGGAACAAAGGGACCTCTGACTTTTTCTAGATCTTTTATCTTTACTCACATGCACGAATTATAATCCTGCTGTTAGGAACTTTTCTGCTGCAGATGACCAAATTAGTTTACATTTCAGCAAAGAGAGAAACAATTCATATTTATAATCCATTCCCAATTTGAATTGCCATTTAACTGAACAATGGTTACAACAATGACAAAATGGGAAAGTGAGGAGTAAATCAGGCTACTTAAGGCAGAAAAACTTTGACCCCTTGTAGAGAGGAGGGAATGAATGGGAGAGAATGGTAGGCATTTTATTAAAAACATTTAAGAATACTACTAATTTTGTCAACTTAGCCCCATAGCTAATACCAAAAATAACCATCATCCTTATTGGGCAACCCATTTAACTTACATGTTTCAAATGTTTTTTCTTCTTTGATAGCTTGAAGTGAAATTGCTCTCACTATGGGAAGTGGGAGATAAGAATACTTCAGTCATGCCCTGATGATGGTAACGGTATTACCAGATGTGGTAATGCCTCTGGTGAGTAAGAAGATGCAATCTATCTGAAGAGTTATTGAAATCTGTCTACATCTGAACAAATCACCCTAAACTACATTTATTGCCAGTGAAGAGCTGGAAATTAAATCAGATGGCTAAGCCCTGGAATTTACTAATATCTAAAATGCTTTAAGATACCTGAGACGTAGACAGATAGGATACCAGAACTTTAGGAGACCCAAGCTCTTCTGCACTGCCAAATGAACTCCAAAAGTGATACACTAGGGCAACTCCAACAGCACTGGATGCTTTTGTTTAGCTACCTTAATTGAGTCTGTAGTCAATAGAATCCATAGATTATAGTGTGTAATTCAAGTCTTCATAATGTAGGTACCTACACACTAAATCAAAGGAATTGTACCCTAAACTCCTGCCATTCCGTTGACTCAATGTCCTCCAGCTACAGCAGCATCTCAGATAACGTGGTTTAGTGTAGACACCTACACTGTAGGCATCTGAATTCTGTGTGGATGAATCCTGCTTAGACTGAATTCAGACAGCTTGAATATGTCCTTCTGAATAATGGTCAAATAGAATGCTCATCTCTAACACCGTCATCCTGGCTCTGACTTGGGACTCCTTTGTTTTTGATATTGCTGCTTATCCTTTGTGGATATCCTATGATTGATACAGAAAAGTGTAACCGTTGCTGTGATTAACATGTCCAATTCTAGGGACTTGGCTCAACAGTATTAGTTTTTCTGCCAGCCCCAAGCAAATATTATAAAAGACGTGCTGGAAATGATGCCATACCCCATAAAATACTGAGCTTCTGTTTCATACAAAACACATCTGTATTGAAAATATTGGTCTTCTTAGATAGACATTATATTTCTTTCCTCTACCTTGCCACAAGCAGGCTCAGAGAGATAATGACCCTGGCCTTAGAAGGCCACATTATTCACCTTGAACAGTAACAAGTAATGCCATTTCAGTGTGCTAACGGTACTGCTTTCGAGGCCTAAATTACCTAGCAAACATAGATGGATGAGCAAATGGTCTTCGCTATGAATTGATTCTCCCTCCTGGAGCTTTGCATGTTTGTGTGTATCTGCATCTTCCTTCTTCCTGCTGGTTACTGAAAAAAATACCTTTTTCGTCCTCATAATAGCACAGTTCACCAATGAACTGAAAGATGGATACCTAAGATAAGATGAATGAAATACTAAAGGGATAAGCCTTCTGATAATTTTGTGGAAGAAGAAAGAAATGATTGAGTGTCAGAGTCTCTCTTCTATTCCCCAGAGAAGACATATAAACCATGCATATTCCCTTCCATCATTTGAATGCATTTTTCAAGTCATTTTGTAAGCATTCCCACATGCTTACAGAACCAAGAGCAAGCACTAACATGGAGTTATGTTAAATACTGTTGATGAGCAAGACTGGAAGGGGATGCAAATGATAGGTTCCAGATGTTGCATGCACCCTCCATTCCTATGGGAGGAACTTACAGTCAAGCATGGAGTCTGTTCATTGGAAGAGCTGAAGTCAGAGAAAGTCACAAAATCACAGAATCACAGAATGATAGGGGTTGGAAGACACCTTTGGAGATCATCTAATCCAACCCACCTGCCAAAGCAGGTTCACTTACAGCAGGTTGGACAGGAACACATCCAGGCAGGTTTTAAAGATCTCCAGAGAAGGAGACTCTACACCCTTTCTGGGCAGCCTGTTCCAGGGCTCTGACACCCTCAACCTACAGAAGTTATTCCTAATGTTGAGATGGAATTTCCTATTGCACATATATCCTGTCACTGCGCACCATTGAAAAGAGTCTGTCCTCATCCTCTTGACACCCGCCCTTTAGATATTGCTCAGCATTGATGAGATCCCCTCTCACTCTTCTGGTGGCTGGAGGACTGGTATTCATGCACAGAGGACACTGTCAGGGCACTGACAGCTCAGAGAACTGACATGCTCATTTAGCACAGGTTGGATGGTATATAGTAGAAGTGGGACCCATCTCAGAAGCAGGCTTGACTCCTTGCTTACCAAGCATGACGTTTCCCTCTGGTCAGGTTCTGGTATATTCTTTCTTCCTCCAAATACCTTATCTACTTGCAAATCATAGTTATCCTACTGGTATATGTCTCTCATTTCCTTACAATACTTACTACTGACTGAGATTTTAATGCAAGTTTAATTTTTTGGGCACTTCCTACAAAGAGTAAAATCTTTTTAAGACCTAATTTGGTTTCACAAGAGGAAACGTTAACTCTGAACATCCCTTTTCAGCTTTTCCATTCATAACCGGGACGTGGCAATGTAGTCATAGCATCACAAAACTATCATAGAGCAATTGTAACTTCCTGCTCAAAGCAGGGCTCTCTTGAACTCTGAGTCAGGTTGTTTGTGGTTTCAAAATTGTAAAGGATATCTCAGCTGTCACCATGCTCTGGCTTTCCTTAATCCACCCCAGTGTTAGGTGGTGTTAGTATGTTCCTCCCTAGTAGCATGGCCCCTCTTCCACCTCGCACCCACTTCATTTCTGTGTTTTGCGTTCTGTCAAGAGTTACTTGCCCAGCTTTCTGCTATGCCACTCTGTTTCCTCTCACATTGGTTTGGGCAGCTTCTGCACTTTTAAGATGTTTTCCTAAGAGATCAATCAGCTCACCTGGACTCCTTTGTTCTTCAGGGCAGCCTCCCATAACGTAACGCAGACAGGTCTTCAGTCTCCCTGCTCAGGGAAAACATGAGAGCTTTCCTCTTGCTCTGTCCCATGCTCTCTGCCCACCCACATTTCCTGCTTATTCAGGACTATTCTTGAAGAGTATTTATGCATGTTCCTGCCTCTTTAATAGGGTTCACTGACGAGTTAAACTTCCTCTTCCGCACTGCTTCGACTTGGATGAAAAGGCAGGCTGGGTATTAGCCAAAACAGTGCCATAAAGGATCTCACACACTGAAGCAGATGAGGGAGGTGTGATCCTGCCCTGCCAGTAGTTTTAATCAGAGAAGACCACTCAAAGGTCCTCTTTTGCTTTGATTCTATATTACAATGTTTCTACTTACAGTGGGGTGATAGACACAGTATTTTCTCATCTGTTTGTCACTTCCAAATAAGTATCTTTTAAGCAAGTAGGAAGGTAAGTGGCTGATGTTCCTCAGAAGAGGACTTTGCAGTACTTATTTTCTCCCTCACGTGACTGTTTGTTGCCTTCAGACAGTGTCACCCGAAAAATAAAGTCTGGAAGTGTCCTCACAACTTTGGAAGTCATTGCTCTTTGTATGGGGAGGCATTTACTGCTCTCCACAGCTGGAGAAGGGAACCCCAGAGCATCCAAGCACCACCATCAAGGACACCCAATGCTCTCTGTGACTACTGCAGTATATTCACCTCCCATCTCATTGCCTTAGTCAAAAGAGCTTAGGATATTTTAGTGGGAGATTTTATAGCTGTGTCTCTACCACCTTGAAAGACTCAAAGTCATCAATTCTGTGAGTTTGGCCTTGCATCCCTGCTTCCAATGTGCATTTATGTCCAACACCTACTGTTAGGTTTAAAACAGCAGAGTCAGCTATTCACTTTTCTTCTTCTTAAGTGAAAATATGTAAAAAAGTATCTTCCATGATAGCACTTATTTTTGGCAGCTGGCCAGGAAGCTCTGAGACTGCAAGGCAAGGTCTGCATGCCGTGAAAGCAGAACTACGTGTGCCAGCTCTGTCAATCCTCTTAAAATACTCATAATTCCCAGCAATTATGCCCAACTTCTCACCCAGTTGACTCTGGGCAATTATCTCCTGCAGCATTAGTTAAATGCCTACCCTACTCAGAGGCTGGTTTCACTCAATGGACTTTTCATCATATTTATTGCAATCGTCTTCTTTGGATTTTCTCTAAAAATAATGAGGGCAAAATTGGAAATACAGTGAGAGCCCTGGTTATCAGAACATCCTTCTTATCTAAGAGCTCTGGGATCTGTTATATGACTACAAAATCTGACATGTGTTGAAACCTCAGTGTATTTATTTATAACTATGGGTACTCATACAAATCCCCTGGCTCCAATCATGTCCAGACAAACAGCCCGAGGCTGCATTATTTTATTTTTAAAGACACAGCTTGCTGTTCAAACACAGCCAGCAAAACAAGTCTTTGCTGCTTAATTTTCCTCCTTAAACTGCTGGGAACACGTTAGTAGGGGCCATATTTGGATTACATTGACTACTAGTTTAGATTAACAGGGGCAGAAGGAAAGGAGGGGGCTGGAGAGCATTCTGGGTGCACACTGAAAAGACTTAGGTGAAATGTTTTTGCTCTCTTACTTTCTGTAGATAAATAAAGGAGCCTTATGCCTGTTGCATTAACCCTCTAGTGCTGCTGATTGAGCCTTCTGCTCCTTCCATGGAAGGAGAAACACCTTTTGCATGGCTGATCCTGAGCGGAAGTCAGCTAAGTTAATGAAAAGGTATTGCTAATTTCAAAGGACCTTGGGTGAAGAGAATGCGTTTTCCGGTCCTACTGGCTGTATTTATATCCCTTGAAAGAATAATCTTGAAGGAAGTTTTAAATACCCTTAATGTGCCACATTTCTTGTCACATCCTGCTAACCAGGCAGCTGCTCAGGTGTCATGTTGACAATTTGCAGGCTAACACACTCCAGGGAGATGCTCCATTGGTGCCTGTGATTTCATGTTTGCTTTCTACAAGGGAGAAGACTTTCTCAAGGACCGCACATACGATGTGGTAGAAACAGAGCCACTAGAACCATGAATTTATGAAGGCTCACAAAGAACAGTCAAATGTCAGCCATGGTACATTGCATGGTCATTATGGCAAGTCCTGCTTCTGCTGCTTCGTATTCTCTAGAAGGATGCCATTTCACATCTGTCTAATTCCAAGAACAGATCAAAACCCACACTTTTTTCTCCAGAATTCCAATATGGCAAGGATTGATTTATTAAAAAATGAAAAAAACCTGTATGTTTTCCCTCATGAGATGAGATAAAAAATGCTGTTTAGTATCACCAGCTATGTCTCATTAGTGTAAAAATATTATTCTACAGTACAGTTTATTCAATACTTTCTGCACAATAGAAAAGAGTACATACAATGGTAATGTTAAGATATTCATTTAAAGGGAAATTAAAAGGAGTGGTTTTGCTTTATTGAAAAGAAAACATTTTGACTTTGTCAAAACTAAAAGATGAAGTGATGATGGTTCATTTTATCATTTTCATGTTAAAAATGCCACTGAAACAGGGCACATTACTTTGAAATGTTGAGATTAAATTGCACTTTCTGCTGAAAAATTGTCTTGTCAATTTTATTCGTGGCTGATATTCCTGCTTATTTTCATTTTTAGACCTATGTGTGTAAAGTTCTCAAGCCATCCCATCCATATAAAACTACCCAACTTTTAGGTATGGATTTCAGTGGGGAAGAAGAATACGTTTTAGTGCTATTCCTCATACAGTAACACAGCTTTGATGTGAGAAAAGATTTGCACAACACTCCTTCCCATTAAGTTTTAATCCATTCCAGTTATATCAACTCAGGTTCCTAATTTATACAGGTCAGACATGGAGCAGGAGCTCAGATTCAAAGTAATCTGTAAGTAATGTTGTTTATACCCACGTCAGCCATATTTGGAATGTGGGGCAATTTCAGACAAATTTAACATGGAGACAGAAGTCAGAAACATTATATTCTTAAATACTTTGTGAAAATAGACAGCCTAATAGAAGAGAGAAATGTGTTAATGTCCCTGCTTAGAGAGAAATTGCTCCATAAATTGAACTCTTAGCAGACATCAATGGATCCCTTCAGGATCCCTAAGTCCAGAAGAAACCTTTGGCACTTGGTTTATGAACCATTTGCCAAAAAGCGTAAGACAAAACATTTCCCCAGCTACTTCCATTTATACAGCAAACACAGTGGCTAATCCTCAGTTAGGAATGTCATACTTAGATTTTCCATAGTTGTAGAAAAGTATAATTGAAATTTAATTTTAAAGTTTAATAAGAATGTATGCTTAAAATTGCCTGCAAGGTTTAGATATTGCAGACAACATTAACAAGTCAAGTCGAATAGGGAAAGGTAAGCAAGCCTCAGGGGTGTCAAATAATCTCCAGGACATTTCCAATATTTACATCTTTTCTGGGCTCACCGGGATGCCAGTTCATCTAATGAAATCTTGCCATGAGCAGCACTATTCTATGCACATGGTAAGCCTGATGTATCCTCACCACAATGACTTAAAGGTCCATAAGCAGACCAATGTTACTTTGTCTGTCCAGGCAAACAGGGCAAACTATGCTGACTAAAAATCACACCACTAACAACTTGAAGGGTAGAGAAGGGTATTGCATATTGAGACCATTTATATGCCAGAATAAGACTATGACATTGCAGGAATAACAAAGAATCACAGAATGACAGAGTGACAGAATCACAGAATGATATGGGGTTGGAAGGGACCTCTGGAGATCATCCCCCCTGCCCAAAGCAGGTCCACCTAGAGCAGGTTGAACAGACACGTGTCCAGGCGGGTTTGGAACATCTCCAGAGACCAAGACTCCACCACCTCTCTGGGCAGCCTATTCCAGACCTCTGCCACTGTCAAAATGAAGTTCCTCCTCATGTTTAGATGGAACTTCTTTATGTTCAAGTTTGTGCCCATTTCCTCTTGTTGTGTCACTGGGCACCACTGAAAAAAGACTGGAATGCTTTGAGTAGGTTTAGATTGGGTAGGTAGGAATAGACCTTTAAAGATCATCTAGCCTAAGTCCATGCAACAGAGATATATGATACAGGAAAATGAAGGTTGATGGGCAAAAGACTGCTGAAGGTGAGCAATATTTGACTATTGGAGTTAATGTATTTTGTCCCCAGAAGGTACGTTACAGAGCTTAACAGATCTTTTCTAGGTTTCCTGAAATATTCTGAGAACGATGAGGAATGACATGAAGGCACAAGTGTGGGTGAGAAAGCATGACATAAAAGACTAATTTTAAACACATTTCGTGCACAACAACTGCACACATCCTCTCAGGAAATCCCATTGCAGAATCTGCAATGGCAAAAATCAACAGTTTTTTCTGCAGTTGAACATAGTTCCTTTTCTCTTCTGTGCAAGTTTCTACCTAACTTTGGGATAAAATCCTAAGTGATCAGGCAGTAGACTTGAAATAAATTGAAGAATTTTACACAGTTTTACATAAAATGAATAATTTGCATAGTTTTGCACAAAATGCAAGGTTCAGTCATGGAATTCATCATCAGAGGCTCTTATGGAAGGCAAATGTATCTGTAGACTCAAAAAGGGTTAGGATAAATTCACAGAGAAGAGGTATATCCTCAGTTGTGAAGTATGATGATTCCGATGCAATCAACTTCTTACACAGGTCTAAATCTCTGATTTATGCATAGAGTAATACTAATCTATACTTGCCTTGTTTCTGATAATATTTCCATCAACATCTGCTACATTCTTCTTTCAGAGACTGAATATTGGGCAAAAGGGACTGCTGACTGATTCAGTTGAGCAGTTCTCACACAGTTTTATTTGCAAATGCAATCCTCGGAATTAAGAGAAAGAAACAATTTTATGAACAGAGGCAGCATGACAGCACTACAACTAATTGTCAAATGTTTTCCACTAAAAAGCTGAAAATTAAGAGCTCTGTTGTTTGCTTTCTAGCAACTAAGTGTTCACGTTTCAGTTGGAAGCTAATTAAAGCCAAAAAAATCCAATCAAATGAGCTGGTGAAACAGTTGTTTTTCAAAAACCACATACTGTCCCCAAATAAATATTTTTTTCTTGCAAAAAATAAGAAAACCGAAAACAAACCAAAGGAACTGCCATATACATTTTTTCATGTTAATACCTGAACGAAGTAATAAAAAATTTACACTTCACACCCTTCTCTAAATGAATATTGAGAAAATGCTCAAGAATAAAATAATCGTTATTTCCAGACAACAGGGAGGTGATTAAAGACAACCAACATGTCCTCACAAAGGACAAATCAGGCTTGACTGATCTGGTGGTCTTCTACAATGGAGTGACTGCTTGGTGGATAAGGGAAGAGCAGTCAATTTCATCTGCCTTGACCTCTGTAAGGCCTTTGACACAGTCCCACACAACATTAAACTGGAGAGACGGGTTTGATGGATGGACTGTTTGGTGGGTAAGGAATTGGCTGGATGGCTCCATCCAGCTGGAACAGGTGACCTATGAAGAAAAGTTGAGAGAATTGGTCTTGAAGCCTGGAGAAGGCTCCAGGGAGACCTTATTGCAGGTTTTTGATATAGAAAGGGGGCTTATAAGAAAGACTTTATACCAGGACCCCTAGTGGCAGGAAAAAAGGTAAATATTTCAAACTAGAAGAGGGTAGATTTTGATTAGATGTAAGGAAGAAGTTTTTTATTATGAGGGTGATGAGACACTGGCAGAGGTTGCCCAAAGGAATTTTGGATGTCCCATCCCTGGAGGTGTTCAGGGCCAGGTTGGATGGCGCTTTGAGCAACCTGCTCTAGTGAAAGATGTCCCTGTCCATGACAGGGAAGGATGGAACTAGATGATCTTTGAAGGTCCCTTCCAGTCCAAACCACTCTACGACTCTGATTCCAACACATACATGGAAGGGTTTTCTCTTGTGAGGGAGGTGACTTTATGTGTTGAATGAGAGTCTTTGTATATGAAATCATATCTATGATTGGTCGTTTGTAGCTGTACATCAATAATTGTTGATTAGTTCTCATAAGAGATGACAGAGAAAATAGTTAAATGTCCGAAAGCAAGAGCTATTCAAACATATGATTAAGTCCTATATATTTCTTAATTCCTAGTTAATACTTATATAACTCAAACTGACTGAAAACCCGGCCTTCACTTGACCCTTGCATTTTAAAAAACAGTGAAGAAGTGAAAGGAGCATGAATAAGAAAAGCTGTAATGATTATGAAAATTAATAAATAATGTAGTCAATGCTTTTAAAAAATATTTTAAAAATAATTTAAAAAAATCTACTGTTTTGCGTGTTTAATTTCAGTTGATTAAACAAACCATGTTCCACTTTTGGCAGTCAGAGGAGAGACTAAAGATGGTCTCCCCAGAGTCTTCTGTTCTCCAGGTTGAACGACTCCAACCCTCTCAGCCTGTCCTCACAGCAGAGGTGCTCCAGCCCTCAGATCATCTTCATGGCCTCCTCTGGACACGCTACAACAGGTCCATGTCCTTCCTGTGCTGAGGACTCCAGAGTTTCTCAGAACTTTCTTCTTCTACTGAATTTGCAAAAGAGCCACTGATCATCTCAGCTACTTTTTGGGGTTTTATGCATCTACTTTAAGTAGCATTATAGAATTTCTCCAGTAAAAAGGAATTTATGTTATTTGGGCTGCAGGGAAGGGAGTAGATATTTCAATTACAAACACCAGCAACCTAAAAGAAAGGCTGTGAGATATTTATTTTCCTGGTATCTGGAAGAAAACAATTGTTAAGAGAGAATACATTTTTAACAGCTTCCCACATTTCTAAAGTCTTTTAAACTTTTCAAAAGCCAGCAGTCCAAAGAAGCCATCCTTGTAACTATTCAGACTCAAATTCTGAAGCGTTCATTTCAATACGCAGCAAGTCTCATGGTTTGGGACCTTTTACTTAACGCTGTATGAGCAAAAAAGTAGAAGTATGGCTGTGCTGCACTCTTGCTAAGATGGAGTTTTACAGTGAACATGAGATAGGTAAGAATAAGAGATACAAAGTGTCAAGTGGCAAAGGGGCTTCTAGGCTAAAATGACTCTGGATGAAGTTGCATAACTGAGAGGTCTGAGAGGTCTCAGAGGCCGTACCAGCCAGAAACACCTAACCCCCCAGCTTGGTGACCAGTATCCTGGTCCATCATTGCATGCTTTACATGCATGCATCCATCTTTGCATGCTTTACACACTCATGATCAAGGTAATTCTGCAGTGTGGCCAGCGGGAAACAATTTTTTATTCTCTTATCTTACGCTGCTCTTTCTTTCTGGTCCTCACCCTATCATCCTTTCTGTGCTGATATTATTCAGCTTTAATCTGTCCTTCATGATTTCACATGCCTCTGCATCCCAATTCCTTGAAAAATATTTTTCAAAGAAAGGCAATTTTCACATCTCAAAGCTTGCCAAAACTTGAAGCTGGACCTCTGTGTACAATGCCAGCTCCACTTCAGGACGAATTAATGTTACTTATATACATGGAAAAACACGGAAAAAATGCATAAACAAGCTATGCCTAGAGCAGTGGAGTTGTTGAAGCCTGTTGGCTTCTCTTGGGTCCTAGATTCTTGGTTACCTAATAAAGCATAAAGGGTAATTAAGTCTTTTTTCAATGTTTGAGATATTTATAAAGGCCCTTCCCTGTATGGATTCTCTAATTAAGGATGATCAGATATTGCATCTTTTGCTGAATAGGAGCATTGATGGGATCTCTGTTTTCTCTTGTCATCTTTTCCCATGATTTTTGAAGGACCTATCTTTGTGATTTTGGTCCTTCTGTCAAATATGTCTGGCCAAACTTGAATGTGAAAGAAAAGCAGCCAGGAAGACTGAAACAGAAAAATTAAGAGTGATTTTCTATCCTTATTGTTGGAATTTCCTGACTTATGGAGATCCAGCTTTGAAAAATTGTTTCTTCATGGAGTAGACACAGGAGCTGGTGCATGAGATCCAGCAAGAGGAAGACAAGGAAGAATGCAGATAATAGAGTTGGATTCCTTAGGTGATAAATTCATATGGTTCCATTAAAATCAGTGTTCCAGGAGCAGCTAGCTGTGAAACCTTAATATAACCACTAACTCCCACATGCCTAAGCATCTGACAAAGCTAGGGAACACTCTTTCTTTAAGATTTGGATGCATTCCCTCCACACTTTAGGAAATAAAGTAACACGTCTAAGTTGGTTGTGATCTCTGTCTACTGTCAAGGAAGGCATCTCCAGAGGATAACTCAGATGAGCTGGGCTAAAACACCTGCTGGAAGTGCTTGTATTTCTCCTCTGAGTATTTGGGAAATCTAGCTAACTAATTTAGGCTAAGCATACCAAAATGAGTTTTCCAGAGTTAGGTGAGATAACTGCCTTTTAAAGTAGTCTATATTTTATAATGAACCACCTTATATTATGCGCAGAACTGCATACCCTTCAGGGCAAGAAATTCAAACCAGGTGCTAAGAACAACAATTTATCAGCCTGTTATCTGTGACTTAGAAAGAGTGCACATTACTATTTGTGTCTGAGTTCCCCTGAAGAAAAATTTTATAAGCAATTTATTTTGTGCAGGGAGAAGTAGTGTCCTGACACAGCTTGAGGGCGTGACAAGGACTGTAATATATAAATAATACAATCTATAAAGATGAAATATTTAAAGGGATTAAAAATGCAGTAAAGGTCCAGAAATAGCCATTTTTTGGCATGAGAAGGGATTTTTATATTCACCTTTTTTTATATATACAGATCAAATGTGAAGCCTGATTCACCACTCAATTACTGTGGTTTTAGTCTCCTATTGAGCGAAGTCCTTAAGCATGTGGCAAACTTCAAAAACCTGACACTGATTGAAATAAATTCTTGTGCTTCTTCACTGAACATGACCTTGCAATAAGGCAGGTCTAAAAGGAATTTCAAGAGGTCTTGTAGTTCAGCATTGTGCAGCCTCTGAACTGTAGCTTCTGAATTTTCTTAATTGGAAGGTGATCTGAAAAAGAAATAGATACCATTTAAACATTAGTGCACACAATCCTGTATGCAAGGAAAGAAGCAAGCAGAATGAAGGCAAAGGGTTTAAAAGCAATGAATGAACTTTCTGTTATAAAGGCATATTTATTTAATTGGATTAATAGACCACCTTGGCAACACAGCATAAACCAAACTCTTTTTCACTCCCCTCAAAAGAGAATTCTTCAATAGCATTGCTGAACTGGTCTACCTCTTGAAATGATATCATCCACAGCTAAACAATATGTACATGCCCAACTTGTCAAAAACTTATAGGCAATCTTCCCCGGTCCCCACCAATTGAAAGATTATATTTAGGTCTAAATCAATTTCTGTCTTTTCTCTTGATGCTCCCCATTTTTAGCAAAACCAGTTCCAGCTCTTTCAATGTTCCCCTAAAGGCCATGTTGAAGACCTCTGATCACTGCTAGTGCTGTCTTCTGGACCCTCTCCAGTTGATTTACATTTTTATTGCAATTCAGTGCCCAGAAATGAATGTAGATGTTCAACCGACAGCAGAATTGAAGGACTAGCTCTGATGTCCTCCCTTCCTTGTGACAGCATGACACTCTAATTTTCATTAAGCTCCTGATCCACTCTAATCCCCAATTCCTTCACTGACAAACTGCTGCTCAGAGTGTCACTTCTTTACTTATATCCCCTAAGTTACAAAACAATGGAAAAGATTCACTCTACCTATCATCATCAGTTCTAGAGTAGCTAGAATCCAGTAGCTAGTCCAGTTTATCGTGCTTGTTGGTCTCAGTGGTCATCCTGGAAAGCCTTAATGATCTCAAAGGGTAATACTATTCCTTCCTACGACAGGTATCTTAAATGGGATGGATGATTCACTTTCTTGAGGAGTCAATATTTATTAATTGTAAGGGATCCAGGTAACCCTTGGATTGGATTTTGGGCTCCTTACCACAAAAAAGACACTGAGGTGCTGGAGTGGGTCCGGAGAAGGGCAATGAAGCTGGTGAGGGGTCTGGAGAATGTCTTATGAGGAAAGGCTGAGGGAGCTGGGATTGTTTAGTTTAGAGAAAAGGAGGCTGAGGGAAGACCTTCTCGCTCTCTCCAACTACCTGAAAGGAGGTTGTAGAGAGGTGGGGATTGGTCTTTTCTCCCAAGTCACAGGCAACAGGAGAAGAAGAAATGGCCTCAAGTTGCACCAGGGGAGGTTCAGATTGGATATTAGGAAAAATTTTTACACTGAAAGGGTTATTAAGCGATGGAATGGGCTGCCCAGGGAAGTGGTTGAGGCACCATCCCTGGAGGTATTTAAAAGGTGGGTTGACATAGTGCTTAGTGACATGGGTGATGGGTTTTTTTATCAGAGTTAGGTTGATGGTTGGACTAGATGATCTTAAAGGTCCCTTCCAACCTTGATGATTCTATGTGGCACTGGAGTTTGTTTGGCCCCTGGGATAGATGCTGAAGGTAACAGGACACACTTCATGCCTGAGTGCTGGGATTCTTGACGGATCCAGCTGCAGAATCCTGAATTTTCTTACAGTCTGAATTATAGTATCACGGTACTGGGTGTCACCCTGAGCAAAAACTCCATCCTGGCTTCAGAGCTCTTGCAATCTGGGGAAGTGCTGAGAGCTGAACTGGTTTCCCAGCATAATGAAATATTCCTTTCCAACACTTCAGGCCTTCAGAGGAGGAAAGGATTTCAAGGGCATCTTGGTCTCGTAGTAATTCATCTTCCTCACTGTAGCCTGGGGCTGTAAGGTGGACCGAAGCTCAGCTGAGCACACGCCGCGGTTGCTTACAATAAAACTGCTGCAGCTGCCCTCCCCTTGGACCAGGAGAGACAGTGATGGACCAGACGGGTCTGCCAGGTGGGGTGAGGTGATGCCGTCTGCTGGGTGCCGCAGACAGCTCTCTGAGGATTTAGGGTGGGCCTGGCGGAGCTCGGTGTGCTATTTATTTCACTCTCAGAGGCAGCGTGTTGTTGCTGAAGCTCTTGCGTGGATTTGATTTCTGGTTATGAGCACCTTTATCTGCTCCTGGTGCCATTAGCTCTTTGTCTTGCCCACGTGGGAAGCTGTAAGTTACTTCATCCGATAAGGCTTTTCTTATCAGCTCTGACGTTTATTGTGTCGAATTCACATTAGTCTGGGAACTATAAAAAGGGGGATGGGAACTACAGCTGAGAAGTTGTGTTCCTCTTCCCCGTGCAGACCAGCGAGATGTCAATGGGAAGTATGAATGTCTCCATGTGTCAAGCCGGCCGTGTATCCTGTCTAGAAAAGAAGCACGTGCCCTGAGATTTCTTTCCCTTTCCTTTTCTCGCTTCGTGCAGCATCATCAAAACCCTCCTTTTTGGCCTTTTAAACTCATCAGCCTGCTTGTGAAAGATTCTGAAAAGCTTGGGCTGCGTTTGCATCGCTGTCAGTGGGTTTTGCATCCTTTTGGAGTGGCTTTGATCTTGCCTACTCCGTGCTGAGTAATTTACACTCCTCTCACATGAGCGGCAGCTTCAATGGATGCGCCGCCCTCTGAGAGTCTGGCCCTTGCAAACTTCTCTCACTTTCTCCTAATGGGAAGCATTTAAATGGTATTAAAGCTGCTTATCCGAGTCTTGTGCTTTTTTAGAGTCATTAACACCTCTGCCAAGAAAGTGTAAAGCTCTAGTAAGTCAGCTGGTGGCACTTTGCGATGGTTTGAATGGTTACCCGGAGTGTGGGGGACGGAGAGAGGGCTGGGCTTCCCGTGCTGGAGAGGGTGCTCGGGAAGATGCTGGTGGTGGTCGCAGTGCCCACGGGTGGGAAGCTGGTGCTCACATCCACGGTGGAGATCACCCTCAAGAGGTGGGCTTCCCCTTTGGCCAGGGGCCGGGCTCTGTTTCGGGGTTGAGACCAGGGGCCTCAAGTTTTTTAATTTATTTCCCCTCCCCCATGGTTCCCCAGGGGTCAGAAATGTCCATCTCGCCACTTTTGCTGTGTCCAGTTCAATGGCACGTTGCAAGTGATGCTAGCAATTTTCTTCTAAAGGATCTGTGCTATTCTGTTATAAGGAGACACTGATGTTCAAGGGTGACCCTGCCATGAAGTCGTCCCAGAAGAACAAAGCTGGCTTTGCTCTTCACCTTGAACATTGTCCTGTGCCGCAGCAGTGCCACGGTGGTTTGACCTTCCTTGCGGCCACTGAGAGGTCCCACTCTTGGTCTGTTGAGCTCTGCACTGAGTAATGGGAAATTATCATGAGTAACGTTAGGTTGGTAGAAAAAAAAAAACAACTAATAGAGGTGAATAATATCACAAGATACATGGAAATCAACATTTTTCTCCTTGGAGGCTGTAGATGTAATCCACTTAATATTCTGTGGAACACAAGATTAATTTTCTTCAGCATAATGTATGTTGAGGGCTTTTCTTTTTTAGTTTGCTGGCAGAGGCATCGCTGCGTCGCTGAAGCTGAGGGCAGGGGATTAGGAGGGGGGAAGGATGCTGACCCACCTTCCAGAGGATTCAGAAACAGCGAAATCTGGCTAAAGGAGATTAGACTTCTCCCTGGCTGGTAGGACTTCTCCGCAAGAAGCGTGGCTGGGGCTGGGTGCCTCATGCTGGGATGGCCCTGCTGTGTTTGCTGGTGGGGCTTTGCTGTGTGGTAGGGTGTCTGTCCACACTCTGGATGTCTAAAATATGGGGGAATAGATCTGATTTGCTTGGACCACGTGTTGAAACTCTCCTGGTGGGCTCCCAGTGCAGACCCAGTGTCTGCAGCATATGGAAACCAGCTCCTGCCTTGCACTTGCCTTTCTTCATGACATACCTTTGCCATGATTTAAACTCACTAAGCTTTGTGGAGGTTCCTTTAAAATAATAATAATACAAGCCCCCTATTCTTTTTCTCTCACAGGATGGAAAGAATGCAGTGACTTGCCAAGCTTAAAGTGGAGTAGATACAGCAGAAATAAATAAATCAAGCCCATTTATTTTAGGTTGATTAATCTGATACATTCATAGTTTTCTAAAATAAAATCTAGCCCTGGAGGGTTTAGCAAATCAAATAACAATAACGGCAATTAATTTAAAAGCAGTTACGAATGTTTCCCATCCCCTTTTCACATCCCTACGCCCACATGATTAATCGCACCGCTTATGACTGTGGGCCAATCCCGCTTGGGGATGTGCAGTTGTATCTCCTGGGTTGGAGAAGGTAGACCTGAGGAGCTTCCTCCGTTCCTGAGCGTGGGGAAGGACCGTGGGATGGTTGGCTGGTGGGTGCTGGGCTCCTGGGGCACCCTGTGCCTGCAGGAGGGCTTGGTCTGCTCTTGGGTGTTGAAAAACCAAGTATTATTGACTTCTGTCTGCTTTGTTTTCTCATTTTGTACTGGTCTTCAGCAGGCTGGTACCTGTGGTCTTACAACCTGGAGCTCTAGCAAAGAGCATTTTGCTTGGTAGAGACCAGGTAATGTCACGTCTGGCTCCGGGGACCAGAGCCATCAGAAAGCTCCCGAGGTGTCACGGGGCTTGTAATTGCACAGGGAGGTCAACTGGTCCCATAAAGCAAAAAGTGGTGGTTGGATTTACGGGGCATCGTGCTGACTTGCAAAGCAAAACCAGCGCATCTTCCTGGGATGCTTGTGTGAGAAAGGTCCCTCTGCTTTGTTTTAGCTGGAGTCCTATTGGAATGCATATATCAAATCAACTAAATAATCCTTGTCCCTGCCCTGAGTTTAGTAATTTCGGGCGTTGGGATTTGAAATAAAAAGCACCTCTCTGAATTTACAAGAGTTTTTCATCATGTAAGAAGCCACCAAGAAATAACAGAAGTCTTGCTGTGGGAAATATTTTACGACCTGGCAAAAAATTTATTGCAAATCATTCCAGCGACTGTGGATTGTCTCTGACTTTCAGGCCGGGTTTTTTTTTTTTTGGTGTGTGTGAGGCAGGAGCTTGCTTTTTGCTGTGGGACCTTCCCCCCCCCCCCCCCAGTTTAAGTCAGTGTCTGTCAAGACCAGCCCTTCAGACTCCCTGCTGAGTCTGGCATTTCTGGAGGCAGCCTGTGAAATGTAGGAAAAGGGTGAGAAACCTTCCCTCCCCCTTCCCCGCAACTTGTTAACTCTTGGGTGAGAAAGGTCTTTCCAGAAACGTGCGAATTAACATGTATTTGATATTCTTTTAAAGAATTTTGCTGCTTTGTCAACTCAATTCTATGAGAAATGTGTTCAGAATGCACAGTTTTGGGAGCTTGTTGAGTGTAGTTTTTTTTGGCTGCGTCTTGGAGAGTTCTGCAACTAGTTGAATGCTCAATAATTCAATGTGATTTCCTCCCCGCATTATCCTTTTTTCTTGAAACTATTGCTACTGAGGAGTTGTCTGATCCCCTCCTGCTAACCAGCCCTTGCACAACCACCCGTAAGGAGCTGATGAAAAGTGACAGGCGACGTAAAATCTTTGAAAAGCATGAAACCAGCAGATAACTCCATCTCCAGATGATCTGTGAAAACTGGACTGGTGTGAGAAACTTGTCTGAATCCGGTAGGGAGGTGATGTTTCTCCAGACACCTATGTAGGGACTCTGCCTTGTTTTCAACAAAATACTAAAAAGTAATGTCAATCGCTTTAATCTGGGATGTAATGATTTCTGATGGGCAAGGCTCTCCACCCACGTTGTCTCTCTAAAGACCAAGGTGTAACTTCTCCTCCTGTTCAGATGGCATGAAGGGTTCTCAGCAGCTCCACAATTGAAGCCCTCCCAGGTGCAGTATCTTTGGCTGTAGTGCTCATGTGCTGCTGGAACATGAATGGTCACAGCTCTGGCCCAGATGCCTTCTCAGCTCTCCCTTGGCTTTAAGTCTCTGTGAGGCTCCTTGACGTCCATGCATACGTGCCCAGAATGTGTGTTGGTTGTTGCGCAGATCCCTGCAGTTAAAGGCTGTGGTCTATAGGTTGTTGGAGCCACAGTGACACAACCCTTTCATCCCTGTCAACTTTTCCCTGGTCAGCTCAGCCCATGTCCTCAACAGACACAGAGGTGCAAACCCATCCTACTTTCAAAGAGCAAAGGGTTCCAAGATTGCTTTGCTTTTTGTGCTCCTAAATGCATCTGGAAGTGAGGCATTCTCCCATTTTAAGGCACTTAACCCTCACTGCAAGGAAGGAGCAAGGCTGTCTTTTCTTGACAAAGGCAATCCCCGATGGCCAACCTCAGCAGCCTCCTGTGAGGGTGGGATGTCTGGTCTGCAGTGACTTGGAAAGGTGCAAACAGACTTCTGAGGTGTCACCCCTATGGACACCCACAGCCCAAACCACAAACGTGACCTGCTGTTGGAGACTGAATTTTTTCCCTGCGTGTGAGAGAGGGCTTTGCTTTCGGTGTGAGCTTGGCAGCAACCTTGCTTTTCAAAGTGTGCCTCTAGGAGTGGTATGTGAAGAGGCTGTAGTTCCCGAAACAAGCTGCTTTGGTAAGTAATTAAACCAACTCCTCTGAGAGCCTGTAAACCTTTGACAGCGTTTACTAGGAGGGAGCAATTTCAGCTTGATGCAAACATTTGCTGGCCGAGGTGAAACTCTTTATTTCTCAGAGGGATGAGATCTAAACATTTAGGAATAATATCTTCCTGGTCTGAAACTACAGATAAGTGACTTCCAGGGAGGAGAGTGTCCAGCTGCTGAGCTCTAATTGATGTCTGCATCCGAAGAAGCGTGGTACAATACTAGTAGTGACTTTAGATCTTCTGGGGACTATAGATATGATTTATAATTGGCACTGTGGCTTTTTAGAGGCGCTGAGCGTTGCCAAGCCTTTTATATATTGTCCCGTTGAAGTTGTGTGCTTGAATTAGGCGTATGTTGAAGTGGCTGATTGTAGTTGGGGCCGCGTTCATCTAACGTGGCGTCGGAAACCTCGGGGTTCACTTAGCAGTAGTGCCTTTTGCTGGTGCTTCTGGGCTGATTGACTTCTAGATGAACAGCCTTCTGTGAACTGGAAGGAGGGCTTATCATAGAACTGCAAACAGTTCGTGGAGACCTTCCTTGGAGATCTATGGGATGTGCTGGAGAGCTTTAAAAATGAGAGGGAATTGTCTGGTTTGATGAGAGTCCAACTTCAAATGAAGAAGTAAGTAGAATTATGTTGTCTTAAGGGGTATTGAATATCTCAGTAGGCATCTTCTTACCGTCGTGAGACTCATGGAGGCCAGATGTTGGTCTTCATTAGCTTCAAGTCAAAACTCATTCCTTCTTGCTTGACTGATGTCAGGATGAGATGGAGTCACCTTGATCCTAGCAATGCTTAGACCAAGCTTTTGAAGGAAAGGAGAGGAGGCTTGGACCCTTCTTGTTTTGATGACTTTAAGTGTGTGGCTTGTGCGTGGCTTTTCCTTAGACGGGTCTGCTCCATTATGCCCTGTTGGGGGAAGGTTAGCTTTTATATATGCCAGTGTAGTCATTGTTGTCTTCTACCGGTATCACTACTGCATCTCAGGCTGTGGGGTCCGCTGTCTGCAGTGGTACAAGTGCATCATCTTGGTTCGGTAAATCTGTTTCCAGGTCTGTACGTGTTCCTGACTGGCTTGGACCTTCCATGTTTCGTATTTGTGGAGGGTGTACAGAGTGGCTGCTTTTTCTGTTGATGTGGTAGAACGAGAAACTAGGTCAGAAGGGCTCTAATTTTGCAAGTGCTAGTCTGTGAGCAGGAAATCTGGAATAGCCAATATATTGTAGCTTCATTGGCTTGGCCTCAGCAGAACCAAGTGGGACTGGACTGTGTATGTGCATGGGGTTTTTTTTTCCTGTTCTTCCTTCAGTGGTGGTGTTGGCTATACCTTTGCTGGCTGGTGGCTACAAATCCACGCTTACATCTTAAGTTGAATAGGTAGTAGTTGAAGAAGTAATCCAGCTTCATTGATTGAAAAGCCTGGTGTGGTGATTAGTTCTTAATTAATTTTGCTGTTGCCAACTGTTGGCAGGCCTCAACATTCTGGAAAGAAGAGAGATGCACGTGTGGTGGAACTTTACTGCGGGGAGAAGCTAGGGAGAGGAGTGTTGGAGATGCGGGAGAGCTGATCTATGGTTTAGGAAGAGGAGATGGGCAGAGTACAGAAGTGGCTCTCAGCAGGGGCTGGAGGAAGAGCTCCTCGTGAGATGCTGAAGAGGAATGGTTCAAACAGATTTGTAAGCAGGCTTCTCTCAGCTGTCAAGTGGAGAAATTTTTCTCCTGTTAATAACTTAGCCTTGACAACAGTTTTTCTGATGCCGTATAGGAGTGTTGTTTCTTGATTAACATCTTCGTTTACGATACGGAGCTGGGTGTTTTGGGGGTGAGGGAGGACAAACTGCTTTTTCGACATGAAAACAAAACCCTCGGCGAGTTCCTTATTACTCTTCCAAGTAGAGCAGCTTGTATTGCTTGAGTAGGCAGGAGGTGCAGTGGTAGATGGCATTGATGATAGCTTGTCTTGTGAGTCTCTGGATGGGTGGGCGAAGGAGGGGGAAAGTACCAAAGCTAGGAGGAGAAGCCGTGAGATTAAGCAATCCCCATGAGGGCTGAGTAGCATCCCGTAGTCCGGTGTGGTTCTGCTTCGTTACTTGGTTTATAGCCAAAGCAAAATTACCCAAAAATACAAATACCTGTGCAGCACGTTTTTTTTTGCACCGCTTTAATTAACAGGCAGGCTTAGGGCTATGTCTGTGTGATGGGAAGGGCAGTGTTTGAAGCTCAAAAAGCTAATGTCCCCAGCTTCTTTTTCTGGTAGTTCCCAGTATCAATATTTTGGTGCCTTGGCCTTTGCCTTCATGCTTTGCGTGCTGTTGTCTGCAGCTATGTTAGCAATCCTCTCCTGGCCTCTGCAGTCCATCTTCCTTTTACTCACAGGGCTGTTAACTAGAAGTGCCTTGGAGATGGAGACAGCTAGTTGATGACTAAAAAGCAACTGTGTCTTTAAGTGCTCTTCAAACCCTTCCATTTTTCTCTGAACGACATGCCATTTGGGGTAGCTTCCTCAAGGTGATCTGGACCTTGTGTTGACAAATCATACAAGTGCTTCAATTCCCGCTGTAGAAACCGGTGTAAAAAATATGGCAAAATGGGCGAGTTGATGTGTCTTCAGAAGAAACAGCAGTTGGCTTTTTTAGAACTTGAGGTTACTTGGGAGGTGTGTGTGGTTGTCTACAGAGCTTCTGACTTTGCCAACATGAAGGATGGGCTCACGGAGCACGGTCCAGCTCAGGCATTTGGCCTTGGGAAACAAAATCTGGGCAAGTATGTAGTATATGAACTTAAGGCTTGATCCTTATACTCATTCCTCATAGTGATGTTTTGCATCATTGGGAATACATTGCCCTGGTGACAATTTTACATATCGAATTGAATTGCTGAAGGGCTTTTCTCTCTTTATCTCCTGCGTTCCTCACCTTGCCTTTCTCACACGCTGAATTAATGAGCTGCTTCTCCTGGTTGGAGCTCTCTGGGGTTCAAAGACTTGACGTTCTCCAGGCAGTTGTGTTACTTTTACACCCCGTCTCAAGACAACCACGTGTGCTGAGGATGCTGCTCACTGCTGTCGTGCCAAACCTGTGTGGTCCATTGTCATTAATTTACAAGAGCCAACTGCTGGGGATGAGAGTGACCCATTGGTGCTTCCCAGTGCCAAAAAAATTTCTCCCTGTGACGGCCGGGACTTGTCTCTAAGCAGAGGCACCTGCTCCTGGGCAGAGCTCATTGGGCTGATGTTGAGGGTCATGGCTTTGTAAGCCCGCTTTGGTTCTTGAGGATGCCTGATCAGCTTAATGGGATCCCCTGGTGAGGCCGTTTTATTACAGAGCTGTAAGGCAAAGGCTCATAAAATCCTGATGTTTGGAAATGTTTAGTTGCACGGGCTTTATTCGTAGTTGAGATTAAAAAAAAAAAAACAACCAGCCAACCACCTCTCCTCGTGCCATGGAGCTGCTTCAGCTAACTGGTGCTTGGGGATGCTCCTCTGTCACTGACCCATAGCTGTTGTGCTGCCTTCAGTTACGCGGAGCATTTCCCTTCTCCGGGGTTATAACATTTGTTTAATGACTGGTTATCTCCCTGATTTTTGGCTGGAAGTTGTCATTAGCTGCTCAGAATGGGGGGACTAAGTGCACAATGATTATAGAGGCTCTGATCTCTCTCATTTCCCCTCCCGTGCAATCACAGCAATTGTGGTTTAATTGGTGTGCCCCATCGGTGTGCCCCTCGGATTCCTCCCGAGCATCTCTCCGCTGTCTTCTCGTGTAACCCTTTCTGCTGTATGCATCTTGTGTGGGCTAAAAGGGAGAAAAGAGGCTTCTTCAAGGAAAATGAGCAAGTTTGGTATACAGACAGTGTATAAATGCTTCTTGGCATATATATATTATATATAATATTGAATTATATATATATCATATATATATTATATATATTATAAATGCCTGGCTGTGTTTAAGGCCAGCTAAGTGGTGGGCCGCTAACTCAGTGGCCACCATAGCCCACACCAGTACACCCCGCAGCCCCCAACCCTTAGCTGACTTAGCCCTGGATATGGACGTTATTGTATAAATAGTCTCCTCAAGCCAAGAGTTGGCTCTTTTGTGGACTTGCTGAGACGTCGTGGTGTAGGCCAGGATGTCTTTAGTTCTGGGGGGGGTCCTGTGTTGGGCAGAGCCCCAGGGGTTTTAGGCAGGAGGGTGCTCCTGCTGGGAGCCCCGCGGCTCCGTGCTCCACGCCGATAAGGCCTTCAAAAGGGATGCCGGTTTTGTTGCTGGAATTTGGATGCATCCCACTTTATCATCCACGTACAGAAGTCCCTTTTCTGATAATGCAGCAGTTTTAAATATACTGTTTATTGAAATCAAGTGGACTCTTTTTTTTTTTTCTTCCCCCCCGCCCCGGGATGTTGTGGGAAAAGATGATGCTTTTT
>JAOXJK010000012.1:156612485-156637477 GCA_025774025.1 Xenus cinereus
GGGATTAATACTGGTTCTTTAGTATTATTGTTAATTATTTAGTCTTAGTCTATTAAATCTATTTATATTTCAACCCTCGTGTTTCTTTGTGTTCCCCGATTCCCCATTCTGGGTGGGGAGGGGTCATCAGGTGATAGAATAATTGTCTAAACAACAATAGATTGTTATGGGTTTTCTCAAACCATAACAAGTGGTTTCCTCTGCCAGGCTTCAGACCTACAGAATTAAAATCAATTCAAATTTTACTACTGAACTCAATAATTCATTCAATTTCTATCCTCTGTCTACTGAACTCAATTTCTATCCTCCAAAGCGGACAGAAATGCCATTCCTCCCAGATGCCACCCGCACTCTGCTCTTTTGGTCTATCTTCACACAGAGAAGAAAGGCTACATTTGCAATTGCCATCTCTTTGTATTATTAAAACCATAATGATCACACACAAATATAAAATAGCCCCCCCCTTCCCCAATTAAAGATCAAAATACTAAGTATCTAGCACTGCCAAATAGCCTGTCCTGAGAGCTCGACCACTGCTTTGTATTTTCCATATTTCGAGAAATAAATGTGACCAAAACTACAAAGCTGAAGAAATACATCCTGTAACAGATGAAAAACATTTTCAACATTTTAGCATTTACCCCAGATTGTAATACACATACTCAGACTTTTAACAGGTCAATTTCATCCAGAGTGATGAGCAAGAAGGTACCAATTTTATATTTAAAGGTTCTACCTACTTTCCCTGGCACACCACTAGAAAGGAAACTTTTCGCATATGCAAAAGTTAGAGGAAAAAATGTTAGTCACTATCAAAAATATTACAACTTGGCTCAAAATGAAGAATCTTGATTTTGATTTCATTTTTAGTTAAAGCATCAGTAGGGGAATGAAACAGAAGCAATCTTTTCAGAATTTAGTCAGAGTATAGTGCTGTACCAGACAAAACTCCACCTGAAAAATAAATGCACGCGCACTGAAAACGCTCTTAAAAATATATATATAAATGAAGATTGATAACAGGTAATAAATAAAACCAGCATGAAACAAGGACAAATAAAGAAGAGTCCAGAACGATGCTGATGTTTTGGATTTATGTAACATCCTCATTTACAACTTTAAACCAATAAGCAATACACTGATTTCTAATTTGATATATTAAATTGGGAGTAGGAAGCGACTAGATCGGGGGGGGTGAAAAGAATGGGTTGAAAAAACTGCCTAGGCAGAATACAAGAGATAAACATCTAAGAGAAATATGCATGACTGGTATACCAAAGAATACAGAGACAGCAAAAGCAGGAATGAAATTAGAGGCAGGCAGAGAACAACAAAGTAAGATTAATTTGCCATGCACCATGGCTGTAGTGAAGGCACAGCAAGCTTGCCAGTTTGCACAGACAGAGCAAACACTGTGAGCTCTGTGGCCAAACCCACACCTGATCAGACCACCACCAATGGGGCTTTGAGCAACCTGGTCTAGTGGGAGGTGTCCCTGCCTATGGCAGGACAACTGGGGACCAGACAATGCTATACAGCACGTTCCACACATGAACGTTGCACGTTCCACACGTGGACGTTGCAAAGGTCCATGCTGACTGCTGCTGCAGACACTGGTCTTCACTATTCCAGTTTGGATTGATCCTATATTCTACTGTCATGGTTGAAGTTTCACAGCTCCAGAAAACACCTATGGATTCAAAGAGATTAGGTAACACAGGGATCAAGTCATGCTTTGAACACCTCTGTCATTACTTTTCCACCAAGCTGAGCAGCCATTGACTTGAAAGAGTTGGGCTACCTCAACCCCATAAGATAGCCACCAGAATGCACTGGTAACAATACCTGAAAGGTCATACAAGGGAGGCAAGCACACAGCACTAACTATCCTGAGCAGACCTTGAAAAGGGGCCTCCTCATCTACATGTTTTCCATGCACTAGTAGTTACCTCATGTCCCAACATGGGATGATACAGTCCCAACAGTTCCAGCTCACTGCCAGGCCAAGAGCCTTGGCTGTCTGTGGACAATACAGCCGCATTGGCAAGAGCTGGCAGAAAAGTCATCTTGACTAGGCTGCCCAGGGAGGTGGTTGAGCCACCATCTTGGATGTGTTTAAGAGTTGTTTAGATATGGTGTTGGGGAGATATGTGTAGGGGAGAACTTTGTAGAGTAGGGTAGATGGTTGGACTTGATGATTCCAAAGGTCTTTTCCAACCTAAATGATTCTATGATTCTATGACTGTTACGGTCTGTCCCCAGAGGAGAAGCTGAGACAATATCAATTCATTCAAAGGGTTTGTGCCAGGCACCTCCTGCAAGCAAAGGATTTATTTTACCACTACAGTGTCCTGCAGTGCACGTTATTGGAACTGGAAGTGATGAGTTTGGTCAAGCAAGTACCATGATATCACTAAGAAACAACATGAGGAGTAATTAAGGTTTTAGGTCCACGACAATATGTGAGCAATGGCAGCGTGAGCATTGATACAAGCATTGCATCATGTCCATGTCATCTGCACTAGGCAGACAAAGGGGCATGGTGGTCCCTCCCCTGAGGAACTGACAGGGCTCTACAGGACAGTCTCCCCTCAGAAGGCTTCATACTACATTTTTAGTGGCGGTGTCCAGCCAAGCAGATCAAGCTATATCTGATCTGAAATAACCCTCTCCAAAGATATATAATGAAGATAAGATGAGCAATATGTTATGTAATCACAGCTGATGAAAACACCATCAATTACATAATTTAAATTACTTAGGAATATTTGCTGGGAAGTAATGTTGCATAAAGAGGGGAATTGAGGAGATGACCTGAAAAGTTTCTTTTTCAGTTTTTACCAGTCAAAAGGCAAAACATTTCAAAAGCTGACTGGGACCTCTGCTGCAGCCAAGAACATTTGAAGGAAAAATATATATCACTTACAACTACACTGTAGAAAATTAAACTAGAAGATCCCAATAATTACAAATAATGAAATTCTCAGGTAGCTAAAATGTACCATCTATTCAAATAAAAAAGATGCTAACTCTACCTTCTCTGTACCAGCTGCTGACTCAATATGGAATCTATTAAACAATACTTTGGGACGTTGAACCTCTTCTCACTTGAGAGAAAAACACAAAAGGTCTTCAAGAGCCACACAAGAGAAGTTTCTCCTGCTCCTACTGAAAGTGTGGACATTCTTCCCCCAGCTTTCCCATTGGTACATTTCTACACCTTTTAACTTTTCTTATATGTATGAAGAAGCTTTGTCTACCTTTACCAAAAGTGTAGTATTTTGTGGAGCCAAAAGTCTTAAACGTTTCTTGGCCCCACTAGATAGACACTTGCAGTGGTTACACCCTGATATTTTAATGACTCTTTCCTCTCCTGATTCACTATTTCCATATTTTATATTGCTGCGGTTTTTTGTTATAGGTGATGTTTTTCTACTTTTGGATGTAGTGTGAATTACGTAGTGTTTTTTCCTATTCCATACTTTACCATACAGACAAAGGAAATACAGGATCACAGAATGAAATACACTTGTGTCTATTTTGAGATTATCTTCTCAAGGTCAGTTTCCCAACTTCTCCTGTTGTCAGTCAGCCCAGAATGCACTTATGCACAATGCTTAACTTTAAGCATGTTAATCATCCCACTGTATAGTAATTTTCATAATGAACTCTGAGTAAAAACTCTCTTACCAGCTGCCTCAAAATTAAGAGACGTGGAAGGTCTCATATCAACTGCCCAAGTACATAAATTCATTATCGCTCTCTTTAAAAGTCTGTATTGGCTAAAGCAAAACTACTGCAGTCTCAGGAACCCTATTGTCACCATCCTTTCCTTCTGAGATTGCCATTTCCCTCTAGTGAATAAAGTCAAACCCCCAGAAACTGAGCAGAGTTCTGCTATTAGTGGTGGTTGTGCATATGCTTTGTATTAATAGAATCAGTTGCCCCAAGGAATTAGCCATCTATATTCATGAACTAAATGAAATAGTATTCATTGAACACTTGATGACAGCACAGCTGCAGAACAGGTCACTTCTTCTATTTAGGAAGACATTTTTGCTTTCTGTTGCAGATGAAGGATACTCTCTATGGGCTCAGTAGTGTTCCACTCAAACCCTTTTCTTCTTTCACCAGTGCTTCAGTCTCCTTCTCAATGGAACTGTGATTTTTAACTGGTGTCACTAGATTGAAGTATGTTTCATGGTGACACAAGACAGTCCAAAGAGAATTCATTTAAGAAACATGCATTAGTCACCAGTACGACAAGATGCAAATAGCCGATAGCATTTGAAGATACATTAGATACCTCTCCTATCTTAAATGCTATCTTCAAGCCAGCCAACTGTATCACGTTTATATTGTCAACAAGGAGTTCAGCAGTTGTCCTCCTCTCACCTAAATGGTTCAATGTCCATTTATAGATCCATTTGAATACAGTGAGGTATTCAATGCACAAAGAAGGAGCAAAAGAACAACGAACACGTACAGAACTGATCTAAGATAGTAAAGGAAGGAAGCAGCCCTGTATGGTCAGGTGCTAAATTAAGTACATTTTTTCATTAATTCTCTTTTTAAGGCCTCTACTTCCATTTTTATCTTTGCACGACATCTTTTTCCCCCTTTCAATGACTCTCCTGTGACACATGTGAAACAGCTTCTACTGGGAAAGGGGTTCAGAAGTTACCTTCCCTTTATTCTGGATGTCACTTCAGGAGAAAAACGCACAACAGACTGAAGAGACCAAACAAAGGTAGAATAGCAACAGATCTTTCATTTCCAGCACGCAGCATTCACTGCTCCATTGGGCTCAAGAGATTTCCTTGGTCCAGATAAGCCCTAAGATTTGGTGTTACCATGGCTCCTCTGTTGGGAGTAGGCTCCCATCCTATGACTACTTTGCAAAAAATGAACCCATACCTGATCCAATCTGCATCTTCAGGACTTTTTCTGCCTGCCTTTGCCCTCTGCCCACCAGTTCTGATAAGCACACTTTTCTCCGTGAATGTGGACATCTCTGCCTCTCTTCACTGACAGTGTAATGCCCACGGTGCCCTGCAAAGTTCATGACATGCAGAGACCTGGCACAGGACGCTGAACCATACGTCACTCTTGCACTTCCCTTACTGCTTCAGGGCATTTACATTTTGCATTTACATTCAGAGCATTTACAGCATTACTGACAGATCTCGAAAGTTTCCAGGGATGGGGCACAGTCACATAGAACAGGGGCACTCTGTGAAAAAGCAGCTTCCAGAATTGGAGAATTTTGCACAGCCGGTATCTCAATGGTTATGGTTGTAAATGCACAGAGGGTGCAAGATTATACAAAATAATATCTGTGGCATTACTTCACAAAATATTAAAGCCTCCTCTGTCCCCTCAGTCCACGGAGACACTTTGTTCTACTTCCACATCACGATTTTTTTTCTACTTCTCCAGAAACAACATGCACTCTCTGTGGTGTTTTGTTTTTTTTCCCTTGCAGGGTCTCAGCCCGGCACCATACACATATTAATATAGAAAATAAGCATTTGCTGAGTAGATTCATATAAGTTTGGGGAAAAAAAAGAAAATAAAGACTTATCCCAAGAAAATTATTATTAGGATCTTTTCAGCCTTGGCACTAAAGTTTTAAACAGAACAGAGTACAGTGAGATCCTCTGGCCATGCCCGTGCCTGCCAGGTATTTGGGGAATATACCATTTTGCTCTGGATCCGTCTACCTTCACTCTCATTTACAGTTTCCCATTTGATATTTAGATAACTTTAGAACATTATTCATTATTAAGGCCGGATTCAAATCACTAACTTTAAGACGGGAAGTTACATATCCCATTTGTTACTCATTCCTCCGGATAAGCACTTCTGCCTCAAAATCATGCATCAGTTTTGAACATGGAAGTCACAGCTGATGACAGGGAGAAAGAGTGTTTATTGAAGTGTTGCTGATGCACTCCTGAGTCTGACTAATTACACACAATCAACTGATTCTCTAACATCAGGATACCGAATGTTGCCTTAAATCACTCCTACTTGATGGGAAACTTTCCATTGCCTGAAGAGGTGAAAACAGTTGAGTTAGTAATGAAAATCAGATCCAACATTTTGAGAGCAATCTCTTGAAGGCAGCTACACAGAAATGAAGACCTTTAACACTCTTCCCCCCTTGTCGCACAGAAAAGAGCCTCAGCTCGCCTTTTTTCTTTCCTAGAAAACTGAATAAATACAAGAATTAAAAACTAGACATAAAATATTTAAGTGTGTGCAGTAACGGTATTGTTATAACTCTTGCCTGACTGAATTTGTGTGGTGAGAAATTGGCAATACACTGCTGTTTTCCAGGCTCTTTATCCAAGGAACATGATTCCACATGAAATTCCATGCACTAGGGAACAGAATCAGCCTTTTGCGGATAATCCACTAGGACCATAACCTAAAATCAACCTTCACTCTGGATCCAACTAATTTCACTTTTATTTGGAGTTCCTCATTTGATATTTGAATTAGCAAAAATCCTGCTGATCAAGAAACCTTGAAACACCAGCCGTAACTAACGCAGAGGATTCTGGTAGTGGGGAGACTCTTCCTGTGCTTGTAAATCCCTGTAGGTGTGCAATAGCTACAGAAAAAGCAAGACCACAAGTCTAAGGAATACAGTAGCTGATAAAATAGACTAAGATTAAACTATTGATACCATGCTTCCTAAAACAGGTTGTACCATCAACTCAGCTTCATATCCCAGGCTGAAAGTAAAAATTATTTAGGTGTTACAACTCTGTGTAACTAGCAACTTGACCTGTATCTGTCACTATGGTTCTCCAAGCATTTAATATTGAAAAACATGGACAGGAGAAACGTACCCAGAGTGAGCCATGCCAGGGTTTGACTGCCCTCCCTCCAGGTGCACACTCATCCGTGCCCTGACACCCAAACAACATCAGTGCCCTCCCCTGCTCTGCCACCAGGTCCTCGGTTGTGCTCCCTGACACCAGCCTCGTAGAAGGATTTTAGGCATCTATAGTGGGACTTCTGAGTAGGTCAGCTGCCAGCCTGAGAGCCAGGTGCTCAACACACCCACGTCTTTGTATTTTATGCTGTTAACACAAAACACACGGTTTGATACCGGGTACTGTACCCCAGAATTTTGTTTGGGCGAGTTACCTGACCACTGGTTTTCAGAGTTACGACTGTTCACTCACTTATTTGTGCTTGAGCTTTAATACAGCGGTATTTTGAAAACCTTCATTTCATAACCAAAGAAAGGAAGGGGGAACAAAGAGGCCCTGAACCCAAGCCAGGCAATACCCCATCAGTTTGGACATCCTTAGATTAAAGCCAAGATTACACCATTTGTCTGTTTCCAAAGAAATGCGCCTGTATGAGGCTCATGGAGAGGATCCTGGAGGATGGCTCAATGCCGGCTATTAAGCCTGGAAAGGGTCAGAATTCAAGATACAGCCTGAACTGCACCACTTAAGTTTCTTAAGACACTGCTTTGCACTGTGGATCTCTTCTGTGTGTAACTCTCCCAACGTCTTATAAAAGGAAGTCAAGCACCAACACCACCGGTATGGATGCTATTCAAGGGACCTGGAAATGCTGAGTACCACCAAGAACAGGTGATCCACAGGTAGAATGCAAAGGCACATGGCATCATCCATGCATGGTGCAGGATTTGGATGTTTTTCTGACCCTCCTGAAACCAATCAAAAATACAGCGTTGACTGCCATTGCTGTAAGAAGCAGAGATGCCCCCTTAGAAAACAGGCATCTGTTGACAGGTTCTCATCTCAGTTGAAGCCAGGAGTAAATATACCTAAATCAACCCTGGAAGATAAAGCTTTTTATGGTAGCTTTGCATAACTGTAACTAGAAATGGAACTGCAGCTTTGTATTTTGAAGGCCTAATCCTTCTATTTCTTTGTTCTCTCTTCTTCTTTTTGCCTTTCCCTTGCCTTCCCTTTTCTCCAAATTAACATTTGAAACACTTAAGAATGCTAATTGGGTTTCACTTCATTCAGACAGGAAATAATGACCTCAAGCTAATAAGACAAGTTAATAGTCCCCTGCAGGTAAATTAACACAAGACCAAATGCTTGAAGACCTTGAGGATCACAACTGCTAAACTTAAGTATGCATTCAGAGCAACTCTGAGCATCTAACAAAGCAGGTCACAGATCATAAATCAGAGCTATTGAATAAAACCCTCTTCAAAAAACCAAGGGAGCTGCAGAACTTGTGAAGTTAACTTTCTTTCATCATCTACTATAACACCGCTAACTGAAAGAAGATTTTAGGTAAATAAAAAACACCACCACAACCTGAATGCTCAATGTGTATGGAAAGAAGTGCTCAATGAAGGCAGTAACTCATCCCCAAAATCAAACAAATATGTTTCAGTAAGCCATCTATCAGAGACAGCTGACTTTCCATTGCAATAACATTGCATTTTCTTCTTGTAATCACTTTATAGGCTTCAAAATACAAATTTGATTATATTATATCCATGAAGACAAAATGCTTACAGAAATCATAATGCTGTTTAAAGTCACAAAACAAGCACTGCACAACCCATAAACTGAAAAGTGCCATAAAAGAGCCCAAAGCATAACAGTCACTCCACAAATCATCTTGATGTCAGGATGGACAAAAATGTATGACATAAAAAATCTCACAGAAAAATATCCTCTCTCTTTAAAATACAGTTGTTGACAAATAAATGGGTAATTCTGAAAAACTACTCAAGTTTAAAGCCCTGAATTAAAATAACACAACTGTGTTTTAAAAGTTAACATATGTTGCTGAATCATGTACAAATTAATAAATCATATAACACTGATTTTAAAAATAGACAGCTATGAGAAATACAAAATTTGGGGGTCCATGATAGTTTCATAGATATCACTGTATCTTATAATCCTCTAAACTGCTAAATTAACGTAGTGTTTAGAACGGAGAAAAGCTGTTATTTACAATTTTCTAGTTTTTATTTGGAGCTTTTTTCCATAATTACTTTTGGTTTCAGCACAACCAGCAGGTGTCAAGAGCATATTTTCTTTGATTGCACGAATTCATCAGAAGTTAAGACACCAGCTCTGAATTGAAAAAAGCTGAAAAGCTTGTTCTCCTCTCCCAGCGCGTGAATACAAATTACATGGTAAGAAGGGAGACAACAGTAAATACAAAAACCGAAGGACATACACAGGTATGCTTGGGTGTGCAATGGTACAGGTAGGCAGCTGGTAGACCTTTCAGATGCATCTCAACAGGCTCTGAGCTGTAAAGCCATTACAGTCCTTGGCTCGTTTGGTGCTTCATGTCAAGGCAGGCCCAAGAGAAGAGAGAAAAACGTAAGATTGTGAAGGCCCTCACAGGCTATAGGTTCAAGAGGCTGAGCTCTGCCTGCTAACCAGTTTTATTAGCTCTCTCGATAACTATTAACAACAACAAGGCCACCAAAGACCTAAGATTTACAGAACATTTTCTGCTTTAAATGGCTGCAAGCATAACCCTGAAACTTTACCTGCTGGGACACACTGCTGAAATCTCTACATTGATAGCTGCTCAGATATCCAGAAAACTCAGTCAAACAGTGACTAGAAACAGTACCGAAATTGAGTAAATCTGTTGCTTTGAAGTGAAAAATAGACATTGACAAAACTACAGTAATAAATATAAAATAAATGCAACCACTAAATACCTGATTTAAAATTCTAGCTTCTTTTTTTAAGCACACATTTCCACCCCAATGGGAAGGGTACAAATCATGAGTGAGATAATAAGCAAATATGAAATAGATCAAACAACATTTTCTGCATAATAAAGCTTAAACAGAATAATTTGATTGAAGCTTGCTAATGATTAAACTGCCTGAATTAATGTTCTGCAGAAACAGTATTCTGGGTTTGCAAAGAGAGGACTCAAAATTGAGTGTGAAAGATTGTTTCAATTAGAAAAAAGTAGATATGAGTGGTTACAGTTTTTCCTGTTCTTTGGTCTTTCTTCTGGAAACAAATACAAAAGAAGATTAAAACAAACCACTTAAAACATACTTACTTATTTTATCACTACTGTCATTACATTAAGCTATCATTAAATACTTTAAATCTTTTCTATTTAAGCCACCTCACCCTTCCCATTTCTGTGCTATTTCCTGTATGGCTCAGTTCTGTTTTGCAATGAATTTGGCTTTCATCCTTTCTGAACATCATGAAAATAATCTTCTGAAGAAGTTTCTATCCAGTTTTGTCTGTAGTGGATGTACATGCATCCACATGCAAAGTACATGCATCGTAGCAGTACTTTCCCAAACAACGTTGATATTATCTGAACAAAGCTTTGCAATCAAAAGGCTGCATCACCCAGGTTTGGGGTGGTCCCTGAGGAACCTGAAATGGTTTCCAGATGCTTCATGCAAGTGTACGCAGGTCACAGTTACAGTGACTCCAGTTACAGGCACTCCAGAAAAGAGCTGATAATTCCAACATATAGCAACCTGGTCTAGTGGAAGATGTCCCTGCCCACAGCAAGGAGCTTGGAACTAGATGATCTTTAAGGTCTCTTCTAACCTATACCTTTCTATGATTCTATAATTTTGCTGCTAGTTCCTTGATGGAACAGGAAAAGACCTCAAAAATGCACCTCATACCATTAGAGCGGCCCTGGTACTAGTCCACACATCATTCCAACTCTAAATAGTTCAGTTGCCTTCTCCTCCATCGTTTCATTTTCATTTTCAATAAAAATGGTTCCCCAAAGTCCTGTGCAGCATCCCACTGAACTGTTGCTTTCCAACTAAAGATGAGTTCAGAGTTTTTAGCAGAGGTATTGTGGTCAACACCAGCTTTTAGTACCAGCAGGGGTGGAAGTCTATCATGGACAAAGAACAATTAGGTAATAGAACCACAGTAGGAATAATACACACCAACCTAATCAGTTTTCTTTTCTACCAAACTAAATGGATATATTGATTCTGTGATTACCTTTCAACTGCTTTAATAAAGTAACTCTATTACTTAGAGCAGGTCTCACTCACCTCACAAAGGAGGGCAGCATCATCCATAAATTCAGACAAACCCAAATCCTTGTGTTTCCCGGTCTCCGTGATATTGCTTTGAATGCTACTGACTTCCACCTTCCCCCCTAAAAATGAATGCCCAAAAGATCTGTGTAATATTTACAGTATGTTCTACTGCCATGAACAGCACACTTTCAAGAAGCACCTTCATATATAAATCAAGCATACTAAGAAATCTTCCGTTTCATTAGTGTAACTTGTACACAATTCAATTCCAGATGTGGCACTCAAATGAGTCTTAATTTTTCACCCTGAGGTATCACAGCCAGAGTCGCTCTTATCTTCTGATTTATGGCGAAGAACTACAGGTGCTGCAGCACCTTGCTTAGGGAGAGAAGAGAAAAGGGTACAGCACTTTCTTATGAAGTTCTGAAGAATTATGCATGGCTCAACCAAATTTAATACAGATTCATATTGTCCTTGTTTAGATGCACATATATAATAACCAAATTTAATAATATCAGAGATCTGCTTACAGAACTTCAATGCTCAATGGGCTCAGTCAACTTGAAAAAATCATAAAGCTATGAAAATATCAGACATTGTTACAACTAAAATCTTACGTGACAATGACTGAAACAGATAGTGAAAAAGGCAGTTAATTTTACTATTTCTTTATGTAGTTTGTCAGTTCATCTCTTGCTGTTATAAATATCCACAGGAGTGAAGAAAAAAAATTGTAAAAATGGTAAAAGGACTTTTTCTTTGCTAAAAAATAAAGAAATCTAATTTGTCCCCTTACTATGAGCTCTTACCTTCTTCCTACTACCAGGAGCTTTGGTTACCCATTTTTAAAATATTTTTTAAATTATGCTTCTCCTTAGTTTTCTTCATTCTTCTTAACCTTGGGAAGAACATTCTTCTTAGGCTTGGATATTAGGAAAAAATATTACACTGAAAGGGTTATTAAGCATTGGAATGGGCTGCCCAGGGAGGTGGTTGAGGCACCATCCCTGGAGGTATTTAAAAGATGGGTTAATATAGTGCTTAGAAATATGGTTTAGTAATGTGTGCGTGTTTGGGGTTTTTGGGGGGGTGTGGTTTTTTGTTGTTTTTTTTCTTTTTTTCCCAGAGTTAGGTTGATGGTTGGACTAGATGATCTTAAAGGTCCCTTCCAATCCAGACAATTCTATGATTCTACAACCAAATTGTACTAGAGACTTAATGCTTTGCTAGTTCAGATAAGGTCAGATTAAGTCCATGCTCAGCAGTACTGTTTTGGTTTTGTCCTTACTGAATCGCTGTCTTTCTCACACCAGTTCACTAAAGTGATTTTGAATGTTGGTCCCCAAAGAATTTCTAATCTGACGTTGTCCATGAGCTTAGCAAGTATGCTCCATTTTTAACTCGCCAGCAGAAAAAATACACAACATAAACTGACAGACCCAGCAGACGACTACAGCACACACCTTTTCATTTTGGCAAGGGATCACTGGTAGCTCTTTCCACTCAGCAGCAGTTTTGTAAGCAGTTCTGAAGGGGAGCGGATATTTCTTTGAGCTGATGACACAAGAAACAAAGGTTGACTGTCTAGGATCTATCCCTAGGGCTGCCTTTGCTCTCTCTTCTCTCTGTCTCATTGCAGCTGACTGTCGTTGCGGAGGGGAGGGTGGGTATCATAAACATAATGCCCTGGATTTGAGCACTCCATAAACAATGGTATTCCTTTAATGGGGAACATAATAGCCTCGGCACTGTCAAACATATGTATTTTAATCCAGCCATTAAAAATAAATCTCATTTTAGTAGTACTGGGGTCTTCCGTAATACTTAATCATGGGCTTCCATGGCAGCTCTAACATCAGAAGGGCTGCAGAAATGGGACCATAGACAGCAGTCAGAGGTTGGTGTTGTTCTATTATTCATTTTTAGATAGTAAATTATACCAAAGAGATGAATGCTCCACTTTATGAGGCAATAACTGCCTGGACTTTAGCAGAGAACAAGTCACTTTGTCTGGATTTCAGGCAATATATCAATGCCCAGTTGTTTGGCTATTATTTACAATATTTTATGGATATTGCCAGATAATTCAAAACTGTGATTAATGCAGCCTGCTTCAGAACCTCTCCATTGCGTCAAAGCAAATTAACAAGGGTCTGTTTGAGTAGGGAAAGTTTTCGTATGAGTTGTCCATTCCTCACTTCTTCCTAAGGTAGTAGAATGATCTTAGATTTCCAAGTTTCCTTGCACATTTCTTCTTCTAAGAGTGCATGGTCCAACAGCTCTGAAAAAGATGGGAATTCTCATTAAGGGATTGGTCAGGCATTTACTGGGACATGTAAGGACCAATTAAGGACCTAAATTTATTTGACTTTGCTGTAAGCTATTTTTGCTCTAAAGGTGCAAGTCTTTGAGTCTGCACCTTTTCTTCAGATTTCCTCAAATCTCTTGCAAGCAGCATAATTCCAGCTATTCTCCTCTAGTTGAACTTTCTGTTATGGAGAGAAATGCAAAATTTGCCCCAAAATCCAAACACACACATGCACAGGATGATAATAGGCTTGCAGAAAACACAGTCAATCAATTTTTCTCCAGATGGCAGCAATATCTGGCAGTGAAAGACCATGGGCAGTGGAAGAACAAACCCAAATTTACTGCTTGAAGCTTCTGGCAGATCCGGGATAAATTTTAGCAAGTCGGTACCTGGTACTTCTTCTGTCAAAATGTTCAGAGATTTCTTCTTGGATATATTTTATATTAAGATACCCATTTGATCACTGAATTAAACATTCATTTCAGTTCCCAGTTCACCTCAGAATGTCTTAGATGCTCATATATCCACAGATTTTTTTATCTGCAGTATATATTGTTTTAGAGATACTTTTCAAAGCCAGCATTTTTAGTGCCTAGTTCTGGAGGGGAACGCTATCAGAATTAATACTTTTGCATTGATTGACAATGCAATAATTATAACCAATCAGTAATTCCTTTCCATTCCCTTTGTTCTTCCATCCATTCTGCTTTATAAACCAGCTTAGGAAATTGCTTGAATTAGAAATTATTTTTTCCCATGTAAATGCAATATTCCCTTAATTTACTGTTTTTATGGCCCCTTCATGATACTGGAAAAGTGGAAAGGAACTCAAATGGGAAATAAGGATGGATTCAAATGCATCTTACTGCATAGGTCTTCCTCATTATGTTCAGTGCAAGTGTCAGTTCAAATATGTAACTTGAACAATTTGAAAAGTTTCCTATTATTTTTGTTCCTGTTTTGGTCGAGAACTAAACAACACAATCTCAGTGCACTGTTCTGTAGTGGCAGTACGATTCCTCCTTGGCCACTGCAGTAGAAAGTCTTAGACAGCTGGATAGCAAGGGATCACTTTCCTCTTGGGGTTTGGAACATCCTGGAGAATAAACTATTAGGATACCGGATGCCCAGACAAGTCTGGTTTCTGAAGCACCGCAGTCACTTCGTCATTTAAGCTGGACAAACAAACAAGACCTTTCTGCTTCAAGTCCATGAAGTAGTTTATCCAGAATCTTTGTCACAATTAATTGGAACTAGATCAGGTATCTGTCTCGCATGATACATCCTCAACGCAGTTTCTGAAATACTCTGGCAGGTGGTTAAAAAAGCGTAGATTTTTTTTGTGAGTTATATATGTGTGTATATATTTTATATACTATATAAATATATATAAAATATGTTTTTATTATATGTAAATAAACATGCACATTTTATATAATTTTAATAGTATGAATTTATATGTTATACATTTATAATTTTTGTATTGTATTATATTATATTATATTATATAGACACACATTTTTTATATGTGTGCATATATATTTTTTATATATATTGTTCTAAAGAATCAGAATCACTGAATCACAGAATCATCTAGGTTGGAAGGGACCTTCAAAATCATTGAGTCCAACCATCATGGTATACTTTCATTAGTTTCTTGCCTATTAGATTCTGAACAATTTTCCTTGGAGCAGTCTATGATTTTGTTTATTTAGGCGTATACAAAAATAAATAATATTAATACTGATCTTAAATTCCGGCATGCATTTTTCCTCTGAGTAGGCTAAATACAGTCATCAGTGCAGTGAAGCCAATGGCACTGAATTCTGCAAACACATTCTAAGCCTTTAGCAAGGATAATTACAGTTAGTTGTTCCACATTTGCTGGCTAATAGCTTAATTGAGTGCTTGGAACGTGTGATACTTACAGAAAGAATTCATCATTCTTATCATTGACTTTTCTGCCTGACTCCTTCTGTCATTTTGTGTGTTCTCTTGGGCATAGAAGTTACTTTTTTTTTTTTTCTTACAGAAATCTATGCCACATTTAGGCAACAATCACAAATTATGTTTCTACTGCAACTGTGTACGTGTCAGTAGCATTGCATCAGAGAATTACAGATATGAAATAAGATCACTAAAAGCCTAGAAGAATAGTGCTGTGAGAAGGGCTGATAACTTGACATTTGCTCTTTCTAATTTCATATTCAACATGATTTCTTCTGAGTAAGTTTGAGCTGTAGTGGCAAGAGTTTGCCTTCCTCTGAACAATTAAGCTAGATGCATACAACCAGATAACTGACCTAGAAGAGACAAATTCTCTACACAGATACTTCCATTGACTGGCAAGAAAATTTAGACATTCAAGTGATTTCTTTTCTCAAAGTGGCATCTTTGTTTTGTTTTGTTTTCATTTTTTCATTTTCATTTTTGGCTGCATCAAAAGAAGCATGGCCAGCGTTGGGGGGAACGGGACTCTGCCCCTCTACTGTGCTCTCGTGAGACCCCACCTGCAGTGCTGCATCCAGCTCTGGGACCTCCAACATAAAAAGGACAAAAGGAACTGTTGGAGGAAGTCCAGAGGAGGGCACGATGATGTTCAGAGGGCTGGAGCACCTCTGCTGTGAGGACAGGTTGAGAAAGTTGCTGTTGTTCACCCTGGAGAAGAGAAGGCTCTGGGGAGACCTTACAGAAGCCTTCCAGTCCCTAAAGGGGGCTACAGAAAAGATGGGGAAGACCTCCTTATCAGGCAGTGTAGTGATAGGATGAGGGGTAATGGTTTTTAACTGAAAAAGGGGAGATTTAGATTAGATATTAGGAAGAAATCATTTAGTGTGATGGCGGTGAGACACTGGTCCAGGTTGCCCAGAGAACCTGTGGATGCTCCATCCCTGGTTCAAGGCCAGGTTGGATGGGGCTTTAAGCAACCTGGTCTAGTGGAAGGTGTCCTTGGCCATGGCAAGGGGCTTGGAACTCAATCATCTTTACGGTCCCTCCCATCTCTAACCATTCTATGATTCTATAATACAAGTCTCAAGTATCCTGACCGAATATTAGCCAACCATTTTTTGCTTTTTTTGTGGGAAGAGATGACCTTGTGAGGTCTTCTCTTCTAAGTTAGTATATGTGTCTAAGAATTTTTCTACTACAGGAATAAAGCAGATAAAATATTGTTATAATAGTTTACTTTGGAGTCATAGATTTTGATTTTTCAACAGGTTACTTGCATGAAACTGAATTTGTAAACGTCCATAATCCTTGGGGTACTCAAAATCCACATTGGATAGGTTTGATAAACAAACCCAGTATGCTTTTATTCTTTCTGAGTATTATTCCTGGAATAAATAAACAGATGTCATTTAGCTTTAAAAGATTTAGGATATGGTTTAATCATGGCCTTTGAGTATACCTCTCTTTGTGAGAAAAAATACTTAATGTTAGAGCATACTTTAATCTAATAAAATGCAGCAAAAGCCAGTGCACTGAATGGACATCAACAAAAAGAAAATTGAAGAAATACAAGGCAAATGGAAGTAAAATGCATGTTGCTAGTTTTCAATAGTATTGGTAAGTGTAATTTCTGATGACTGTGGATTTTAGTATCATTCTGTGTCCTTAAACACAGATTATATGTCTGTTTAAAAATATACCTTCCATTTTAAACTCATATTAGTAGCTTGTAAGAAGCAGCCATAGGACTCTATGTTGTATGATATACCCAAGTATGACTATTTACGATAATGGTCTGTGTTAGCCTCAACAAAGTGCTCTCTCTTTAAGACTTGTTCAAATGCATTGCATCCATTTATCTACCTGAAAAAAGTTTATGCAAAAAGAAGAAAACTTAGTTTTTTAAGCTATTTCTCCCACAACAACTTCCCTCTTTTTATAGCCTTTCTTCTGCTCCAAGTTATTATTATTCGCACGCCATACAGTATTTCACACCATAACATGTTTATTAGCAGCAATGTGTGATGTCCTAGGCTGTGCAGGAATCCGTAATTTACTGACTCCCTTTTCCTCCAGTGAGCATTAAAACGCTGTTCCAATTGATCTCACAATGCTCCTTGGTGGCCTTCGGGCTACCCTGATGAGCTGGTCGTCTTGTTGGTGCCTGAGGTTTGGGCTAAGGCACTGAACTGGTCTAAAACTCATAATTCTGTGTGCTCATCTGATACTTCTAATTTATGTACGCTCTGCACAGATTGTGTCTACACTAAAGAAGACCTAAAACTTTCATCCTCAGTGCTGTCCTCAAACTAACAGGCCGGCTGCCTATTTATATAAATTCTTGGGCAGCCCCTGCAGTCAAAATTACCTACGGACTCTGAGTATGCTTTCAACCTTCCCGTTTTGCAAATTATTTTCCCCAGGGCTGCTTGGTAGAAACGGGTTGTAGTAACTTCAGAAAGGCTGGCATGTCTTGGATAATTTCGGGAGTGTTTCTCAACTGGTGAGGCTTGCTTTAGTGGTGAGCAAGAGGGAAATGCTAACACATCTTAGAGCATCATTCCAACCCTTTGGAAGTTGAACAAGCCCAGAAAGCACTCCAGGTGACCGGGCAGTGATTGTCTACTTTGAGTAGAGCTGAACTTCGCCCTGGAAGTTCCAGGACTCTATTGCCTATATCATAATTTATTATAACGGGACCTTGAACACATAGTACAGGAGTAGACCCTTAAATTTAGGTGCCTTAATCACCGTCTGAATCCTTCTAGAAAAGATCAGCTTAATTGAACACATGGATATCGAGTGCCACTAGAAATGCCACACTGTATCCAAGGCATCTGTACAGAGCACGCAGATATGACCAGGACCTTTGGGAATTCACATCCTTATGGACAACAAGATGGGTAGCTAGGCAGGGCAGCACAGGACATCATTGTAATCTACAGGGTGAGACTGTAATTCCTCTGACCAAATCATAGAATCATAGAATGGTTAGAGTTGGAAGGGCCCTTAAAGATCATCGAGTTCCAAGCCCCATGCCATGGGCAGAGACACCACCCACAAGACCAGGTTGCTCAAAGCCCCATCCAGCCTAGTCTTGAATAATTCCAGGGTTAGGGCATCCACAACTTCTCTGGGCAACCTATTCCAGTGTCTCACCACTAGATGCCAAATGTAGGCATCTCCTGTGAGATATGATACATTGCTTCTACACTTCAATGACTTTATGACTATCTCTCCTCAACTATAAAAAGGAACACAGAGTAACTTGTTTAAAAGGTGATGCCCACACAGAAAACACCCACATTAAACCCTACCTTCAAGCTCTCTTTACAGTCAGTGAGGAGAACCAGACACCTTGCCTGAGACTGAAATGAGCTGCCATCTGGAAATGTTAATCTCTCTCTGCATTGACTGAAGATAGAGCCTAGAAACTTTCCTAGACTGCACATATAACTCTAAATGGACAGAACTTAGACTTCAGCAGCAAAAAATATATTTTTAGCATCAGCTCTTCCTTTTCTAGTCTGTTAGCAGGGTCCATGTCTTTAAGCTAGATCAAACCACAGTAAAAACGCAATTCATCAGACAAGTGACTTTTAACATCCTAGACATAAATGTAGTTTAAGAAGACATTTAATCTTTTTCTTTCCTAAATAAATGTTCTTAAAACTTAGTTGTGTTATTAAGCATCCAGAGATGTTAGATAATAAAATTGTAAAACACAGTTCTGATTAAAGGGATATCACTTGAGACAGGTTGCTTTTTTTTCCTTAACAATTCAAAAAATACTCAAAAAATTGTGGCAAATTACAAATGCTGTTATTACATATTTGTCAGGTCTTTGGGTTATTTTAGAGGTCTTTGTATACACCTGAACTATTTTGTCCAAAGAGATCTGTAGAAAAGTGGCAATAATAATTTAGGAATATGTTGAATGGTTCAAACTAAGCACATCTGATATGTTGCACTGAGTATTTATCCTTAACCACAGGGTTGTGAAGCAGTAATGAACAACAAAGTAAAACAAAACAAAATGACAACATCTGTCTTGGAGGAAATTCCTACCTCTCCTTACTTCTAGTGTTTTATGCTGCCTTTATCACTAAACTGAATGCCTTCCCTGGTAAACACATAGTAATATTATTCTTATTGGGTTCATGGTAACATCTAGTCTAAATTTGATTTTATTGTGGTATTCCCCAAAGCTGAAAAAGACATGCTTAGAATATAGATTTGTCAAAGCTTACAAGGAAATAGTCTCTGGAAGATTCAGAATCACTATAACATTATGCAAAGCAGGAGAACAATATCTTGCAAAATTTACTTAAACTGCACTCAGACCTGTGTGAAACATAGGAATCATTGTCCAGCATTAGATTAGTCTGGCTGTTCAAATATCTTGCCTCAAATTTTGGTGCAAAGTGAATGATAGAAGCTTTTCCTGCATATCTCTGTGTGTTCAATGCACTAGCTACAATTCAACTTCACCCTCTCCATCTCTGACCAACAAAAAAGTGTTTGCATTCTGTTAGCATGCAATGCTATAAAACAAGATATGGGTACCAAGGTTATCCCAGATGCTTCTTGAGTCTTGATAAATAGATTATATTGGCAGAATCTCATAAAATGAAATTCACAACTCAGTTGTGTATTGGATAAAAACCATATTTGATCAGTTCCAAATTTTTCCGCTTTCAGTTTCCTGGAATTTTTCCTCTTACATGTGCTAAAGTAAGAACAATGAACTACCATTGTTTGCCTTCTGTATAACATTCACAAGCATAGTCTGTCACTCCCTCCTCTCTTATTTGTCATCTTTCTGAGTAAAATCAGGTATAGAACATTCTTTTCAGTCCTCTGCCACCTGAATTCCGATCTGTCCTTGCATTTCTCTGACCATTGACTTCTCTATTGTACATAAGTGTCTCTTATGTGGAGCTACTACACTGTTCTGCTCTCTTTTACTTCAATGGCTGGGAATTATATCTATTCCCCTCACTTGAATGGAAAGGAGAGAAATATCCAGAAAAGTCCTACCTCCTCCTTGATGGTGTCTATATCAAGATCTCTTTGTATCTCTTTATTATCCAAACACCCTCCTTGCTTTGACAAGTACTTTTACTTATTTTACTAACATCGGCGCTGGTGCCAGCGACTAACACCAAGGATGCTGGTGCCATCAGCGCTGAGTATTATAAACAGTTATTTTTCGGGTTGTAGTCATCTGCATTCATCCAGTTAAAGAACATCGATGACAAAAGACAAAGGGCAAAAAACCAGCACAATCACAACCCATTTTAGCCAAGCCAATTCAGAGAAGCTAAACTTGTAATCTAAAAGCTGGAGATGTAAAGTTGTACCATAGGATGCTTGTAGGGTATTGACGTTTACTATGCATTGACAGGAGGGAAGGGTTGAATTATTTGTCAAATCTAAATTTGGACAACATTTTTCTGTGGAGAACATGATAGAGATCACAGATTAGTTTCCTTGCAATTTCACAGAGATCTGAGCACACGTCCTTTCAGTAACAGGTAGACTTAATCCATATATTCTATTTTCTGCAACCTCCTTTGCAGGCACTGGATGACTCCTGTTACACACCAACTTCTACTCCTTTCTGGTTTTGGTTTGGTAGGAGAAAAAAAGAAAACTCGCCCAGCTCAACTTTCTCAAGATGAAGGGCACTGAATTATCCCCAATCTAAATGAGCAGAGGGGGATAAATTACCTTATTTCTTGCAATCTTTGTATTTTATAGCCTCTAAAGTCTAAAGAGAGGAGCTGCTGTTGATGTTGTGAGCTACTGCTTGATTTGTGGTCACAGATGTCCAAACCTTGTGTTTATGAAATAAGAGAGTGTGAAAAATTATGAAATTTCTGGTTTTTCTCTAGCTAGCAGAGCTCCTCCATTGGTTAAGAAACAATATTCTCAGCTCATCAGGCACAGAGACCAAACATTAGCTTATAGCTTCTTAATTCCCTCATTGCTAAACAGAAGATTTATAAGTATTAATTTATTCTTCTTATGCGTGTGCTATTCCCATTATACAGGGGAAAAAAGGGAACAATGTGTCTGATCCAAAGCGAATCTGTAAGAGGTATGGAACCCATTTGTATCTTGTCACATAATATATTCTTAGAAAGAGGAAGAGTCATATGTCCACATTTATTGCACTAGCTCTTGTCTGCAACTTCACTATTCTACTCTGCACTTAAGCAAATTATTTGAGGTACAGCCAAGGTACACACAAAACACAGCTACATTTCAAGGAGGTCAATTTCTTGAAATAGAATTTACATTTCAAGAACTTTCACAACCAAATAGCAAAAAAAATTCTGCATTGCTTTTGAAGTGACTGTGATTGATATGCATTGTAGTACTCCGCCAGCCAATATCTACATCAAAAAATCCCCAGAGGGAAAAATAAAGTCTTAGTAGAGTGGAGCATTAAGTTCTTCCAAGAATGTCATAGAATCATGGAATTGTCTAGGTTGGAAGGGACCTTTAAGATCATCTTTCAACATGCTTGTCTACTTTGACTGCGTGGCACAGGTTCACCTTTCCAAATCATTGTCCTTCTAAACACATCATTTCAGACTACATTTTTCAGCAGTAGCCACTCGATATCCTTCACTTAACATGCTTTTCCATTCTTGATTCAAATTTATCAGAGCCAGAGGTTTCTTCCATGTGACAGGATACTGAGTCCATGCATCAACATATTTCAGGGATACCGAGTTTAAGATCAATATTCGCCCCATTGTAAGCCTCCTAATTTTTTACCTCATCAACTGATACAAATCACTGGGGCCTTTTGTAGATTTTCCTAAATGTCTGCATAGTCAAATGTCCTCCTTTATTTCCTCCAAGTAAATCTTTATTTCCTCTCTTCAGTGTGATCTGCTTTAGGACTTAGTAAAAAAGTTCAATCTAGGTTTTAACAAGATGATTATTGAAACAATGCAATAATGCTAATACACTAAGTTTATGTAATGTTGATCCTCCACTGAGGATGTATCTTTTTGGGTTTTTTTCTCAGTTCAGACTAAAGTGTTTTTATGCACTTTAGAAATTAACCTTCAAAGAGTTAACCAGCTATGCATATTGAAAACACAGCAACATCTGTATATCTGTACACCTCATTGATTTCCAGCAGTTGTCCCAGAATAACTTCTTAATTATTTTTCTAGTAATTAACTTGAAATCTAATTATAAGATCTAATCTGTAAAAGTTCCGGAGCCGGTATGCTATTATTTGCCAAAAGAAAAAAAAAAAAAGAAAAAAATCAGGCTGACTGGCTAGCTTCTAATAACAGATGAACTTGTTAGTGATTTCTCACTTATAAAAAAACAAAAAAAAAACAACAAAAACCAACAGCAAAACAGCCCTGATATTTTTTGTAACGTTCTCTACACATTTATTGAAGAGTATAGTTCTTACTCCACACTGGAAGAAAGACACCTGAAAACAAATTGCTGAGGGCTGAATCGGAGGACAGTTCTCAGAAGTGAAAAGTGTTAGACTATTATACTTTTATATCCAAAGGAATTTCCATTGCTTAGAGTGTTTCAGACTATGTGGGAAGTCCTTTGGGAATACACTTCTCATCTCTGCTCCAGTAATGGAGCATATCGTCTCTGTATCTACTCACCACTGTGAGAGCTGAGTAGTTGACAAAATTAGGGGGAGCTGCTCTTCACAAGGAGACGTACACTTTGCTGTGCAGTTGCTGAGATTTGTGGCAGTTTTCTGAGAGGATGCTGTAGACTTGCAGACCAGCTTGCCAAGGACGCTGCTATTCACGCGATTAAATCCGTGACCTGCTGCCCACCATGTGAGGACTCACACACACCTGGGCACATCGTTATCAAATTTAAACTTTATCTTCAACCAAACACCAAACCATCCTTGAGGCCTCTAAGAAGAGGTCCACATGGTGAGGTTCAGAGCTTTGAGGATGGGTTTGACAGTCTTGTGCTGTGCGTCCCCACGCTTACTGCCTTGCTGTCCTTATGGCTGTTTTTCAGACTCCCTCTACTGCAGGATAAAAGCATCTGCACTGTGGCTGCATCAAAAAGCATCAACCTTCAGAATTTTTTTCCTAACCGCATGCAGGAAAGTTAGACCTGAGTTAAAAGATCAAGTTCACCTCCTACAGCCAGTTCTGGAAGCTGGGCTGAAGTAATTGCTGGATGCAGACTTACTTACAATGTGGGAGAGGGAGAAAAAATTAGGCTTAGAAGAGCTCTGAGATTTGCCTTCCCTTGATACTGTAAGAATCCTGCAATGCTGAAACAAAATAGTGACATACATGTCTGAATTCCCACTTCTATGAAACTAGGCGTTTCACTGAAAAGTGAATACATATTTGCTATCTCTGGGGTTTGGGGTTGTTTTTTTTGATTTTTGTGGTTTCTTTTTATTATTTTTTTCCTGATGCTACGTAATCAGGAACTGCTTTGACAAAGATGAGGATTTGAAGTCTATTAGCAGAAGCTTCTGTCTTAACATTTAAACTAGCCCACTCATTGGGACTAGAATATTACTGTGTAGTCTCCAAGTTCTGGCAGAAGACAAAACCAGCACATTGAGCATATAGTTAAATGCCAAAACATGTCCTATAATCCTTTTCATAGGCAAGTTTTGTGCTGGTGGCTTTTTTTCTTAAAAAAAAAGGCAGCTGCTGATGCTGTCTCTTTTAAACAAAAAATATATAAAGAAGGGGAAAGAATGCTGTCAAATGACTTTTTGAACCCAAACTGAATATGGCTATTTTAGGGAATTACAAAAGTATTTCTTTTTCTAGTGCCCTCTCATGACAACCTTTAGTGGGTAACTAATACATCATCAGAGGTCTGTGTTTTCAGCGGCACATCTATTACAGCAGATTGCTTTGAAGGAGCAGTGTAGAAGAGGGAGTTACAGTCATCAATTATGACTGCTAGAAATATGTCAACAGGTTCACATCTGAGATTCCTCTCTAGCCTTGGAAAGCAGGAGTTGAAGAGCTCTACCAGCTGCAAGTTGCAGTGCCTTTTATATAGCAGGAAAACTTAGAATTTGCCCAAACTTTCTTGCTCAAGGCCAGCATTAATTATGCAATGAAATGCATTTATTACTTTTCATATACCTAAACATAAATTTAATGTTGTTTTTTAATGATATAATGAAAATTCAGAGTCTTGCTTTCCCTACAAATCTCGATGCATAATTCTTCACTTCCCTAAGGCTCCATGAAATTAGTATTGTTATTTATGCTGTGGAGCCTCAAGTAAGACAACATTTTACAAGATATGCCACATAACCTGGGAAGACATGGACATCTCTGGGGAGATGTGAGTATGGGAAGGGGAAATTGATCCAAAGCCAATTGAAGGCAGTGGAATGACAACCTTCCCCTCTCCTTTCAGGCCCTTTTGTGCCTTCCAGCCCAAGGACTGAATGTCTGTGACAGTGGCAACAAGATGTCATTCAAGTCCTTGATGAGACAAAAATATTTTCTGAAGTTGGATTTTCCTCAGGCTCCTCTAATTGCAACGAAGCTCCAGCTCTTCGTCAATAGAGTAAATATGTGGATCTCTTTGTAATGGATGCAATCTGAATAATGCTAGAGTGATTATTTCTCACAGAATCACATGGAGTTGGAAGGGACCTCTGGAGATCATCTAGTCCAACCCCCTGCCAAAGCAGGTCCACCCAGA